>WBMV01005348.1:464122-712596 GCA_013396655.1 Campylorhamphus procurvoides | reverse complement strand
CAACCCAAACCTCCACAAGGCCTTATAGCAAAGTGCAGCATCTGCATTCTAGAGAAGCATGAAATGATTGAATATTATTTTTTGGTTTACGTGGCATTTCAGTTGATGCAATTGGCAAAATAGGGTCATTGTTAAGGCTATGAATCTTCTGAATGACATGTCATATATTCAAGTGTATCTTGAAGTAAGGACAGTCTGGCAATTTGCAGATACATGTACCATTAAAAAGAAACTATATTACTATAAGCAAAAAGAGAAATCTCGTAAAATAATTTATTAAAATTGATTTAGAGATTTATTTCTTAAAAATTTGAACATGTTCAAACCACTATAATGGTTGAACTATTCCATGTTGAAACTCCATTTGTATAAAAAATGAAATAATGCCTTATCTTAGGAGCAGATGCAGGAAAAAGCAAACAACTGTGAAAACAACATAGTTATCCTCAATTTCTATGCAGAAAATAAGGCACAAACATACAAGTGCAGGGCTCATTCAAACAGTTGTATTTGTTTATGGTGTAGGTATCCACATGCAAACCAATAACTTTAGGGTCCCTTTTAAATTAGGATTGAAAAAACAGAACTTTGAGGCTATAATTCTCCTCAACATTAACTAAGTATCTAAGATCAGAGAAATTACACAGTAAAACTATTTTTTTCTCTCCACTGACTATAAAGGCAGCTTGATGTCTTTATCTCTGTTAACAATGCTTCCTCACAGCTAGGTTTGGACCTAATTGCTTCTGAATTACTAAAGTCGCACAATAAAGGTATGACAGACTTGGAGATTGAGTCAATCTCCTTGGAAATCCTTATCATGTCTGTATCAAACTCCTCTTTTTATTTTCAAATGATTCTTGATCATTTGAAAGGGAAATTTGGATGCAATGGGTGAATTCCTGTAAATTTCATGTTTCAAAAACTCACACAATTTGTACTAATTTATTACCATTTAATTTTGTTCTTCATCAGTAGGTAGCTTCCAAGGCAAAGATCAGTCTTCCTAAGAAAAACAAACAGATTTTCTAGATTCATTGTGTTTGGTAGAAATATTTCATGCTCTCTCCTAAATGCTGTTGGGCACTCAAAATGAGTGCATGCATTGTATATCATATATATATATATATATATATATACTACAATATATTTTTCAGAAACTACAACTAGACATATAGCTGCAATACAGTTTGTTTTTAAAGTATTTACCTGAGAGGACATACTATATATATATATATATATTCAATTGGTACCATACAAGGCAAAATTTTCTGTCATTTTTGTTTTCCATTGACTTTGGTGAGGACTGTAGCATTTTGGGAAAGAATTAAATCCATTGACCTGTGTAGACCTATACCAAGAGTGGTTTTTGGGTCTCACTGAAATGTAACACTCATCAGAAATCTTTCTGTCTTAGCCATGAAAGCATTATGCTGTGATCAGAGAATAAAGCCAGCCTGTAATAGACAAGTCAGTCTCAGACTGTCAGTGTTACTGTCATATATACATTTTGAGTCTGTATGAGGACACATGCAACAGCTGGAACACCAGCCTAACTTGTATTTTTTTTGTTTGTTTTGTTTTCTTTTTGCTTTCCAAGCAACCCGAATTAGAGCCCACCAAACAATCAGATATCTTTATTAGTTAGCGGGAACTTAAAAAGTTCACTAATTCTCCTCAGTCACTTTCAGGGGGAAATAGTGCCAGAACAATTATGAGTTTGTAGGAGAGAATTTGCTTCATTACCTGTGATAAGCCTTTATGTCAAGAAGGTAATCTACAGTAAATGAATTTCCTACCAGACCGGAACTGACTCTAAATGTTGCCAAAACATCATTGTGCCTATCTGTGAAAGGTAGAGTGTGTGTAACAAGAGAGGGTTTTTTTCTGAATAGAGAAAATTATTGTTTTCATTTGCTTCTTCATTTTGTTACTTGTTTAGGTAAGCATAAGAATGAAAAAGAGAGAAAAGAGTGGACTCGACTCCAGGTATGGATCAAAAAATAATTACAATTGCCATAACTGATTGATACTGATAGTCAGAAGTTATGAGAGCGCAGTGTCCACATTGCTGCTTTTGTAAAATGTGCTATTAATGGCCCCAGGACAAGGATGCATGCGTTACTACACTGAGCTAATAAAATATCCGTTGTATGAACTGAAGGCACCATGGAGCCTGCTCTAACAAAGGTTGCAATGGGCACTGAAACAGGATTTTAACGCCTTGAAAGTACAAGCACAGGATAACAGCAAAGGCTGCAGAGCTGGAAGTGTGAGTCACAAATGTTGGACAGTTCCCTGATTATCAAAGTAATGCAACCTGGAAACTGGTTAAAGCTGGGTTTAGGGATAATCAATCAAAAAAGAACAAGTTAAGGTGATTTTTGCAAAAATATAAAAGAATACCTGAAGCAGTCTCGGAATCTAAAATTAAGAAAACATCAGTATCACACTTTAAAGAGTGAGGCAAGGACTTGGGCCAGAGATGTCTCACTCCCACTCCAGTTCTTGAGGAAAATCTTTTATCAAAATTATGATCTGATGCAGAAGTGAAAGGGTGAGCATAGTGTCAGAGAAATGGGGGACAGCGGGATGTCTGTTTCTATCAATTTAGACTAAATGATTATTGAGAAAGAGAGGTGATAATCAGATAATTTGAATGGTAAATTTTATTGTCATTATAATCAGACTAATATAATAATTTTATAGATTGTTTGGTTATGAATTAAACTAAGAACAAATTCTTGCTTTCGTGTCTAAAGTTTATTACCGTGGCCCATATAAATTGTATGAAGTGTTTACTAGAGTACCCTATCCTTGAGGACTGACTGTTAAATCTGAATGCAGAAATACATGGAGAACATAAGTGATCCAGGCTTTAATTTGTTTGTAACAGCTGGTGGAGGATATGGGCATCTTCAGCTGATGAAGTTTGGATGACTATCAGGAAGAATCTCTCTTTGGCCCAGTGCTAATCAAGTACTTTACTGGAAGCAAACATAAAACTGTAATGAAATTTGCAGATGAGTGAAACTGGTTGAGAGAAAAGGAATAATCTTGTGTAAAAATTGGTTCCTGAGAGCCCCTTGATGTGCTTTTCTCATTTAAAGCCAAATATAAGTCCATATGCCTATGAACCACAAATATAGGTCATACTGGACTGGAATGCACTTTCCCCAGTGGTGGCTGAGGTAATAGGCGGCATAGAAGGAGAAGGTTAGGTACAGAGTTACTGGGGCAATTACTGTGCTGTGTAAACTGATTAAGTCAATGTTACAACAGCCCTACAAGAGGAGGTTGGAACAGAGGTGGAAAAAAACCCCAAATTTTTGAAAATCCTTATAGAATTTCCCTCTATTTAATTTAATTTATCAAAGAAGCGACTTAGTGATCATGAAATGATGACTGTAGTACTGAGGGAAGAGTTCTTATAGCAGAGAGCTATCTAATAAAGGCATACTGACATCCAAAGGCTGACAGAGAATGCTAGGTAAGTTCAGTGCAGAAATCAACCACATCTATGAAACAATCAGTATGATTAACTACTAGAACTACTACAAGGGGTTCAGACAGAGTATTTGTCACTAAAGTTTAAAGTAAAGCTGTTTTTCTTTTTAGAACAAGAGCATTAGCTCATTCAGAGATCAGGAAATTACTGGGTGAAAAGATATGGTCTGTGCTATGTAGGCGATCACAATAGATTGTATAATAGGCCTGTTTGTCCTTAAGATTCATGATTTACCAGATTTTTCATTATCTGTGATTAGTGTGTTAATAGACTTGTATTCTGTGTGCCTAGATTCTAAGGTCTTTGGTTCCTATTATAAATTTTCATGAGAGTTTTGCATGACTGCAAATCCCTTTGGGTGTATACTTTTGAATGAAAGTTTTGTCATGCACTTTGACCTATAAAAAAAAATGTGAATGCGAGGTACTGCATGCCAAAAGAGACATAAAATCTCCTAAAGGCCTTAGCACATGAGAGTTTTGCTACTGAACTGGGGAAAATTTTTTGAATGCTTAAAGTTATATGTGAAAAATTTTCTAGACAAAGGTTTGAAATGAAATTGTAGTGATAATAGACAGTCGGCAAGTAGGAAGATTATGGAGAGATTCATGGGAAAGAGAAGTGAGTTAAATTCTGTCTAGAAAGTAGTGATTCTCCTACACAGTTTCTAGTTAATTAAATGAAAGGTAATGCAACATAAATGTACGTCTACTTAGTATGACCTTATATCATATTACATTGATGTGTTTCTATTGAATTGGAAAGCAAGCATGACTTCATGTGAATTTCTTTGTAAGAATTCATATTCTTTGGTTCAAAGGTACTGAAAGGAATCATAGCAATCTTACAATGAATTCCCTCCATCCTCAGACTCACTGTGTTTTTCCATATCTGTTTGCGGGCCTTGAAGGAACACCTAAACCACTTTTGGCAAATATAAAGAAGTTCAATAAAAATAAAGTTTGAAGAAAGGGATTGTTTCTAGTCAAACATAAAGGTTTAACCAGCTTTCACTGGACAGAATTTAAAGGAGCCAAAACTCCACAAACAATAAACTGGATGTCTGTTGCCCTTCATGCATATATTTAATAGTTTCAATTAAGTTGGAAGTTTGTTACATTTAAGCTTAGCTCTGTCATTGAGTCTCCCCTGTGCAAATGAATAGATTGTTTTTTGTATAGCTGAATCCATTTAGGTATTTTTAGTCAGATATTTCCCTTCTTCTCTTTTCTGGGTAGAGTGAATGTAAAAAATGCTGATGCACATTCCACATTTCACATGTGGTGCTAAAAATCCATTAGCTGAAGAACAGTGAAGACACAGGTTGATGACAGAGAACGGCTGAAGGTCAGGTTGAAATAGATGTATAACATTAGCCAGGCTTGATTGGCCGTGGCTTTTGCATGTATCTCTGAATGACTATTCAAATATTGATGTGGAGTAAACATAGAATACTGAATACACTACTTGAAATTAAAAGCAAATACTAAATAGTAAAACATTAGCTTTGGACAATATTTTGAATATATTTATTAGAAAACTGTGGCATAAAAAAATAGCAACATTTTGTAACAAAAAGAGAGTCCTTTAGTATAGACCATGGGCTCCTATTCCAATATGGTTTTGCAGGTAAGACCCTTTTGCTGTGCTCTAGATGTTAACAGTCAGACTTCTTGTACCATTAATAACAGTGGATAAAGGTCCCTAAAAAGAAATGAGGAGAAGCTGACTCAGAAGATCTCTTTATTACACTTTAAACTGCTTTATAAATTTGACTAAGATCTGTGTTAATGGAGACTAGTAGGGGGTCATGAAGGAATCCTATGTGTCCCCTCACAATGTTGGTTTTTTTTAAATTACTTTGCAGATTGATATTTCCTAAGAATAATCCACATAGTGGGGAAAGAATACAAGCACAGTTGAACTGTGAATAGTGAGAAACTGATCATAAATCCTAAATAGATTATTCAGGTCTCCTTGAAGAGCTGAAGGCTTCTATAACATCTTCAGCGAAGAAAAGTATTTTCTTCTTGCTCTTGTCTATTTTTCCACACAGTCCTGTTCATGGGCTGGATCCTGGTTTCTGCTATTTATATAATTATTTTTATGATGGTCTCCAAGTATTTAGTGTCATGTTGATGAACAGAGTTCCTTTCCCTATTGTCTCTCTTATGTTTTCTTAGCTCTCTTTCATCTTCTGCTTCTGAATGGTGTTCATGTTACTACTTGGCATACAGGTCATACTAATATTACTCTTAAAGCTTATCCTGAATATGTTTATCTCCATTCTTCCCTCATGTCTGATTAATGATTTTGGCTTCTTTCCTTAGAAATTGTGGTATAATGAGTTTCCCAATAAGTTTTGATAAAGTCCTTCAATCAAAGCTTTTGAATTAGTTAATAGTTTCACTACTGGAAATCTTTATGACCATTTCATAAAGATGACTGTTTTGAAAAATTCTTTTTGGGATGGTAATCATGCTATTTTTCCAGATCTTTTCAAAGTTATAAAAGCTATTAGCAGCATTTGGTCATCATTGCTGGATGTCTGCTATAGTATCATTTTCATTACGAGGCTCCAATCTTGATGGAAAAACTGACTTATTTCTTTTAATATTTCTCTTTCTGAAGTTATGCTTCAGTAATGTCCCTTTTGGGACATTAATAACCATTTTTTCTTGTTTGTTTGTTTTCCTTTTATTGATGAAACCATCAAAGTGTTTTGTTTTGATTTGCTTGCTGTTTGGTGGGTCTTTTGTTTGCCATCAATACACAGAGCTGAGCCAGGTTATGTCATCAGAAAAATCAGCATTGTAATTTCCTCATAAATCCTTATGTTAGCTTCTTTATCATCTAGTACTCAGACTGCATGAAAAACAGTGAGATACAGAAAAAAAACTTAACTGCATTGGTTGCCACTACAAACCACTAAAGGATATTTTCCACCATCTCCATTCAGTGCTATACTATTTGTTACAGCAGATTATGTCTCTGTGTCGTCTACAGCATACCATAATTTTCCAAAGATTGTTTCATGTATTCCATAAAACTGCTTGAGAAATTCAGATATTTGATTAAAAAGTGCCTGCTGGTCTACAGTCTTTTCAATCTGCAATGTCAAAGAATTTTCTCTGCATACATGAAACCAGTATTTCAAAAACCTCTCTGCTTTGCTGTTAGCTGAAGATCTATTTATCTCTCTGTGTTCTGTGCTGCTGCACATTTTTGAAACACACCGAGACTTGTTACAGTAGGCACAGTCATCTATCCTTCAAAATATACTGCAAAGGTGTTTTTTTCATTTTTTAGCCTTCATTCCACATTTCATTTTAAAACATATGGGAAGTCTGGAGGGTTTTTTTTCTGTCACTTGCTTTACACTTTTCTGTAGTTAAATGTATCAAATCTCTAGTATGAAAAATTCGATGTGATCATCATAGAATATCTGATATGAGTGATATTGCTACACATTTTGGTATAATTTTATTTTTTTGATTTATGGAAACTATAATTCAGCTGCTCAAAAAATGCATCCATTATATATATAAAGTGTCTGTTATCTTGGCTGCTATGGCAGTATCACTATAGTATAATAAAGGATACATTGTTCCAGATCCTACAGACTATACTGAGCTTTACTATATATCTGACACCAGTTTTAGAGAGGGGAGAGAAAGGTATGAGGGAAGTAAACCAGGCAGCAGCCCATTGCTGCTGACATTGCTCAGATTTCTCTCTATGGTCCATCAGGAAATCAAGGCAACGTTGTGAGAATGGACAACAGGGAGAGCCCTGAACTCTGCAGAGCCCTTTAATCACTGTTTTCTTACTCTGCTCTTAAAGGCAGTATTGCTTCTTGCCAGGACTTCCATTAAAGTAGTCAGGTAAGGTCAAAGGAAAGCCAGTTTCTAAAGAAAACATGATGATATGTGTATGTCAAGTAGTGTAACAAGATCTGGCAGGAGTCATAGGAAAGGGCAGACAATATGAACGATTTTATGCGTGCAATATTAGATATCTGATAAAAGAAATAGTCAGAGGTTGTAGCAGCTGAAATAATCTGCTGAGATGCCCTTCTACTTTCATAGATAAACATATTACTTTTTTTTTTTTTGAATACAGTACTGATGTGGAGAAGAGTCATATCTTGACAGGAAGATAGTCAAAACAAACCCTAGTTTCTTTGTTCAGTATCTGCATGGATATATACAGACCTACAGTCCCCTACCCTTCAAATATATTAGCACAAAATAATTTTAACCTTTACGGAAATGAAGCTGAGATTAATCTAGTTTAAATTAAAACTAAGGTGTCTCTTCAGATGAATCTCCTTTTGTAAATAAAAAAGAATCTGGTTCCTCTAGTGGGCTATGTAAATAGTTTTTCTCACTTTTGCCCTTCTGACTGTCTCCCTCATCCTGCTGGGGTTTAGCTGCCAACAGTGGTTAAGGCACAGTAGTCCTTTTCAGTCTGGGGCGGGGGGGAGGGGGTAAATACAATTAAATATCAGATTTCAAGAACTTCAGAAGTACTATTTGAAAAACCAATAGCCCCATCATCGTATTAATGAACTTCAGGAACCAGATACAAGCAGAACTGTGGTGGGAAGTTGGTTTGCCTACAAAAATGCTAAATCCAGCACCTTATTGGCTGATTTTCCTTATTCTCCCACATACACCCTATTTTAAACCTGAGCTGATTTTGTTTTCAAAGACACTCTGTGGATTTCATCTGATTAAATACAGTCATCTGCAGTGTAGATTTTAACTTTCTTCTCAAACTATCTCCACTCCATCCATTATAGTCAACTTATGTGCATAATAGAACCATATTTAGGCTGACCAGGGGACCTCAGGGAAGGGTAAGCATATATATGGCACTTTTCATGATTACTCTTCTGGTCTCTGGTTATTTCAACTCAAAGGATTTTCATGCTGTGCATCTAATTTTGAAAGTTTACCAGTTTGGAACTTATTTATTTTACATTTACTTGTACAACCTTCTTTTAACATCCACATGCACAGACTTTTGTCATGGAGTTCCATAGGTCTATTTTCCATTCCGCTTCATTTTGTTCATTTTCAGTGTAGTTGATTTAATGAAGCTACAGTCATCTTTGCTTAATGTCTTCTATTTCTAATTTATTTTTTTTAGAAACACTGAGCAGCAGATCTCATTTCACCTTTTTGCAGGCCATTCATGATTTTGTAACTCTCTTGCATTTTACATCCTTTCTTCCTGTTGTCTGTTTCCTAGACTGAAGAGTACTAACTTGAAAAATTATCCTCATTCTCCAATATATATTTACAGCAGATCAGACAAATCACACTTCAAAAGTGCTAATTTCTCTTTACTGATTTCTGCGGGAGCCTAGGGTGACTAAACAAAAAAGCAGACTTTTGTGCTGTGTATTTTTAAATTTAGATGAAATCAGTTTCATCGGTTGTTTCTGGGAGTTATCTCATTGTAAATGAGAGATAAATATATGGAAATTAGTGAAGTGTACCAACATACAAGAAATGAATAGAGCTGGTAAAAAAAAAAGTGACTATTAAACAATAAAATTGACTCATGCATAGTGTACAGAGATATGGAAATGAAAAACTCAGTCTCAGACACTCTATCAGCTATAGCTATGTCTTCCTTTTTGGCTTCTCTCGTTTTTACTGCAGAATTATTAATAAGGTTTTCAGCTAAAAGTTCAGAATAAATACCAGTGTTAGAACATGAATGAATTTGATAAGCAGTGTTCATAACTACTAGATATTTATTTAGAAGAATGCTGCTGTGAGTGTGTTCATTTTTATTCATCCAATTTTCTCCTCATCCCACCCAAGGGAGTGAGCAAATGGCTCTGTAGGGCTTAGTTACTGGATAGGGTTAAACTATGGCAATAATTTAAAAAAAAAACAAAAAACAAACCAAACCTAACCAAACAGAAAAAGAAACCACAATTCTCAATAATGAATCCTATTATTTAATTTTGGAAGAGATAAAATTAAGCAAACTGATTTTTCTTTTATTTGTTTCTTTAAAATAATCACTTTCCTAGTAACCTAGTGCCTCTCTTCTCAAGTCATTCGCTTTGCTGTATGTGATGCACACAACTACCTGAAATCCCAGATGTCAGATTGTGAAATGTGTCCTATCAGTGCTGGTGGCTGGCCACTTGGCAGAGCTCTGCATTATCAGCAGTTGGTCATGCTAGCAACTCTCAAAATTGCCTCCGGGTCAGTCATGTGCTTTTGGCTTTTATTAAATCCGCGAGGGGATTTGAGTCCTCCTGGTGCTACGTTCCATTTAGATTCATAGATCTTAAGGCCAGAAGGGACCATTATGATCATCTAGCCTGATCCCCTGCTTAACAAAAGCCACTGGATGCTCCTGATTTAATTCCTGTTTGAAGTAGAGCATATATTTCAGGGGAGAAAGCATTCAGTCTTGTTTAATATTTCTACCTCAAGCAGGTTATCTAAAACATTATGTTAAAATGTACACCTTATTTCTGGCATGAATTGGCACGGTTTCAACATTCAGCCCTGGGCTTTTGTTGTGCTCTGCAAGATCAAAGAAGACATCCATATTTTGTCCTTCTGTTACCAGGTCATGCCTCAACTTTTCTTAAACTAGGCAGATAGCTCTGTCAGTGTTTACCTATGAGGTTGTTTTGTGTTAAATTAACATGACTATGTACAGATATTATAAGTGCCACCAAATCAATGAACTTACTGAAAATCAATGAACTTGATGCTAAAATGTTTAGCAATGGAAGGGTTATTGCTCTGGTATTTAAGCAAGGTGACTATTTATCATGTACAAAATACAAAAATGTTTTATTACAATACAAACACCCAGCACCTTGAACCAGAACTTCAAGGAAGTATCAAGAAGAAGGAGCCACACAGTACGGAGCACTACGCGGTGCCAGGATGAGGAACAAACAGTGTAACGACAAAATTCAGGTCAAGCTGAATGGAAAAGATGGAGGACAGATAGAGGCAAAGGCTGCCCAGATTGTGCAGTCTCTGAACTTGAGGGCTTTCAAGCCCCACCTGGATCAACCTGTTCTGACCCAACAGATGACCTTGCTGTGAGCAGGAGATTGGACCAGGGACCTCCTGAGGTCCCTTCAAGTCTGAATGACTTTATGATTCTACAATGTCATAAGATGCTTCAAGACGCAGTGACATAAAAGTTACTTAAGCTTTTAATATACTTTTAAAAGCATAACAGTAGTATAAATACAGTAAGTAGATTGTTTTTAGAATTGCATTTTAATTAAATTTTAATTGCTTTTGGTAGCATGATATTTTAGTTCATAAATAACACAGTATTTTCTTATTTAGATTTCTGATTATAAAGCAAGAACAGTTTATTTTTAATAGATGTAGTAAGCAAAAGGATGTGTGCTGCACAATTTAATCTCTGTAAACCCTTAATGATATAATTGATATATTTAATTGGATGACAGAAAGACTTTGTTTCCTAGTTCCATTTGGAAGGGACCTACAATGATAATCTAGTCCATTTGTCTGACCACTTCAGAGCTGACCAAAAGTTAATGCGTGTTTTTACTAAGGGCATTGTCTAAATGCCTCTTAAACACTCAGGCTTTAGGCACCAAACACTTCTCCAGGAAGCCTGTTCCAGTGTTTGGCCACCATCTCAGTAAAGCAATGTTGCATAATATTAAGCCTGAAACTTGCCTGATGCAGCTTTGAACCATTCCTATATGTACTGTCACTGTACACCAGGATTGGCACCATATATTATATAGAACTATATACAAATTAAAGACTCACTGAAAAGAAAAATCAAAGAATGAAGTTTGATTATCAAAGATAAAATGTCCTGAAAATTTATTAAGCTCACATTCATTCAAAAGGGAGCATCTTTGCTCATTTAAAAGGATTTGGATTTCTGTAGTTTAAGGTATGAAAATATCTGCTGAGGTGTGCATTACAGCTTTGGACAATCAGGACCACTTGTCCTGATTACAATAAACCGGGATTGGACTCACTATGCTAAATACTATGCTAAAATGAAGTGCCTTCTTTTCTTGATATTTTGCTGTTTAGTTGGTCAAGGACATAGATGCATGAAAGAAGCAGAGCAGAGTTTTACTATCAGCTGGTCATCTGATGTTTTAGGTAAATCCGCTTGAAAGTCCTTTGAGGGTCAACATACTTTTCAGAGCAAATAATGATAGCCTCATGTTCAACTGCATTAAATGATGTCCAAGCAAACAAATAATCCAGATTTTTCTGCAGCAATGATTCTTCTTTTCTTTTTACCTCTCCCCTAAATTTGTTAGTCTTTTTGTTTAATGTTGATTTGAAAGAATTCATTGCTTGGACCAAGGATCCCGGTGTGTGATGCTGGAAACCTATGCCCAAAGATGATTCCCTCTTTACAGCTAAAAGTAGAGACAAGTCAGCAGTTTATTTGATATACCTAATCTGAATCTGTGAGTTTTCTTATGTTTTGTTTTGTCAATCAACATGTCATGCTAACTGAACTAAAATCCCTTGCAGAGGTTTATATATAAGCATTTTTATTCTATCAGGACTGCTACCTTTACCAGTCAAACTTGTAACCTCTTCAAATAGGTATTATGTTAGTTTCATAACAGTGTACAAACTACTGAGTCGCATACATAATCTTCCTTAATTCTTTTTTTCTTGTGTCTAATATCAGTTGTTCTAATATTTTTCCCAAAATCAAGGGTCATTCCATTTAAATATTTTGCACACTATTCTCTTCCTTTCTCTGACAGCTATAGAGAACTAGCGTAATTTATCCATGGATCAACCTAGCAACCCTTGAAACAATTTGGATTTGCCTTTAAATGTCTAACCTCATAAACTAATTTGTAACTCTCTTAGTACTGATCAAAAGTAAGATATTTCATAATCACAGAAACATATTGTTTTTGTTGATGTTTAAAGATATGCATAAAATAATCATCTAGTATCTTCATACTACAATCCTTCATGTATACCTTTGATTTTCTTTGCATTTCTGTAAACCACTAGAATTCTAGAACAATTTTTTCTGAAACAAATGTTGACTTCACTGGCTTCCTTGCCTGAGTATAACCTTTAGGGTATGAACTGATTTTATGGGTCATCACCAGAAGATGCTTGCAAAAATTTTACCTCTACATGGGTTAGAAATAAAGGCTTTTTCAGAGTTATTCCAATAATTGTTACACCATTTATGTCTCCCAGTTTATTTAGTGCCCAGAGTTTCCTACATATTCCATACTGAAACTTCCTCATGCAGGCCTCAATCCTGGTAACAATAAATTCTCTTGGGATGATTTACCAGCTGGTCCTGGACCGTGTGTGCCTCCTGGTGTGCAGAGCCTGTTAGGAGTGCAGGCAATGGTTGGGAGGAAGACAGGGCTTCTGGAGAAGCCACTACCCTCTGCATACACCCCAACTCCCCCAAAGACCTTACAGAGCTTGTACCCAGGGAAGGGCTGGCCAAGGAGCCAGAGTCAGAGTGGGGTAGAATAATCTTTTGGTCTCTTTCCTCATGCTTATGCAAGGCTCTGCCTAAAGGAGAAGGCTCTCTGAGCCAAATTGAAATAAAAAGTTATGAATGGAGTCAGCATTTCTTTGAACAAATGTATTTCAACAAAGTCATTATATGCTTGATTGAGAATAAAGACTAAATTTATGATAGACATCACTAGCTCGCTCCAGTGATATCAAGATGAAGTACTAGGCAGTGATGGCTTAGTACATGCTGAGCACTTCGCTAGAGTATACATGTTGTTTTCAAATTGTAGCTGTTTCAGAGGCATATGACCTTGCATATTTGACACACTTTTAATAATTTTTTACATTTTATTTTGCAAGTTTTTATACTCTTAAACGCATTTTCTGGAACTAATATCTAACAATTATGCAACACGTACTGGGAAGTTGAATTTGAGGGAGAAGGAGTGAAAGGAAGGAAAGAGCAAAAGTAGGATTTATTCTCTACTTTGGACTTTGATTGGAACCGATTCTTCAGATCCTCTGTTAGCAACCACTGAATTATGAGTCTTTGAAGAAATAACTGTGATAGCTGACCATACACCACTGTCCATATCAAGGCTGACACATACTTGTGTAAACACAGATCTGAGAAATATTGTAATTCATGTTTCCATGTCTTCTACTGCAATTTTCAGTAGGTTTGACTAGCCAAAGATTTAGCTCAGAAGAGGATCAGAAGTGGTACCAGGATAGTACAGTGAGGTAGAGAGAAAACAGAATGCAGTTATTTTCTAAGAGCAATTTAATTACTCTAAGAATTTTGTAGAAGTACAATTGAATGTTTTTCAAAGGAAAATAAAGACTGTTCCTTAGAGTAAAGGACAGCTAAATAATACAAATCACTCTATTTGCAAGGTGTGGAAAGCAGGTTTTAATTTCATAGAATATTTCAATGATTTGAATTAAATTCTGAGAAGCTCTGGTATTTGAAGTTACAATCTCTAGGACATTATTGTGAAAAACTTTAAAATTACCATAGTTGACTAATCATAAACTTAATTTATCCATTTGAACCTGATGTAGAATAATGTGTGAAACTGAAAGTCTAAAAAGTCAGCCTGACTTTTTGTCAGTCTATTCATTTATCACATCTTAACCAAATAGTTTTTGAATTTCCTACAATATTTTCTATTCCACATCTTTGCAGTGATGACTTTGGAAGTTGGAATGTATAAAGTATGAAGGAAACTGAATCAATCTGTGCTCATAAAATCTAATAGGAGTTTGTTTGTTTGTTTGTTTTTTGTTTGTTTTCCTTCTAAACTAACACAAGTATATTTTTCACCTTTAGAAGAGAGTTTAAGGTTTAAGCAGTTTCTTTTCTTCCTTTGACTCAAGACAAAATGTACCATTTACCATAATGGTATCTGATTCCAGTAATGCTTCTGAACTGAATGGTTTTGAAATTGAGAGATTATTCCTTCCACAGACATCCCAGCATAAATTTTGGTGACATTTCTGTGTTTTTCTATTTAGTTACATTTAGAATAACATTGGTAGTATTCCAACAAAAGCTGATTGTTACTTCCAACAGACTTGCAAGCAGGCACATTTGCTGAATAGGAGACCAAAGATATTAAAATATTTATAACATCTGTGTGTGAATCAGTGTTAAAATTTTATAAAGTGAACTGATTAAATTTCATACGTGTTATTCAAGAATGATATGAACAAGTCTGAATCCTTGGAATTTCTTTTCAACAACAATAATGACAAAAGACATTTTCAGAATAAACAGTAACATTATTATTTCAATTCCAAAGGATGTCTGTTATTCAGACCACTTATTTTCAAAACTCCACGGCAGAGATTAAATTTGTATAACTTTACAACCTTGTACTGTAGATGTGTACTGGGAGTGAAGGGTGTGCGTGGAGGAAGGGGAGAGGGGCATACTTTAGATTTAATTGAAAGAAACAGATACTATCATAGACAGCTGCCCCATCCCTTGCTCAAATACTTGTAGCTCAAACGTATCAAAGCTCCCATACCTGCAGGCTGGATGTAGCATTTCATGCCTGTCGCCTTTAACCAAACAACAGGCACTTCTGTAGTCTTCCAGAAACACATATTTATCTTTATTTTTTCAAAAATTGATATGCTGCTCCTTAAAAAAAACCAACCCAAAAACCCAAAAAACCCCACCCAAACAAAAACCAACAGAAAAACCCCAAACCCACCCAAAACTCTCTTGGGCCCAGCTTCTTCTCTTAACCATCTCCAATACAGTAGAAGCGCGAGGAGGATTCTAAACCGAAACAGGAGTCAGATCTGCCCCTACAGCTGTAACCAGATGTCATTGGCAGTATCTTCTCCATTTTCTTAAGTTGTGTGTTTTTGACAAGCTTGTTGACCTTGATCTGCTGATCAGCCTGACTTGGTAGAAGAGATCATACATTGTGAGAGCTCTCTCTTTCTTAACCTTTGCTTTGCATGAGCTAAACAGACTGATATTCATGAGTGTGTTGATACAAGGAAATTTTCCAGAATTCAGATAAGTGGCAATTATTTGGCATCCTCCTGAACATTTTCCAATTAAAAAAAAATATCTTTTTTGAAACTCAGAAATAATTATATTCCATCAATATCACAGACACTAGTAATACTAATATGACCATCTAAGTCTTCTTGCTATTCTCTTGTTGTTACAGCTGCATTTAAAACATGTGTGGATACTAAGAAAAGTAAACTCCATGAAGCTACCACTTAATTTTTTCACTTGTTAGATTGCTGTTTCATTTATGTCAGATTGTGGTACTAACTGAAAATCAAAGGTTTATTTAATTTCTCCTGCCCTTTTCAGTAAAGCTTCCAATGTTTCAAAAGTGGACCCTGAGTTTAAATACTTTCACTTTTAGTTATTTACACTGATATACTGGGAGCAGGGAATGGTAATGTGATCTAATTTTATAACTTACTTCTGAACTTAAACTAGTTACTTCCCTCCCCTACAGATAGTAAAAACAAATAAGCACCTCCAGAGCCTGTAGGTTTCATCTTACTATAAGACCCAGAACTTTCTGTAAATACCTATAGTGAGAGCTTGCTAGCTCACATATGCAGAGGTGTAATTTTTTTTTTTTTTAAAAAATAAGGTATGTAAAATAAAGAATGCTGAATATCAATAAAACATGTCAATGGGATCAAAACATGTTCAATAGTTATGAAAATTACACCCCACTTTGGTCTCCCCAATCCAGCACATTAGCATTTAGCCCATTTCACTATCAAAACTTTTGGTGGCATTATTCACAGCATTGTCCTCACAATTTAGTTAAAAACAAGTTTATGTATTTTACTTTTACCTTTTACAGAAGCAATGTCAAAATACTATATTATTAAGACCTTTGCAAATGCATATTATGATTACAGTATGAAAAATGGAGACTCAGGGTCAGAGATCAATATTATCCAGGATGTAGGACTGTACTGTATCTATCTGTTCTGGAAAAAAATCCTTCAAGTGATTTTTTTAATACCTTTGAAGCTGGGGGAGGGGGGGGACAGGATAGAAAATCTTCTCTTTCAACTTCAGCTCAAAATTGCTGGGTCTGTGTCTCAAAGACCTTTTGCTGTCCTATAAATCAGTGGAATGAATGCTTCAATGACTGCGTGTAAATAAGCCGCACTCTGCTTATTTGCTGTGTAGCTGTCTAAAATAATCCCCTTAAGGAATGACTTGGCCAACATTGTCTGTTTCAGAGGTCTATTTGTTTATAATCTTAAAAAGAAGGAGGTTCACAAAATAGAGGTACAATATTCAACATCAAGAACCAGGACATTTTTCTAAATAGATAGAATAAAAAAGGATTGAGGTTAGAACACTTAATCGGAGAAAAACTCTAGAAGCAATATCACAGGTTTGAGGAACCTTTCCAGAGTCATTGATATAAACAAGCGAAGTTTAGCTATTCTAAAGACACACAGCAAAGATATTAATTTAGATTTTTCTATCAAATAGATATTACAAGAAAGTGAATTGTTACAGTATCAATAGTTTTGATTAAACTTATATAAAAGCTCATCCACATTCAAAATAACTATATATACTTAATTTCTTCAGAAGGAAAAATACCTACAGATGAGCAGGGCTTCTGAATAATGAAAAAACCTTGAGCATCCTTTAAAATAACATTATTAAGGTACAACAGACTGTGGGTCATATGAAAGAGAATCAAACTGAGGCTAATCCTGAAAATCAAGTTGGATGCTATTTCTCCTAAAAAATAACTGTGAATAAATTGACTACGAAGGTACTTTGAAGAGTCTTCATACCAATATTTAAGAAACAATTATGTAACAGAATTTTCCAGTACATGAAGGGCACGGTTCCTGTAGTAAAGCAAAAGTTGCCATCAAGAGAAATTGTTCCCTTAACAATGCATTCCTTTTTATTTTATGTGATAGTCCCAGGAACTATTTTTGCTGCTGTAAAAATTTTACTGTTATTCCACTCAGAGTTAGTCAATATTTGTCTAGTATTTACAGTGCAAGCACATGCTGAAAAAATGAGGTGCTGTTCTAATGAAGATTCTGCAAACCCAACTCTTAGTTAATAACTTCGCTTAAAATTAGAATGCTGTAATTTTTTATTTTTATTATTCCTAGACCTATTAGTACCTAACATTAATTGGCAATTTTGTATTCAATATTTATAGTTTAGATTACATAACAATGACTTATTCTTTACTTTAGATTAAAGGGCTAAAGTTGAAGCATTCAGCTCTTTCACAGTCTGCCAGTAAAAGTGATTACAGATGTACTAATTATCCTTGCTTATGTAAATATTTGTGACATTGAATATGATTTAACAAGGACAAGTTTCAGAGCTGAAATTCTTCTAAATTCATTGCTAAAGTCTAAATGCTTCTATTCTTTCTAATAAAGATAATAGTGATTTTTCCCACAAATTTCCCATCATATTTGTCAACATTTTACATTTAAGAAAAATGACAAACATAATGATTTTAGCAGAAATTAGAAAGAATGATGATAGTCTAAGATAGCACAACAAATTGGAAAAGACTGAAAGAGAAGAGTTTGTTTATCTTAGAGAGGACATAAAAGTCTCTTCTAATTTGTATGAAGCATTTATAAACAAGACAGTGATCAGTTGCTCACTGTGTCTGTGAGGGACAGCACAACTAGAAAACATGTTACAAAGGAGGTCTGGGTTAAATATTAGGGAAAATGTTCTCACTATAGGGATCATGACGCACTGTAAGAGATGGTGCTAAGGTACAGTGGAGCCTCTCAAGTAGGTCATTTAAAAGAAAAGTGTAGAGGAAAGTATTTCCAGATGGCCTATTTAAAGTCCAATCAAGGGACAACCCTAGTCAGAAGTGAAAGAGCTTTCAAGGGTCCTTTGTCAGCCTGTATTTTTATTTCCCAAATTAAGGGCTAATTGAGGCACAGAAACTCAGGGTAAGCCAGGAGACCATATGACACAGAGGTGAATAGATACTGGTCACTTTTTTGAAGCATTTTGCTGCTGTATAAGGCACTAGTTTCAGACCTTATTCTGAGTCAGCAGCTCAGATAGGAGCCAGGAAGTGGAAAATATCACCTCTCACACATTTTTCTTTTGCTGACTTGTGGAGCTCGCCCTCAGCCCTGGTGCATACTATGCAAAATCTGCTCTACTTAGTGTCTTGTGCAACCACAATGGAAGGAAATGACACTTGGAGTGAAAGATCAAATGAGGTCTCTTGTCTTCCTCTACTATAAGTTAGTGATCATACCGAACAGGAAAAGGAACAAGTGCCCTGCAGATGTGCACAGAGCTCAGGTGTATTAATGCTGCTTCACTTAGTTTTCTCCAGTCATGGACCTCCTAGGCCGAATTCATTGTTTGAATCTTACATTTAAAGCCATCACTTTATGAGATTGGATGCTAAAGGGCCATCCCACCCCTGATTAGCAGCTGTGTGCGACAGAACCCGCCACCACTGTTGCAGGGACACATCTGTATCATCAGGTGAAAAAAATCTTTATGAGCACTAGATCTGGCACACATGTATAAGAACACCTGATTTTCCATTGTAAAATTATGTTCACATCTGCTTTTCTACACAACAGCTCATAATCCATTATCATTTCTGACAGAAGAGAAACAGGAAAGCTAGACATAATATGGAATATTATAGATCTGCAATATAAATTTGGAAGATTTAATCTAAAGGGTTCTTAAATACTAATTGCTAAGTAAAATATGCAGATCTATAGAAACTTGCTTTTCTGAGGTACTCAGCTAAGAGACCTGTCAATCAAATCAACTCACCCATGACTAAAGACTCCATATTCCAATCAGCAAGTCTGACTAATTCCATTAAGCATTTTCTAAGAATTTAACTGAATCTAACATATTTCAAAAATATGTTTTAAAAGCATTACAAAAATTTTACCAAAGCAGTATTTCTCATGCAATGTCATGTAGATAAAAATTCCCATCAAATTGTAACAGTAGAAGTAAAATGCTCTTTGCCTCTGAAGTCTTTAAAGGAGCTAGCTGTACCTATATAGACACGTTTGCACCAGCATTGGTTCTAAGGTACCAGACTGTATTTTATTTTGTTACAAAGGATCCATTTAACCACTGTTGTAAAGCTCTTAGAATGTTTCCTACTGTTTTAATGTTTGGTTGAATTTTGTGTAGATGAGGGCTATCCTATCTTGACTACAAATTATGGCACTTAAGTCCAACACATAATGGCATTTGTTCTATTACACTCTTTTTATACTATCTTATATTTGGATTGATTTTATTTCTGACCATTGTTCATTGTTTAAAGGCAGGATGTTCATCTCACTGTGCTGCAGCTGTTTAACTCTCTTAATGCAATGTTCTAATTTACAAAAATAATTTGCAAAATTACCATAGTTAACTTCCAGTTGAGAAGAACTGTGATTTTTCTGCAGCTTGAGGATTCCTAGCAGAGCTAAAAATAAGATTCAAAGAGTGATTTTTCTTCTCTCTTTTACACTAGTTTTATGTACAAAGGTAGAGTAAAAATTACCTAGCCAGACAGCATGTAATTTAACAGACCTGAAACTACATAACAGGGAACCTAAAGACAAACTGGAAAAGACATTTGCTTTGTGGTCACTGTCTGTCTTTATAGGTTATATTTGATAATCTGTCCTGAAAAAAAAAATTTCTCAATGAAAGAACAACTACTTTTACATGACTGTTTCTATATTTAACATTTTCTATCAGTATTACTCTGCTTTAATGGCACAAAAGCTTCCGTAACGGAGAGTTACTGGTGGACCATTCTCACTGTATCTTGGATGCCACCATGGGAAGGCCAAAACAGAGAACCATGTCTAAGATATACAACTAAGGTTGTCTTGGCTAAGGTCACTGGTCACATATATTTATGTGCTCATAAATGTTTTCTGTAACAGTGGTAGTCTCAGATTACCTCATAACTTCATTTTCAGTACTGCCACAGGCACTGTTATAAGTTCTGTCACAAAGATGTCTGGAGCCTTTTGCCCATTTCCATGGTTTTCTTGGCAACCCCACCTTTCCTTACTACTGCTTGGTTAGGATTCAGCTGGCTTTAAAGAGAGGATACCCCACTGCTCTCTGCCCTCTTTGGGAGGAGGAATCAATGAGGGACCTGTTACCTTATCCCTTAGCTGTCTTAATATTGGCATGGTCAAGACTGAAGATCTACCTAAGTGTGCACAATTGCGAAGTCAATACCTTCCTACTCAAATTGTCCCAGGCACTCAGTACCACTTATTCATTTGCATTTTGCTTGTTCATTGAAGTCTCAGCTATGTACTGGAACCCCATTTGGACAGGGTCTGTACAAATGTAGAATAAAAGACAATACTAGCCCCAGAGGTTACCAATTTGTTTTCCACTTCACAAGCCTCAGAGAGCATCGTAATCAGATCCCACGTCCACAAGAGATCTAGACCCAAGAAAACACTGCTCCAGTTCCCTCCCTCACCTCCAGTTCCTCAGAGGAACATATGGGTCCAAAGGCTAGGAGAGACCTCCAGCACATTCACTCTGAGTTTGCACCTTTTCATGCTTTTTACCTACAAAGCCCTGGGGTGGAGGAGTATCCTGGAGGTGAACTTGTCTCTTGGTCTGGACACAACCATGCACAAACCCTTCATTACAATCTATCACAAAAAATATTTGAAACTCAGCTGTAGCACTGCTTCACATTCAGCCTCCTTTCTGCAGCCCTGATCCAACCCAAATAATGAAGAAAGTATTACAGTATAGGCAATGGGTTAATTTTCTGGTGTGTTAAAGAAAAAAAATATATTTGCAAGAAGAAGGATCTGTACTGTATAAGGTATAGCTAGGGCACCATCATTGCAACAGATTAAGCTGCAACACCAAATCCTTTCCTGTCACTTCTAGGTTTCCAGGCAGGGATTAACTTGAGTCCTGTGTCAGATAATAAAGATTTGTTTTATATGGAAAATATTGTGTTGCTAGGGCCACAGAAAAATACTTTTATGTAGCAAGTTCCAGTTAGCATGCAATCCCTTCCCCCTTCCTGTTTTCCATCCTCAGTTCACATCACTAAGAAATCAGAAAAACACTGGAACAAGAGGGCCTTTGGGGCTTTGGAGATTTGCTCCTACCCATCCAAAGCAATCGTTAGGAGCTGGCAGGGTGATGGTACGGGAAATGGTGCGATTCAGGTGTGGGCTGGGCCCTCTCTCCCCTCCAACACACCTTGCAGAGAGCTGCTGCCTTAAGCAGGTCATACACCCCCTGTTTCAGGCAAAGTTTATTGTACTGATGTGCAAATTCCTGTAGGATTACTTTGCCTAAGCGGTAACAAATATTTTTGATTTGCTGGGTATACAGACTAATTAGTCAGCTGCTAGAAACAGCTGGTTCACAATGTTCCAATATTAGTGCTTTCCATGATTTTGATTTAATTTCAAGGGCAGACCATGGAGACCAAAGTTGTAGAAGGCGGATTTTTGTTGTTACTGTTGTTGGCTCACTTGTTTGTTTCACTTCTTTTACAAACCTTTATTTCATGCCTATTCATAAATTATGTTGCTATATTATGGTATCTCATTATCCTTTATTAGCAGAGCACCTCTAAATTGAAGTTGGAATTATGCATCATGCCCTGCATATGTAACAGAGAAGCATATGGAGACTATGCCTACTGCAGTTTTCAAGCATAAAAAGCAGGAAATTATACAGGAAATTATACACATTTCAAAGACACTCTGCCAAGTGCTTCTATGCTGTATCCTATAATTCGGCATCATGTTCATCTTTACTGTATCATTTAAAATTCATATAGTAGAAATATGGTCAGGACATAATCCATACAGTAAGGAAGGAAAGCAAATTATTTTCCTGAACTTTTTTAAAATAGAAAAAGTCCTAGCAGAGCTGGTTATTATGCCTCAAGTATGACATCCATGGGAATGGTTTTTGAGGGTAGATTCCAACTAGTAGGGACAGATCATTGTTTAACATCAAAGCACTCTGAGCAAGTAAGCCTGACTGATAAAATATAAACGTGGGAATAACGCATCCTGGATGCTGTAATGAATCTGATCTGGAATTTTTCCTTTAAAATGACTGTTCACCCAGCAGAAGTATATGAAATTCTTAAACCAAAACTTTTAAAAGTGTTTGCACAGTAATGATTTTGATTAAACCATTAAATGAATAATATCCCAATGGAAAGTAATGGGGTGTTTTCTTTGCAAAAAAACCCATTTTTGCAAAAAACCAAAATTCAGATTTAAGTAAAATATTTCAGTGATGTAGCCATTTCAAATAAGACAATTTTCTGTCATAATATAATTTTGTTGGAAATTTTAACATCTTAAGATTTTGTTTTATTGTGTATCACAAAACATATATTGACATCAGATAACTTCCTGTGAAAAATAATTTTCTTTGTATGTCACTTTTCCACAAAGAGAGAATAAGTTTTCTGACTAACTCTCACAGGAAAAAGACTTCCTTTTAAGCTAAACATCACCATAATAAACAAAGTAATATAAGTACTGATTTCACTATGTCCTGTTTCATCTAAACTCAATCACATAGAGAGAAGGGTAAAATAAACAGGGAGGAAAAATAAAACAACTCTTTGTAAATTAAAATCAGAAGCATCTTAATTCACAATGACAAGACCTAGTTAATGAATAATATCTGATCAAATTTTACTGTGAAATGGACTGTCCATCCATTTTTAGGATAATAGACTCATGGGGAAATGATGCAGCACATTCAGATTATCACACTTTTTCTGTGATGAGTATCTGCTGTCCCTTAGAAGAATTGGTAGGGGAAAACCACATAAACACACCCACACAAACACACCCACACCCACACACACACAAAGATTACCATCTAGGTAACCCTTATGTTACTAGAAAGCATCACACAAAACACGTATATGGAATACACAGACAGTAAAATTATGTCTATGCAATTCTTAGGGTCTTGGGAGATTTCATACTTTGGGACTCAGCCTTTCCCTTTTCCCAGGACATCCATATAGATGTTTCTTGCAGGGCCTCCTGTGGTCATCTCAGGGAGAAAGGTTCGTCCTGGTGCCTCTCCAAATGATTAGGACTGTATCAGCACTCATGTTCCCAGTTGGCCAGTCCGAATGGCACAGTCACTTTCTCTATGTCTCAGAAGCCATGCTTCCACCTCAGAAGCCTTCCACACAAAGCTTTTGTGTTCAGTTTAACCACCTGCCAAATACATTAATTTAAAAGCAAAGTGCATAATAAGCATACTAGGAGAGGAGTATTTCCACTTATGTCTGTAAAGAGTGAAGAAAACATGCCTTCCTGACTTGCTCCAGATGATCACACAAAGATATGCTTTGCAAAATGGCAGAAAGTTTGTGTTACTTTGTCCAATTATCAGATTACTAACTTTTTTAACCTCAGGGAGAAAGGTCACCAAGGTTTGCAGAAGAAAAAGCTTTGTAGTTAAACAAAGACGTAATTCATGGAGCTACACTGGGACTCTACTATGGAATCACTTGAAGTTCATTGGAGTGTATTGTGCAAACAATACTGCATGAAAATGATCTTACATGAAATAACTCTAAAATATGTGTTGCCTCCTCTCACTGCAGTCTTTTTCTGAAGCCTCTGGCACAGTGATGATGGTCTCCACTCCAGGGCTTTCCCTCATAGAAGTTAATGAGTATTTCCCTCCATTTCAGGTTTGAGCTGTTTTCTTATGACAATGGAACAAGTAATTTCTTCTCATAACAGTCGTGACATATTTAGGATTCTGGAAACTATGAATTACAGAATTGTCACTGACCCTTTTTTCCTCAGCTAATAACTCTTTTTTGACTAGGGAAATGACCAAGAATTCCATAGTGATGAAAGAATTAACAACGTTTTGGCAAGTTTCAGCTGTGCCATCAGGAAAACACCTTGCCTTATATAAATTCATCCATTATGATAAGAGAAGCAGACAGGGTGTTTCCTTTTTTTTCCCAACAGCCAAATATATTTGGAGAGAAAAGAAGTGAAGAAAGACAACATCAGCTTTACAATACAAAAGAAGGGATCCAAAAAGGCCCAGAAAATTTGCCTATTTCATGCTCTGCTCTTGCAAACAGCGTATGAAATAGCTGTACGATGCCCTCCTTTCTCTTCCAGAAACCAGTGCCAGACATCATAAAGGAGAGGGCCTGGAAATATCACCTTCCAGAGTCCAGAAAAAAGGTCTTGCTGAAGATAGTTCTTGTGCCATTTGAACAGCTAAAGGTTAGTAGTTAAGAGTGTAGTGATGGGATGTTCTGAGATTAGGATTGTGATTTCAGGCAGGGGCATGATTATTAAGTAGTAAAACAGGCTAATATGAGTCTAAGGGACCCAGAAGTCATTCGCACTTGGAGGAAGGAGGAGCTAGAAACTGTGCACTTTGAGACACCTCTGTACTGTGTTAAAGGACAGCATTTCCTTTTTCATTTGCAGTGGATAGTGACAGCTAAGCACTGCATACACACCAAGTGCAACATGCAGAGAAAAAAGAAAAGTCAGGGAAATGTAAAAAGATCAAGGGAAAAAAAGGTAACATAATATTTTCATGAAAAAAAATCATGATTTTCATGTGAATTTCTCTTTGTATGATCTTATAGACTAAAGAGAAAAACAGAAAACCTCTGGATGCCCATGTGACATTTTTTGAATTGGTTTCCATATTGACTTTGAGAATGAGATTGAGCTATCATTCTAGACAAATATAGCAGTGCATCTAGTGTATATGACAAGATGATCACTAAACAAGTACAAGGAGGTACTTTAGAGCTAGATAAGGTTGATAGATCATGTGAGATTCATCAACCTTTGCTTTTTTACAAGTACAAACCCTACAATACATGGCTTGCATCTACATGTGCCATTTGGACCTTTGGCCTTCAGATGTCACTGCTTATGACATCTGCTTCATCATCCAGAAAGAAGGAGAAAAATACTGCAGTATGGGAAAAGTTACAATACAGCCAAAGACAGAGGAGCCAAAGACAGCAATTTCAAGGTCAACATTTCCCTTGATTCTATTCCATATAATTTTTTATTAATGAGCTCTGGGCAAGCAATTGCTGAGCTTTTGGGTTTCGATGTATATTTGGGGTGAGGACTAGGGATAGCTTCCAGTTCATTCTTTCCTGATTAATGGCATCAGATATATTTAGATTTGATTGGAAAATCTGTCCATTTCCACTCTATTCATGAAGACTGAAGAATCCACAGGCAGTGGTTTGCCAGGATACCTGACATCTTCCAGCAACCACTGAATACAGAAAAGGATCTTCTCTAAGGAAGTTTTCTTATGATGATTCTGCTATATGTACAGGTCAGCAAAGAGGCACCAATATATTTTACTATCCTGCTTCTTTATTCTGAATCTTAACACAATGAGAAGAGTGCACAATCAGGGTTGGAGAAGATAAGTAGTTTAGAATGGCTAGAGAAAGAAATCACAAGGTTGGAAAAGATCTTCACAATCATCTAGCTCAATAAATGTAACACCACGATGATCACCCCTAAAACATATCTTCAAGTGCCATTTCCAGACACTTCTTGAACAGTCATAGAGACAGTGATTCTACCACCTCCCTGGGCAACTTATTCCAATGCCTAACCACTCTTTCAGTGAAAAGAACATTCCTAATAGCTAATCTGAATCTCCCCTGGTGCAACCTGAGGCTATTTCCTCTTATTCTTTCACTTGAGGCATGGTAAAAAAGACCGACCCCCACCTCACTGCTACCTCCTTACAGGTAGTTGTAGAGAGCACTGAGATCTAACCTGGGGTTCGTCACTCCTCTCCAGATGAAACAACCCCAGTTCCCTTAGATACTCCTCATAAGATATGTTTTCCAGACACTTCACCTTGATGTCCATTTTGAAGTGAGGGGTTCCAAACTGGATATAATACTTAAGGTGCAGCCCCACCAATGCCAAATACAGCAGGAGAATCACTTTCCTAGTCCTGCTGAACATACTATTCTTGATATAGGACAAGACGCTGTTCGACTTCTTGGTTACATGGGCACATGGCCAGCTCATATCCAGCTGGCCATCAAACCAGCACTCTCAAGTCCCTTTCTGCTGAGCAGCTCTCCGGCCACTCTGTTCACAGCCTTTAGCAATGCATGGGGTTATTGCATCCCAACTGCACAGCCCGGTACTTAGTCTTGTTGATCCTCAGCCCATCAGTCCAGTCTATCATAATCCCTCTGTAGAGCCTTCCTACCCTCTAGCAGATCTTCTATCTGACTTGGTGTCATCTGCAAAGTTACTGAGGATGCACTCAATACCCTCATTCAAAACATCAATAAGGATATTGAATAAGGCTGGCCCCGGTATCGAGCCCACTTTCTGGGCCTGCCATCCAGACTGTTTTTCAAGCAGTGAAGATTATGCCCATCCAAGCCATTTTTCACTAGAATGATGTGGGAAATGGTCAAATGTGTCAAATTTGAACCTGAGAAACAGTCTTTAAAGTTATGACTATACTAATAAATTAAGCTGGTTTAAGAGCATGAGTCCAAGCTCTGACATATAGTTGCCCATATTGTTCAACTGCTAACACAGTGGCAGTGTCACAGTCAAATGCCCAGAATCAGCTCAAGAGGTAGCACAGTCCCACAATTGCTCCCCATAGGTAATAAAGATGAATTCAGTCTCTGGAATAGAACTTGGGCCCTGCCTCTCATCAGTTTACCAATACAGACACAAATGAATTGTTGGAGAAGACTTAGCAGGAAGATGACACACTCGTGAAATGGCAGAAGGGGTTTCCATGGAAGCAGTCTTGTCCAAACTGTGTCATCTGTATCTGTATCTGTGTCTGTGTCTGTGTCTGTGTCCATGTCTGTATATCTGTATCTATATCACCCTATCTCCAGCCCTCAGCCCAGTAGTGTGATTGCAGAAGATAATGCAGCAATCAAGATACTTTGCTGAAATTACTTTTGAGATGTGTTTACATTTTCTTTTCTGAATAAACTGATATAGAGATTGGATGAGCCACTTTTTGCGGTCTAAGTGTTGAGTCTGTGGATGGGACTGTAGTGAGACCTGTCACTGAGGGACCTTGCAAGCTGAATGCTGACTGTGTATGTAGAGTTTCATGCATCCATTGTGTACATGTCGGGGTACTGCAACTCACCATATGCCTGTTGTTGTCTATAACAGCCTATCTATCTCTCTCCTTCACACATGTAAGCAATGCAAACTCAAAAACCTGTTACTACATAACTATTAAGTCTGATGTCATTCAGATTCATCCTCTTTGTCATCCATGAAGCATCATTTAGTGCTTAATTATCACATTTCATAATGACTTACAGAGTTACTTCTATTTCACAATTTTCTTTTAAATCATTATTTAGGGTTGAATCCCTTACAGTCCGTTTTTCAGGAGAAAACAAAGAGTTTTATAAAGCAACCTATACAAAGAGAGCCCTTTCCTTTTGTCTATTCTTCTATCCTTTTTAACTTCCCTGCCTTTTCAATCTGTAAGAAAAATGGCTGGTAGTTTCAGCAATTCTAGCTATCTTAAAAGCCATTGCAACTGGCTATGAAGTAAGTTTTCAGAAAGACTTTTTAATAGGTATTTAGAAGATCAGTAATTAAAAACATTTCCCTTCTTTTTAAAAGCTCTAATTTTCGTAAATAATTTCCAAGAAGGTTTTTAGGTTTCTTTTGTTTTTAATCATCTGAGCAGTTTTGAAGCATAATCTACAGTACATGTATTAATGAAAATAAATCAATAATAGATTCAGGAATGTTAGCCAAATATAGCTATATGTATGTGCCTAAACTATTCTGTCATATCTGTGGCTACTGGCAACATCTTTAGCTAAGATTGTCTACTCTTTCTTGAATTTTAATTGGTTGTTTTTAATTTTTTAGTTTAGTCTGGGTTTGTTTGTTTTTTTAGTGACTTGTTTTTTTTGTTTGTTTGGGTTTTTTTTCTGATGAAAAGTTTCAGCAAAATAACTCAGTCATTCCTTAGAAATGAAACTAGGAATGAGATTCTCATATAATTTTCTAATATCCTGCTTTGTGATTGAGAACAAGCAGGCAAAGATCTTG
This sequence comes from Campylorhamphus procurvoides, assembly GCA_013396655.1. Taxonomy (NCBI): domain Eukaryota; kingdom Metazoa; phylum Chordata; class Aves; order Passeriformes; family Dendrocolaptidae; genus Campylorhamphus; species Campylorhamphus procurvoides. The sequence goes on along the minus strand of WBMV01005348.1, from coordinate 683,946 downwards.
GGCTTGACACTACTCAGTAACGAAAACAGATTTACCGTGTGAAGATTGAATGAGAGTGATTCTTCCTTGTTGCTCTAGTTTCCAAAAAAATTATTTCTCTATTACTTTTCATTGAAAAAGTAGGAAATGCTCTTTCTGTTTGTTTTGGTTTCGATCTGTGGTTTTGTTTGTTTGTTTCAAGGAACTGGAGTTAACTATACTATAGCCAATTCCTCACTTTCATTCTGGTTTCTGGAGGGAAAAGAGGAAATTATAGGAGGCAACTTTTATTTTTTTTAATCTGATTAGTTTCTCTTACTTTCTAAAGTTATGTAAAGTGGAAATTTTAGCCTCTGGGATAGCATACCATAAGGACTACAAAATCGGTTCAAAAACATTAATTATATGCTTATCTCTGTCAGAATTAGACTTTCAGAAAGGAATATGGAGAGTGTTAATCAGTTAGGAGGATTTGTGCTAGGATGGCTTCATGCAAAAGAATGTGTTTGGGAACTTTCGGGGGGACTGCAGACTATTTTTTAAAATTTATAGTCCATTCTCAGTTTTGGCATTTACTGGGAAAAGGGATGTTAGAAGGTAGTAGCAGTTCCTGAGTCCAGTTTTTCTATTGCTGTACTTTGGGGTTCTTCCAGGTTTGTTTAGGGCTGGTTTAGTGCTCTTTCTCTTGCTCCATTAATCTGACAAAAAATCAACAATTTGTTCAATACATATTTTTTAAACAAGCAGCACAGGCTGCAGTAGACAATTGAGCCCTGTCCATGGACTTCAGGTGAACAATCATAAAGTGAGTTGGTCCTTCCAATTTCAGCATTTCAGCATCTCAGAAGGATCAGGGAAGAACTTGATTACAATGTTCTTGTTTCAGAAGAATAAGTCGGTGGCTACAGGCTCAGAGGCCTCTGAGGAAGAGCTGTTGATATCAGTGCTTTTGGCAGTAAGGGCCGGGCTGTAGAAATTGGCATATGTTGTGAGTTTTTATTTTCATGTATTTGCAATCTGACATCAACTTCATACTGATAGTGAAACTAGTGAATGGAATTTGTCTATGTATCTGTTTCCTTTTTGAATTTCCAGTACCACTTCAGTTCACAAAGCCTATGGTTTTCCTTTCATTGCTGTCTTGGCAAATATTTCACAGTGTCAAGGTCAACGTGCTTGAATATACCATTTTCAAATTCCTCTGGCTCCTAAACTATGTGTACTGTAGAAAGAAATTTTCTTCTTACAAATGATTTTTATTTCAAGAGATGTAGAATTTTTCATAGATGGTATACAGGTATATTAATTTTGCAGTATATAAACCATTGAAAAAAAATAGTGCAACAAAATTTTTCACCAAAAAAAATAGCCTTAAAAAAGGAATTATACATGCATCCAGGAAGATACATAAGGGTGCTATCATTTGACAGATGCAACTGTGCAGCTGTGTTTAGGTTTTTGGTTTTAAGGCTATTTGCTACCATTCTCTTATTTCTAGAAGCTGGGTAACTGGTTTCACTGAAGATCCACAGCAGAACATTTCTGGTTTTGAGTCTCTGGCCCTCTTACTGACACAGCAGGGGAAGAAGTATGTGTGTGAGAAGGTACATGAAACATGATACTGTGTTCATTTAGTTTAGAGAGATATTCATGACATGGAACTTCTGTTTCATAGGAGCACTTGATCACCAAAGTGTCTCTATCTGTAGAAGATCCATCATAAATTGTCACTGAACTAAGGGGACCAGTTTTCAACTTGAGTTGCAGCTTTGGGAGCCTAGTTACATTTAATCCACCAGCACCGATATCTAAAAATGTTGTATGAAGTTTAAAGAATCATAAGAAATTAAGCTTAAAGAAGACTTGAGAGACCATCTGTCCCTCCTAAGACATCATGTGAGTCCTAAGACTCATACAGCTGGTAAATTTTCTCTATGGTCTTCCCCATCATCAAACATTTGCATTTCAAAAGAAAGTACTGTAGTCCCCACTCCTCACAAACTCTCTTCCTTGTCTGCTGTAATGGGAGAGAAATTGTGTAGGGAATTAAGACAAAACAACCAGGAACTACATTCAAAATACTGTTTCTTTACTTCCTATATTATTTATGAGCAATAGTAAGGCTGAGTTGCAAGTATGCACTGACATAGGACAGCTACACAGTGAGTATTGCCTTCTTGCATTTTGCCTGACAACTTCGCTATGACCTTACAAATTGAGACACACATCTGTCATTTATAATTCATATATCACAATCAATTTATAGAGGACTAGGCAGCTTGCCCTGTGTCTCTAGTTAGGAAGAAATGAAAAACACAGCAAAATTCCTCTTGACTTTTTTCAGTAGAACTGTTACAGAAGGCAGTCATACTTTTAGTTATTTCTTCTAAGCTGTTAACCAGACATTCAAGGAAGACAATTTTATTCTCTGTAGTTTATTTGAAATTAAAACAGGCTTCTTGTGCTGTTTTAGCAACTAACTTCCACATGACAGGATGGTTGATGTGGTAGAATATCTCACTGAGTGATTGGTTATCCATGAGCACCTGACATTCTAAGCAAAATTTTCTGAACATACTTCTAAAAATCCCAACATATGAAGTAGATGGGATTGTCAGTAATTTTAGAAATCTGTCATTAAATTTTCTATTTTAAAAGAACTCCAAAGGCAGTGAGGACTACTTTTTCTTCCTGTTGTTGTTTCTTTCCAGTTTATTTGCTTTTATTTTGGAAATATTTGTGTGAATTGCTGCTCTGAAATTTATATTTGCCAACTAAAACAACTATCAATGCTGGAAAATAGCAGTTTGCAATTAAATTTGTCTTAAATATTTCACAGAATTGTCTCTGCTTTAATTTTTTTTTTCTTTTTTTCTAGGGGCAAAACTAGTAAAAGAAACAAAGGTGTCAAAAATCCTAAATCCTCCTCAAAGCTCCTTTGGACCAGATGTGACACAGAACAAAAGAGGGGAAAAAGAAAACAGGTAGAAAACAGAGACGAGGAAACTGGTTTCCTATTACTCAGCAGATCAATGGCAGATCCAAGGAGGAAATCCAAGTCAGTTCTTAATATATTGTTTCATGTAATAGATGAGGTTATCATCATAAGCCAATCTGTATTTTCTGCTCCAAGAGAAGAAAGTAGAATTTACTTTACTGAGAAAATACCTGACCATTGTGTGCAACATCCCACCAACATGTTTCCCTTTAATATATAACCTACATATCACAACCAAGCTTATGAAGATTCATCCAGAGGATACTCAAGTAGACTTTTCTTATTTATTGTGAGATTGAAGGAGCTGCCCACTTTCAACAGTCTTGCCAATGAATGGGGTTTTTTTCAGTAGTAAAAGACTACTTGGTGATTGTTCTTGGACTATAATGGCATCCTTGACCACATTCATGAGAACATGCTTGAGTCTCCTTCCTAACAGATTACATCCCTTAAAAAATTTTCTTCTAAAGCTGGGTCAAGGGGGAGATGATTTAAGCACCAAGGCCAAAAGATAATGAAGTATTATTGTCCTGAATGAACTAAAAAAACTGATGTCAGGTCAGTAAGTTTCATATATGTTTTACCCTTTCTTGAAGTTTCATTTCTGACATACAAGTTCTATGCAAATTCCAAGAAAATAATTAATCTACTGAATATTTAAGACCTTCCCACATGCTCTCAGAGAACATTATGACTTCACTGGGAAGTTTCATTAGAAAACACACTGTATAAAATTGCTTGTGCTAGAAAAGACCAGTATATCTCAGACAGTTTTCACCTTCATGCTGAAAAAAAGTTGGTTACAGCACACATCTGAGGTAAGAAGATGAATAAGTAACTGAATTCCAGGTAAATGCACAGGCAAAACCTGAAGAACAAGCATTGATGTGAGCACCCACTGACACTCCAAGCAGTCCAATAGAAATCCCCCAAGTGCTCAGTGCAGATACACGTCTAGGCACCCACATGAGGAAAGGCTGTCTGAGAACATTGTGCTTGGCAGTGTCACAGAGGCTTGAGATGTGTGCTGCTCTACGGGCCACCACTGAAGGAACAGGGAGTGCCAGCTGCAGCTCCAGCTCCTGACATTGATGTTACTGCCAATGAAACACTGGAAACACTCGTCATCTGTAAAGTCATATAGAAATATAATTGTCTCTGGAGTTCTGTCAAACCAACTGGTGCAAACCAAAAAGTCAGAATGTTTATCTAGAAATAAGGAAGAATTGAATGAAAGTTTTCATTTCTCTTACATAATAACAACAAAACCCTGGGAGATGGTGTTTTTAATTTTGTAAAGCTTATTGAATCTTTCCAGCCCTATCCTTCGCTTTCATAAATTCAAATTAAAGAACTTTGAAATCTGGATTCCTCTTTATTTCTCTGAAGTACATTATTGCATCTTTGACTAGGAAGGAATATTATACAGAAGGCTGTGATGTGGCTCCAAATTTAAATTTAATATAGTAGAAATGCACATTGGCGCGCTGCGTTTGAATTTAATGTACATGAGTTTGCTACTGAATTCAATTTTAGAATTTTTTAAAGTGTTCCTGCAGATTCTTCAGCAAGTCTGTAAAAATTATTTAGAAGAACACAGTTCAAAGTGAATGTCACTGGGTGAGGAGAGGTAAAAAGTGACATGTTTCATATTGCTATGGTTATATAATTAAAACAATCACAAAAGTAAAGTTTTCTGCATAAATGATACTAAACTCATGATACTTTATCTAGTTTAAAATTGAAATGCCTTTGCACACCTCTGAAAAACTCAATATAGGAATAGCTTATAAAATATATATATTTATATTAGATAAAATAATTGCAGCTGTATGTGTATGTCTTTTATCTTGACTGGTTCTAAATGGCTTTGCCAAATGAAAAAATGATGATGTTCAATATTAATTGTCAAATTAGTTTAAAGTGTAAATTTAGATAAGCTAAATCTAATTTACCGTAATAGTTTATAGATATGTTACTTCTTCCAAAGAAAAGTCCTTGTTGATAATTATAATTGGTCTACTTCTGAACTTTTCATATACTACATGAAAAATATCACATCCAGATCTGGGCAACATTGGTCCCTAAAAATTAAATAGCATGAAATCTCTGTTCAAACTCTCACTGAGAAAGGAATGATTCTTAATATCCTGTTCTTCCTAGATACATTTTTCTTAAATGGTGGTTCTTAACTCTGAGTCGCTGTTGGTTTCCATGCATTCCTGTGTGCCATATTTTCACAAGAACTTTCTTATAAAACAAGACCTTCACAAAAAAAATTGTATAGACTCAGGAGCGTTCTTTGTATTGGGAGATGGGAACAGTGTTTTGGTGAGGGCAACAGATGTTGCACATATGAGGGGAGGGGAAAGCAAACTTTGCACACATAAGAAAATAAAGGTATAGAAGTTGAATTACATTTCAGTCAAACATTTATTTGATTCATTGTTTGAACTGACAAGGAGATCACCTAATTCTTAATAAAAAGATTTGTTTCCTATTACTCATAATGCCCTTTTTTTTTTTCATGTTTCCTTTTTACGAATACCTCCCTTTTTTCATAACATAAGTTGTACTTGGGTAACCACCTTTAAAGCACCACAGTGACAAAACTTCTTACTCATGGACTGCATTTTTGCACAAAGCTGAACTGATATTTCACGTCACCGGAAATTTGGAAACAATTGCTTAACATGCTTTTTTTGCCTAAACTGCCTGCACAATGCAGATTTGTTTCCAGTATTTCTTTTCAGGTCATCCTTGGCTCCTCTGATCCTTTCCCCATGAGCCTTCCCCTGCCTTACTTTCTCTCTGTCATAGTGAAACTGCCCATGAGTGTCCTTTAACACTAGTTTCTCTGAACCGTATTGTGGAGTACCAGAAAGTCAAGTTAAGGGTAACTCAGCAGACAAGGCCCATGTCACCTTTCCAGGCCTTAATGTCATCTATTATGTCATCTATTCCAGTGGCACTGAGAATAGATACTGAATAATTGTAACTCAATAAGAGCAGCTAATTAAATATTTACCTGGAAGAAAGTTTGCACTCAGTACAATTCACCTCCTTGAAGATCTACCTGATTTCACATACCTGTCAAGTGTATTCTCATCTCAGTGCACAGTGGAGATAAACATAAAAATCCCCATGCAGCAAGAAAAGATTACATCTGTATATCCAAAGCCAAATTTATCACCTTGAGTCTTGTAAGCAATAGTGGACTTTTCTGATGTTTCCGACTGCTTGGAGGTTTATTATATCTTCAAAGACAACACATGCATGCATTTTTATTTAAAATGTTACCATTCAAGAACTTGCTTAATTAGACAAAAGATATTCTCTGTGTTGTTCTCTTATACTGTTTGAAATCAGCATTCAATTCACAGTGTAGTATGTAATCATAACAGGCGGTGACATAAAATACAGTGCAGATGGAAATATTTGTGCTGGTATTGAGGGTTAGTAAGTTCTTCACATGTTCACACAAGAGTCCAAAATGTTTGCCTACCCTTAACTGAAAATCTTCAATAAAATTCTAAACCTGCTACCTCTTTCATGTAGAATACCAGTAGTGTCCAAATATTTATTAGATAGAAATGTTGACAGAATACTATTCTAAGAAATCTGGGATTAAATACACCCACTGTAAATTACATTCACTAAGACTCCTTTCAGGTCGTGATTACAAGGCACTCTGTTCTGCAGAATGAAAAAAGAAGTATAACCACCACCAGTGTTTTACTTGCCAAAAATATAAAGGGACAATTTTAGTCTTTGAAGGAATAGATCTTATAGCTGTCTTTTCAACAACTCAATGACAGTTTTAAGAGCACAGGAATCCAGGAAAAACAGTTTCCACAATGGAACCACCATTATGCCCTGTTCTGCATAAACAAGGCTTTTGTGAGAAACAACAACTTTATAGCTTCATTTGCCCTAAGGTGTTTGCTCACCTGAAAAAACCACCTCTGTGTAAATATGATCTCTGATTCAGTGAGTGGTCATGCAACACTTTGGATTGTGTATTAACTTGCTTATCTGATCTGTGTAGAAGTCTTCCAAATTCAAATTGCAAATTCAACTTACAGGTTTCAGTTTGCAATTTGGAAAATAAAGCATCAACTCAAAAAATCCAAGATAATAAACTCTGTAAGCAGTGAAGTAGTTGGTATGTAAGATAGAAAGCCAACATCTCTTTAAATTACAGCTACTCTCATACATATCAATAATTTTTGAAACTTTCATAATACCAGGTGATTTATAAATGTTTATTCAAAATTTACTGTTCATGGTTTGCATGTAAGTATATTATTCAGACTACATGCTATAATGTACAATTCTAGTGTTGCCTCTGAAGCAGTTTATGATCCTGCAATCAGAACAGTTTATTGGTTTATGCTCCCTAACATCTTGTTTTCATCGTATTCTGATGAAAATGTCCCAGTCCTTACCAAGTTTTTGACTGAGATAGAGAGAGTAAAAAAAAAAAAAGTCTATGAATCATCACATGTGCAGCTTGACAAAGTTATTAAGACACTGGTTTGTAGTAACCATGAAATCATGGAGTTTGCAAGAGGAGTTTGTAAGGCTGGAGCAGAGCACTGCGCTCAGACTTCAGGCAGGCAGAGTGTAGTTGGATCAGGGGACATATAGATGTGACACCTTGGGAAGCAGATCAGAGGAGTGGAGTTGCTCAGGAAAGATGGTAGTTCTTTAAAGTCAGAGTATGGCTGAGGGCAGAAATATCCATTCCAATACTCAGGAAAACAAAGATATATCAGCAAACTGGTGTGGCTAAGCAAGGAGCTGGTGGTGGAGCTGCATGTGGAAGAGGGAAGCAGGGTCGAGCTGCGTAGGAGGAATTTAGAAACATTTCCCAGACATTTAAGGGCGCTGTCAAGAAAGCTAAAGCTCAGATGGAGGTGATATTCACAGAGGACAGAAAGAGCAACCAGAAGAGCTAATTCTGGTGGGAAAAGGGCAAACAAGTGGGGCTGTGGATGAATAGGATGATTGATTTAGTGACACTGAACGCATAAGAGGCTGAGATAGTCAATGCCTTCTGTGCCTCAGCCTTCATTACAAGGTCTCATAAGCCTCTACCTTTTGAAGGAGCTCAAGAAAGAGGATAGAAACTGACTGGCTGAGTGTTGGGTAAAATGTTGCTTGAGAGAAATCACAGAATGGCTGTGGCTGGAAAGTACCTCTGAAGATGGCTCAGCCCAACCTCCCCTCTCAAAGCACAGTAACCAGAACTGTGGCCAGCCAGGTTTTCAATATCTCCAAGAACAGAGATTCTACAACCTGTCTGGGCAACCTTGTTCACTGTTTGACTAATCTCACCTCCTAAAAAAGGTGGAGTTTTATTTATATTTAAATGGAGTTTCCTGTATTTCAGTTTGTGGCTGTTGCCTCTTATCCTATCACTGAACATCACTGAGGAGGGCCTGCCTCCATCTTCTTCATTTCCTTCCATCAGGCATTTATACATATTAATAAAAAACACAGAATGAGTCCTCTTAGAGTGCATCTCTGGGAGCATGAAGGTGATCAGAAATGGACAGAAATGATTTATCAAATGCAAATCATGCCTGACCAAACTGTTTGCCTACTGCAGTAATATATTCTGCCTTCGTGACTTCTGCAGTAAAATCCCCCACATTGCTTTTTATAATAAAATGAGTGGATCTGTGGACAAGAGAAGAGCTCTCAACATAATTTAGGTTGACTTCTACAATGTTTTAAAAATTGTTTTCCACAATATCCTTATATGCATACTAAGATGCTGTGGTCTGAATGGATGGGCAAGAACATGAATAAAGACATGGCTGAATGATCAGAGGGCAGTGGTTAAATACCTTACCTGGAGGACAGTAACAATGGGAGTACCACAGACCTCCGTCCTGGCACCTGCCTTGTTTAACACCCCTAAAATGACCTAGAGGAGCTTACAGGCTACTTGTTTATCATATTTGCTAATGACTCCAAACTGGGGGTCAGGTCAGCTCCATAAACACAGGGCTGCCATCCAGAGTAATTGAAAGTGACTGGAGGAATGATACAATGGGAACCTAATGAATCTCAGCAAGAACACATTCAAAACCTGTATGGATGGCAGATGAACCCCTTCAAATAATGCAGCTTGGAGAACAGCTGCTCAAGTAGCAGCTCTGTGGCAAAGGCCCTAGGATTTTCAGGGACAGAAAACCAGACATTGTCCATCAGCGCGTCCTAGAAGTAGAGACAGCCAATGGAATCTTGGGCTGTATAAGCAGGAACAGGGCTAGAGTGATTATTTCCCCTGCGCAACACTCACTGGAGCACATCTTCATACATCCAGCTTTGACCCCATAGTACATAGAAGACATCAGTGAATTGGGGACTTTTCAACAGAACCCACCATTGTGGTGGGAACTGGAGCATCTGTGCTGTGGGAAGAAATTGAAGGAACCAGATGTGCTCAGCTTGGGACAGAGAGGGCTGTAGAACTACCTTACAGAAGTCCCAGTACCTGCAAGGAGTTCACACAGGGGACAGAAATAGGAGGGTGAGAGACAAGTGACATAAATGGAAACTGAGAGGGTCACAATGGGTATAAGGAGGAACTGTTTTTCACTGAGCACAGTCAGGCAGGGGCACAGGTTGCCCAAGGACTTTGTGCAGCTTCTGTCCTTGGAGGTTTCCAATCCCACCCCAAACGAAGCCCTGAGCAGACTGGTTTGACCTCAGAGCTGACCATGCTGTGAGCAGGAGGTTGAACCAGAGAACTCCTGAGGTCCCTCCCAGTCCGAACTATCCTGTGATAAACAAAAATTTCTTATCATTTGGCAGAATGGGTCAACTGTAGCTTCAGAAATAATTGCTTCATGACTTCATCTGTGGCTTTCAGACACTGTTCCTGTTAGAGTCATTAGAGGTTCTGACTTATTTTTACTGTTCTACAGTCATCCAAAGATCAAAACAGGTGCAGAAAGTCACTACAGAATGTATAAATAATAACTTGCTATGCTGTGATAACTCATTTTGTGGCAAAGACACTTTCAAGAAAGTATACCACTTAACTTTGTTCTTTACTCTGTTGAACATGTTCACTAGATCCTGAGCATGGAAGCTTTGAAAACATAATTTAAAGTTCCACTTATTCCATTAGTGCTATTGAATTAATTTGGTTTGACTTGGTTCATGGTAGTCTGATGGATCACAGTTGTTATTTATACTAGAGGTGACAGTCTTTCTTTTCCTGTGATTTCATTGCTTGGTACTAGAGAATTTGACTAATCACAGGAAATAAGCACAATTAGTTCACAGATAAATAAATAAAATAAAAATACAGGTAGCCTTAGAAAAATATGTAAAAGACAATTTGCAGATAGGATATGAACAGTGTCCTGCTAAAGCCTTGCTTTTCATACGCAAATGCAGTAGCGTTTTGTTCATTGTTGACTTTCAAATATGAGACAGATGAAAATAGTACAAGAGTACATTTATGTAACACCATGTCTTCTGAACATTGTCATCTTGTTCCCCCAATTTCTAAACTTTAATTCTGACATGCACATGTGGATTGTGGGCACAGTGATTCATTGATGCAAGGATGAAGAATGAATCATTCCAAAATGATCATGGAGGAGGTGGATATAGTGGTACAGGAGGGCGCACCAGAGGCAGCATGCTGCACCATCTGAAAAACATGTGCAGGAAAGATTGAAGTACTCTTAGATGAAGTCTTTCTCTGTAGATTAAAATAGAGCAGCATGATTCCTCTATAAATCTATCATGCAGAAAAATATATTCTACAAATAAACCCAAATTTTGGTGCAGAAAAAACATCTGGGATTGTACTTCCCTTTCTTCTCAGTTGATCTTGGTTTTAAATAACACTGTAAGTATTGGAGTGTCATCCATGATTTCCAGTAGTCTTACCCTTCACCATGCACCGTGAGTGTTGTCATCTAGCTGCCCTTTGTTGCAAGCGATAATGACCTTGTAGCATCATATCCAGAGAAGCCTAAAGAAGAAAACTTTTCAGCTCTACATACCTCTTCTCTTCCTTACATCTGTCAAGCACTAGAAAGGAACAGTAATGTAAGGAGTCTGTTCTCATGACCTGCTGTTAGTATGGGTTCATTTAACCTGACTGCCTGTAATATTGTATGTTTGTTTCTTATTTTCACTTTATCTCTCTATAAAAGAGCCTTAAAACTGACAGATATAGTAAATAGCAGTGCATTTATGCATCATTCATAAGCATATTTCCCATTCCCATCATTTTTGATGGCTCAGATCAACTTTTCTAGTATACAATTAAGATAGAGATACAAAATTAGTACACAGTAATAACGTGGGTATTTTGCATGAGAAACATTGATTTATTTTTTTTTATTTTTTTAATTATGTAGATTTAATATCCGTTTTGTTCTGTGGCTTCTCAAGATACTGTCATGAAATTCTTCAGAAATATCCTGCTTGAGAGAAGCTGAATAAATATTACTTGCTCTAACAATACAAAAGAAAACAGAATCTAGTTAATTCTAGTTATAACAAGTCTCTTCCTAGAATAATGGTTTGATGCTTCCAGACAGAATTCTTATTCTTTTTTATGGCAGTGCTTCATGAAATAAGAAGCCTCCAACTCAATGCCAGCATTGAACAAACAGAAATTTGCATTCCTTTTGGAAACAGCTGTGCCCATTATTGATCCTGCCAATTGTTCTGGAGTGAGATATGAAACAGAAAGTGTTTCAGGAAATGTTACCGTCTTACATGAGTGTTCTTTAGACATCAGGGAGTACATATTATTTAGGCCCCTTTTAACATGTGACCATAATCTACACAATTAAGAATAACTAAAGGAAATCTACATTAGTATTTCATACAAAGGCCTGAGACAGCAACTGAAGCTTCATATAAATTTTCTTACTAGAAATGAGGAAAAAAAAGCATCTCAGGAAGGTAATCAATAAACCAATGTATAAAATTTGTTGGTTTGGTGGAATTCTTTACTGTTTTTTGCTTTTTAAAAACCTTAAACGAAAACAGACTTTAAGCCCCATCTGAGCCTGTTTTGGCTTTTATTCATAACCTCCACGAGTGTATATTTTACCTCCTCTAACCTTCTTTCAGAACTGCACTACAACAATGAGTATAGCAAATCGAGAGATTTTCCAACATAGTCAGAAAATACCGTTTCTTTATACTGAAATATTGTTCAGATCTGTCAAGCAGGATCTGAAGGTGAGGAAGGTATCCCAGTGTAGCTAAAAAGGTTATGGCAGCAATAAGTAATGCCTAAGTCAAAGCTCCTGCTTCTATTCTAACTTGTAATCAGGACTTGAATTTCATAGTCTCACATATTAGACAAGTACATGCAAGGCTTCTAAAGTGGAGATGTTCTTTGTTGTCTCTCACTAAATGAGTTCAGTTTAATTCAGTCATAGGAGCAAGCAACAGATTTCCAGAGCAACAACTGAGTTTTCTGGGCAGCAGTAACATTGAATAATGAGAGCATCTGGAAGAGTTTGTACAGCCCAGCCTGAGAGCGTCTTCACAGAGCTTGGTCTAGACATGTTCATCCCCACTGTTCAGGTGCCTTATCCTGTCCTGTTTATGACAGATATGCTTGTCACAGGGTATCCTACAGGTACTTGACAGGAAATAGGTAAAGAAAAAAAAAGATACCTTTTTTTTGTGGCATTTAAACAGTCTTTCCTCTAGATTTTCATGGTTTTAATCAGTTTTGTTTCTTGACTCAGAGGGGAGAGCCAAGACCTGAAGGATCAGTAATACTGGAAAAGCAACAAATCAAGCAAATGTAGAAGAACACAGATGATTCTATTAAAGGCACTTTAAATGAAACTGTTTGTTTATTTTTATTTTATTTATCCTGCCATTTGTTCTGTCTGTTGAAGGGCAACCTCAGTATACTCATAACTGAATTGTGCAGAGAGAAGGTGATGGGAGAAACGAAACAAAATACTCATCTGAGTCATGCATGAACTTTGCCTTTCAGAATTGTTAAGACAATTTTATCAAATCTCTCAGATTCTTAAAAAGTATTACAAAAACATTGCTTACATACTCAGAGTTTTATAGACGCTTGTATTGGTAAAAAAAAAAAAAAGCCCCAAACATTATTTAGCCAATCAATGCTATTTATAATGGTGTGGCTATCACCACATTTGTAGAGCTTTCCAACCATGGATATATGATATATGCCCAAATACAATGGATAGATGAATGGAGCCAAAACTGGTGAAAATGAACTGTCACTATGAAAGTTTGGTACTTTAAAATCAGTGAAAATTGCCTCTTCACTTCACTGAGACAAGAGTTTCAACCACAAATATCACCACTGAATAGAAAATCCATCATGTACAAACTGAAAATGCACATTAATCATTTCTGTTTGTGAGAGCAATAGTTTCCGATCCATTCATTTGGGAATTTCTACAACATTAAAATGAATAACATCTAATATTTCTGAAAGGCAATAAAACCAAACCAAAGAACTTAGTCTGAATGTGATAATTCTGAGCACAACTTGTTCATCCTATTCCTTGCTTAACTATGCCTTCATTTAATAACTGTATGGCTAGACAGTCTTTCCTTCTCTCCTTCCTCATCTGCATGGCTGCAGTATTTACTCTATGAAGGGCCAGACTGTTGAATACACACAGATTAGGTTAAATAGTGAGAAAATTGCTCCAGTGATTATCCAGCTTCTTAGATGCCACAATTATTCCAAAGATTCAACAGCTGCTTCATGTTTACCAGTTACAGCTACAGACTGGTCAGTAGAAGGAAAGATTGTATTTGATCGTGAAATAAATTTTGAAAAGTGTGGTACAATACACTCAATGAAAAAGCCAGTCAGAAGTCTTAGGCAAAATACTGAAATCAAGAATCAAAGATTTTATTCTCTCACCTAACATTAAAATCAAGTTTGTTTCGGGGGGAAAAAATATGCAAGCAATAATATAGGACTTAATGACTGGTTTTGTAGCAAACACAATTTCCGATGCCCTGACTTGCTTAGATGCTGAATGAAATATCAATGATTGGAAACTGGACTGATCCAGAGAAGCATAGCTGTCAATATTATGTCGCTGTCCTGCTGCCTTATTTCTCCCCCAGCTTGAATCCCTTCACTAGTCCCTATATTCCTTCTGCACTGGTTTCAAGTTACATATTCTTTGCACATCTTATAATTTTTATTTTTTTTTTTTTTTTTTTTTGGCATCCTTTAGAACAACTCTAGGGGTTTTTTTTGTTTGTTTGTTTTTGGTTGTTTTTTTTGTTGTTTCCCTTCTGTACATAGAACAGAATTGATGTATAGAGCTCAATTCTCTTAAACCTAATTTGTTAGTCCTCTCTTTTCTTTTCCTGCTCCTGGTTTTGGGCCTACTTTTCTGTCAGTCTGCTTAATTTCCTCACGTGTCAAACTGCCAGGAAGAAGCAGGAGTATTTTACCCTGATCAGACAAACAGAAGACAGCCTTGTCTACTCTGAAACAAGGGATGTAGTAGTTTAGGAGTCTCTTTCAAAAAAGGAATGAATAGGTTGTTTCAAGGGAGGGAAATTCCCCAGAAATAGACAGCTGAGAATTCAGTTCATCATGTTTTACATACAGCTATTTCTGTACTGAGATTTGCAAGCAAATTAAACAAAGTGCATTTCCATGCTACACCCCTGAGAATCAAAAGGAGGGTATGTATGCACTAAAATTCGATAAATCCTTCAGGCTTTCCCAGATGAGGAGTTCTGCATTAGCTAATGGCATTATACCTGGCACAATTTATGGAGCTCCAGTCTGCCTTCCGTCCTGCAGCCTTTCCTGATCTTCCCACAATCCACAGCTGGTTCAAATGTTGTGTGATGATTTGCGTTTTCATGCCATTTTATTTACTGCAGACCTCAGCCTCATATATTGTGCCATGTGAAGAGGAACAAGTGGGGTGGCTTGGTTGTATTTACCCCTGCACTTGCACAGCAGGGAGCCCTCTGGCTGAAGACAGGGCTGCAAGGATCAGCAGTTTGGTGTGATCTGTTGCATTGAATAAATGGGATGAGGTGGGTGTGAGACATTGCACCCTCTTTTAAACTTAGTCTGCAACAGAGATTCATTGTGGTGCACTTCCTTGCTTTCCTGTCAGCATTCCAAAATGCTCCTCACTGTATGTACCATTTCATTTTCATATGTTGGTGTCTGAATATGAGCTGTGTCTGGGCGTCCATTACAGTTATCAAACTGGCGTTAATACTATAGTGATGGACTCTGTGGAATCAATGGAGAGAAATGAGCCAGTCTGTGATGCAATACTTTAAACCTAAAATTAATGTCTAAAATATGGTCTGATGACTCCTACCGCAGGATTCTTTCGATTTGTTGCCAAGTTTGCGCATTTCTAGCTTGCTGCTTTTACATCTACTTTAAGAGCTTCACTTCAAACATTTTTTCAGAACTGTAATTCTTCACAGAAAAAGGTTATATGGGAAGCATATACAGGGTAACTAGTTATTTTCCATGATTTTAACTGAAAGCACAGTTTCTTCAGATATAATTTGGCAGGCTGGTTCTTTCATAAGCTCACTTTAATATATCCTGGACCAGTAGAAAATATATTACCGCTTCATATTTTAATTAGCACAAATAATTGTTCATTTAATTGGCAATCTCATCAGTAAGAAACCTTTAATAAGAAGATATAGGCGGTTCCAAGCTTGTGTGTTCTTTCAGAGTAAAATTCTCAAGGGCTATTTTCAATTAAATATTCTGTTAACTATCACAAGGCTTTCTTAATCAACTGATTTTGCTTTTCTTTTCCAAGGTTAGATGTACTTTGTTCTTCTTCCCACCATTTTATCTCCCTGTAGAAAGTATAGCAGGGAAGTAGAAGACTCAATCTAATAAGGTTAATAGATCTTGAAATTAAAGGGAACATTATAATCTTTAATAGCCTGACTCCATAAATAACACAGGCTGTAGAAACTCTGACAGCAATTCCTGCATTCAACATACAATATATTTTTAAATTTTAGTACATCCACTGGAAATTTACCCAGTCTGGATATAAAAACTTCTAGAGAGCTAGAATACAGCATATCACTAATTGTTCTCTTGGGTAAATTACCCCGAAAATTTAAACCATGTGCCAGACAATTTTCATCAGGTTTTAATAACATTTTCAGGATAAACAGAAATATTGTGTCACTTACCATCCTGTTACTTGTAGATCATGGGCAACTAACCACCTATTAATCCCCTTTTGAGCATGTTACATGCATTGTTCTTCCTATTGTCCATACCATAAAAACGCTTTTCTGATATACATAATTAATTAAGCTTTCCCCTGAGATTGTTCCAATTTTTTTTTTTAATTGTGGACATCAGAATGGGACACAGATAATGCACATAGAGGTGAAATTTTCCATCTACTTTGTCTTAATACTGTGCAGGTCTTATTTCAAGGATAACACTTCCTTTACTAACCATAACAATATACTGACAGATAATTTCCCATAGGATATTTATCAGTACAACTAAGTTCTCAGTAGTGTCATCATATTGCCCTATCATTCTTAAACATATGGAGTTTGACTTACTTCGGTTAATTGATATTTTGTTCAAGAGAGATTATCTTATCAAGTGATCCAGACCACTATGCATAAGTGATCTGTCATCATAATTTTTTGCCAGTCTAGAAAGTCTAGACAAACTGTGTGACTGACTACTTTTATATTCTCCCTTAAATTTACTAAAAATTTTGACCTGTTATGAAGGAAAATGGAGTTCTTTGTGTCAAGATTGTACCTGAACTTTGGCGACATATTGGCAAATTGTTTTCATTTTTGCATTTAACTAGTCTTCATCCAGTTTTAATGACATACTTTGATTTTGAACTTTTTTTCAACCACATTGATATTAAAGATTAAGTAAAATGTATTGCCAATATCTACTATACTTGCTGAGGGTTTTGTCATCCAAACTTTTAATATCATGTTTGTTTGGCAGAGATAAATAAAAGTTACATAATCCCTTTCTGATTGTCATTAGTTATTTCAGAATCCTTTTCTTTAATATGAATACCTTCTATATCAGACAACCAACTGGACTTACTAGAGCTTTAAATGTGCTATCTTTTAATGACTGGGCACCAGATTTCCAAAACCTGTAAGAATGACTGATTTTGAATGTAAGAGAAATCAACAGAATATTCACTACAAATAGCAAGAAAGCCATCAATAGCTTTGCTATATTTGGGGCATAAAGGACTGTGTCAGAAAATGAATACATTATAAAAAATTGTGCTCTTTGACTAAAATTAGGAAAGAGGAAAAATAAATGCTTTTCCTCACATGACTTTAACAGCATTAGGCATATATGTGACTGGCTGATTTATTACAAGTACTGGACATTTTCACAGAAAACCTATTACTTTAACCTAGTTCCAGCTGAAAATTATGACAGTCACATTATCACTAAGATCAGTTTTCCTGTATGCATATATAACATCAGTGTCAGTGTAAGTAAAAAATGAGCCCATTCTTCATGCCTGTTTTGTAATACCATTTTTTTCACTCTATTTTCCTTTGTGAAAACTGGCTAATTACTAAAGCCCGTAGCCATACTCAATCACTGACCGTGTTAGCAACTTTGATGGTTGGGTTGGAGAATTATAACTGCCTGCAGTTTTTCAAGAGGTAGTGGAATTCATAAATAATCTTTGTCCCAAAGTGTGTGTGTAGGTTTGTATTTTGGAGTAAAGATTCTTATAATAACTCCAGTCTTCTTTAAATTAATAATAGGAAAATCCTTTTGCTTAAGTGATAGAGGACCTCACTGATTTTTTTTCTTCTCAGTTTTTATTTATGACTTGTAGCTGGACTCAGCAGTGAAGAAATCCCGTAGGTCACTAAAGACTAAAAGAACAAAATATTACTTGAGTCTTTATCCTCCTTTTTTTTTTTTTTTTTTTCCCAGAAAATAGTGTGAGTTAAGAAAAATATGGACTATTAATAAAACAGTTTATTTCAGCTTTGTAGTGACTCTTGGTTATTTTCATACAAAGTAAATAATTAGGTCTATTTTTACTTATCAAGTGTCAGATTTTTGCAGTATGAAATTTAGCTTAAGGAATATTTTGCCTTTAACATTACATTTTTCAAATAAAACCTTTCCTCTCAGAGAAAACCTTATGAAAAGGACTTGGGGATGGCTGTTCCTTGGCAGATGGATCTAGTGCCACTTGCTAAAAACCACCTTCCCTCCTCATTATTACAGAGCAGCTGTTTTGCATGTGACGCTGCAAAGCATGCTGTAGAAACTGGTTGCTTGGAGAAGAGTTCATCCTATTGGCAACTAAATACTTGCCTTCCTAATAAAATCAAAACCTTGATTTTTGCACTGGATTGGCGAGTTGAAAATATTCTGTACTTAAAAAAAATTTACAAAGTTGCAGAAAAAAATATTTTCAAAGAATCCCATAAACCTGACAGGAAAGGGAACAACAGTGCCCACAATAAAAACATACAATTGATACTGAAATCTTTATAGAGATTTTTTTATGTTTTTTTTCAAAAGATCTCTTAACTCTAGTAGATAAAATCTTTCAGTTCTTTTCATAGAGGCTAGAAGTTTTTTGTGCCAGTAAGGCAAAAAAAAATGAAGTATCATCCTGATTTTACTTTCTCTTGGTCTCACACATGTCCAGGTTGCTCGGGCATTAGAAGGAACAGAAGATAGGAGAGGCAGTGTGATGGGTCAGTTACAGCAAGGTCCAAGGTACAAAGAAGGAAGGAGAAGACTTGTCTTCTAATACTTAATCAACTTTATTCTAATAGTCTGCAATCAAAGGAACATATTTTCATCAATTTAAACTTGAAGGCCTGTAATTAATATGAAGCTATATGTTTCTGAAACAGATCCTTACAAAAAACGATGGAGCATTTTTACTTATTTTTCCTATTTTTTCTTTTAAATATCCTGCCAAAGAGTTATGAAATGTCTTATAATTCCAAGGAAATGCATACACCAATCACTTCTGGATTGACAGTGCTAATGACTGATAAATAGTAGTGTTATTTTAATTACCTGCATATTTTCAGTGGAATCCATACACCTTAGAAACTAGCCTAACTTCTCTCACTACACAGCACCTGAGAAATGGAGAAACTTCTCCTGTTTTAACTTGTAATCTCAGCAGTGGGTTCCTGAGCAGCTATTAATATGATGGAATGTTTTTGCTTCAGCAGATCCCTTTCGTTGTCCTCACCAATCATTTTTGATTTTCTGGTTGACAGGATTACACAAATGTGCTTATGCATTACAAAAAAGAGTATTTGCTTTTAGCACAGAAGAGCATGATAAAACATAAAGAAAACTTGAGGAGATCTTGTTGAAACTGCAATAGAAAAAGGCACTGAATCTGATTGATTCTGTAGTGGAATGGTCTGCCAGAAAAATTTCCTCCACCAAAGAGGCTGTGGTCAGTCAACAGGCAATTATATGTTTATCTTGGATGGATAATACCATATTTAATGGAAGCCTTGGTGACTGAAACACTGTATCTCTTTCCAAATGTCTCAGGAGCATTTACATTGGGCATATGAAGAACTGCAGCATCTTGTGAAACCTAAAGTGAGATGGGAAGCTCCTAACATGGTTCAGATGTCAATGTATTTTTGTCAATCAGCATGCTAGAGCAAAAAACCCCTTTTTAACTGTTGGCTTCTGAAGAAGTATTCTGTATCTTTATGTATGTTTATAAAGTGTTTATGTATACATATTTTTCCATTTGTGAAGTGATCCAATGGAGACTTTGTGGGGGTACCCTGCCTGAGGGATGATAAAAATAACCAGAGTGACCCCTTCCTAGAGTGGATGAAGCTAACCAGCAAGTGAACAACACCAGAAACTGAAAACTACCTCAGAACTCAGAAGCTCATATTTTAAAAGTTGTTTTGTAGTATAGTTAGTAGTTGATTGTATTAGTTAGACAGACATCCCTCTGTATGTTTTTTGGGTGGTGGTTACTCAACTATCGGTTTCCTGTTGATTGTGTATTCCCCTAATCTTTTACTGTCTGGCTGCTATGTTAATCCCATTGCCATCATGTGAAGTCAGCTAAGCCCAGTCTGTATACCCCTTACTACCTGTAAACCCATCCCCTTCTTGCTACGTTCCGCCCCCTAACTCTTCCCACCTTCCAAGCTTCTCCCTGGAAGATATACCTGTCTCATGTTCCATGATTAAACTAGTTCTAGCTTCACCCTACATCGGCTTGGACGTTTTCCTTCCCCGCTGTTGGAACGCGGCAAGACTTTGTCCATGTTAGTGTAGCACTGAGTTCAAGTTCATACATTTGCTTTTCAACAGGGGCTAAATGCACAGGTACAGGCATATATCATCATGCTCCTGGTCTTGAGGGAACTCCTGCAGGAAGATGGATGACAGCATTTTCCTGTAGAGTCATCTACTAAGGAATCCAGGTTCAGGCTTATGTGAAGACAGTGGAAGATAACGGAAAAAGAGCAGTTTTGTGACTAAGCAGATAGGTGGAAATATTAACTTTTGCCATCAGATCTGAGTTTATTAAAGAGTTGTTTCTGAAGTTTTAAAGACAGTGTCCTCTGTACACAATCAGTTACTTTCTTATAAATTTAACAAATATTTCCCCCAAAATTTTTATACCCTTGAGTGTGGAACACTGAAGATTATTTTGCAAGATATGGGACAAGTTTTTCTAATGGAGATAAAATCTTATTATTGCTACTGCTTGCATAATCCTTCAGTAAAGATTTTGCTGCTTTACGACTGAGAGTTTGTGGAAAGACTTCTATAGTCTCCTGCATTTAACAAGCAATTTCTGACAAGAACAGGAAAGTTAAAGTTCAGACTACAATCCACATTCTCATTTTTTAACTTCTCAACCTTCACTCTATTCAGTTTGTGTATTAAAATCCCCACAGAAACAGCATCATATATGTTTGTGGGTTTTCTGATGGAAGTAATTTGAGTAGTGCTATGCCTGGTCATAGTTGTAAAGATGAACAATAAAAAGGAACAACTTATCTCTTTGGATCTTGAAATATCTCAGCAAGCAACAGCTACTATCCATCTACTTTTGGTTGAGATGAAGCGTAAAACGAACAGGAAATTTGAACACGGTTTTTTTCATGATACTTCCCACCCTCTCCTAATACAGTGATTCTGGTGTTCCTACTTACTTTCTTAGGTTGGCAACACAGACTTTTCACGGAGGAGCAAAATTGTTGATGTTGCTTCTAAAATTTATTAATTTTCTATACAACTAGATTTTTCCTGGTGCAGTGCCTGACATTAGGCTGTAGTTTAGTCCAAAATGCCATTGTCTGCTCCTAGGTTTTGTGGGTATTTTAAATTTTATTGCTGAATTTACTCCTTCTGTGTGTCTTACTTGACATGTTTCCTGCACATAGACTAAAAAGAAATACAGGGGATTCTGCATGGATTCACCAGAGAAAATCTTGGACAGAATCCTCTAGGGAATATTGCCAAAGTCAAAAGACGACTCATAGCAATGAAGTAATTAATTCCATCTCTTGCCATGGAATGGTAATTAAACATAAATGGATAAAAGCATTAGCTGGAAATGTAGAAATACTCCATTTTGCATTTTTTTTAACATTTGGCAACCACAGATAATGCATTCTTTTGAGATTTAGTGCATTCTTCTAACAATTAATTGAACTTGTGGGAATTTTTATTTTTTTTTCAAATGTGAAAGAGAGGGCACAGTCACACAGGAAAAAAAGCTGTTCCAGATTTGTGCTGGGTTTGGCTGGGGTAGAATTAATTTTCCTTATAGGAATGGGTATGGGGTTGTGTTTTGAAATTGCACTGGAAACTGTTGATAACACAGGGTTTCTTTCGTTACTGCTGAGCAGGGCTTACTTGAGCCAAGGCCTTTTCTGCCTCTCACATTACATCACCAGCGAGTGGGCTGAGGGTGCACAAGGAGGTGAGAGTGGACACAGCCAGAACAGCTGACCACAACTGACCCAAGGGATATTCCAGACCATATGGCACCATGCTCAGCATATAAAGCTGGGTGAAGGAAGAGGAAGGGAGGATGTTGAGAGTGAAGGTGTTTGTCTTCTCAACTGTTACATGTGGTGGAGCACTGCTCTTCTGGAGATGGCTGAACACCTGCCTGTCCATGTGAAGCAATGAATGACTTCCTTGGTCTGCTTTGCGTGTGTGTGTGGCTTTTGCTTTACCTATTAAATTGTCTTTATCTCAACTCACGAATTTTCTCACTTTTACCATTCTGATTCCCTCCCCCATCCCACTGGGATTTGGGTGGGGGAAATGAGTAAGCAGCTGTGTGGGGTTCAGTTGCCAGATGGGAATGAACCATGACATGAACCATAGAGAAACATAAAGCAATCCATGTCCTACAAAGTCTTAAATGCACCTGAAAGTCAGATGACTTCCATATACTTATTATTATTGTTATTATAAATGATGCAACTCATGTAGAAGGTGTTGCTGAATGTATTAATATCTCTTAACGATATAAAGATACCTGAATTTGTTTATTTTTTTCTGATCCTACAATCAGGAAGTACACTCCACTTTACTTTCATAGATTCAGTCATTAAGCAGCTTTGAACCTGAAAACCTTAGCAGTGTTATTTTACAGGAGATAGTGTATAAGTCTTCTGACAGGAAATTTTAAAATGAAGCTTTTATGAACTACATACAATATTGCAAACCACTAGTTTGATTTTACCTCAGGAAACCTCAAATGCAATAAGAAGCCCTAATCTGTATATCCACAATCCTACAACATCCAAAATAACTCAGGGGTCAAATTTGTATCAGACTGGGATCAGGATTAAAAATAATAAAAGAAATCTGGCAAATACTTTAATTTCTTTGAGTTACAGAGGTTTTAAAAAAATCAATAGCCTATGACAATAAAAATTGTTTACGTTAAATCAAGTGGAGTTTGTCTTGCTGAGTATTTGTTGGCATTCAGCAACAGCAATACTAATCCAAGAATGTAAGTAAAGACATCAGAGAAGGAATAGGCGAAATGTTGCTTTCACTCATATTGATTTTTTGCTTGACATTGCATTGCCCAGTTGTTTTACCCTTTGCACCCTGCAGTTGGAGAAGATAACTAAACAGTGCTATCAGTTTTTCTCATAAGAAGTTAGAAATAACATTTTTAGCTAAATATTTTCCACTAGCTCTTGACTATCCTACATCATTGGTAGACATTAGTGAAATCAAGAAAAAATTATGAAGAATGATGTTATCTAACATTGTCTGAGGTATGGTAACTTACTACAAGATATTTAATTTTTTAAGAGAAGGGTAAGTCCTTTTCAATAGGGGAATTTATTATTTGTGGCATTATCCTATTGTGCCAACACTTAAATATTTTTAACCTTTCTTGAGAAAGTGTTTTTCTTTTCATATGTGTCACATTGTATGACCTTCCATATATTTATTTAAAAGAAAAAGAGATTTTCCTTAGCCCTTTCATATTCAAAAAAAGTTTTATTCCTGTCTTTTATTAAATGAGGCATACCAGATTTTGAACAGAAAGAATTGTATGCTTGCCTTCATGTACTCTTTCAGTAGTGAGTGTTTGGAACTTCAATACCTGTTTTTGCTCTTGAGTATCTTTCCTCTAATCAGTTTTTTTAAAGTCATTGTTTTTCTGTTGTTTCATCCTATCACCTCTTTCAAATTATGCTACCCAATAACTTCCTTTCTTCATTTGCGTTTTCTTTCTGGAAATTCTCATCTCACACAAAAATAGCTGCCTCTGTTGTTTTTTTCATTTCTTTTTGCTAAAAAAGATTCCATCTGGATAGCAAGTTATTTTCCAGATCATAATGCTATATCAAACCTATACTTTAAAGCACAATTTGCTGAGTTCTAGTTCTTACACTAAAAATTAGTTAAGCCAAGCCACTTAAAGCATTAGCAAAAAAGGGAAAACTTTTTTAGTTTCTTACAATAGTTTTAATAAAAAGGCCTTAATTTTTTCTCACAATGGTTAAAAAATTTACATTATTCTAGGGAATAGCAGGTACATAGTTTTTTGCCTTAACAGTTGGGGAACTAGGCTACACCAGCTTGCCTGACATCAGTGAGAAATTGTACCAAAATCTATTAAATGCAGGTATGACAGAGTGAAGATCTGTTAAACTATATTTAGTGAATAGAAAAAGACAAAAAAAACATGCTTTTTCAGATTTCTTTTTTCCAGAACAATTAAGATAACATGTTGTTTATGCATGCCTTATGGTTCCTTCACAACTGAAACAATAGGAAAGCTCTACAGATCATTATGCAAAGAGCAGGAGTTAACAGATCTAGCCTTTAGGAATAGACTGTCTTATCAAACCATGAAGTTTGAGTTTATTCTGACAGCTCTGTGTCCATAGGATAGAGAAGGGTTGCTGACCTCCTGTCAGGTTTTCATTTGACCTGTCAGCTTCCAAAAAGCTGTGCTCATGTCCCAATGAAAGCGGAATTTGTCAGGTTTTCTTTGCTTTTCCTCTGTAATAGAAATAGTGAATAAATCAGGGCTGTTAGTGTTTGGGGAGCTTTTAGAAAGTAAACTTGGTAAGGGGAATTTATTTGAGCTGTTAGGTGCCAAATGACACCTGGAAAGCATTAGTACATTGTCTTTAATGATTGAAGTACCTTGCAAATGAGGTCTTGCCTGTTTACGATGAACGTTATAGATTTTGATAAAAAATATGGCGTTGTTAGTTTTGTAGTGTTCTTTGATATAATTGAGTGGGATGGTGAACACATTCCTCACAAACACCATGGACTCTTTTGTCCTGAGATGCATACATTAATGTGATAATTTCCTCACATTAATCTGTTGTGGACAGAGTTTCAATGATTGAATTAACCCAAAGGACGATTTAAGACCGTTCCTGAAACCTGCTCCCACAAGTTTTCCACATCACCAATTTCCATCCTGCCTGGGGCAAACTTTCTTGTGGCTGACTGCCCCTTGCATGGTGCCCTCACAGCTCAAGCACCAGAACAGCCCTACAGCACTCACACCTCTCCCTATCTGTATACAGCCTCACTGCTGATCCTGGCAGCAGTCAAAACCCTATACTGTAGGTTAACAGTATGAAAATATTGTTAACCATTTCTTTTGCACTAGCATAAAAGGACAGTCACGCACCTC
This sequence comes from Campylorhamphus procurvoides, assembly GCA_013396655.1. Taxonomy (NCBI): domain Eukaryota; kingdom Metazoa; phylum Chordata; class Aves; order Passeriformes; family Dendrocolaptidae; genus Campylorhamphus; species Campylorhamphus procurvoides. Next base: position 658,761 of record WBMV01005348.1, on the reverse strand, counting down.
AGCAGCCAAGGATAACCCATTAGAGACACATCAATGCAATGGACTAGGGAAATTGAAGGTGTTCTCTAAAACACTGTCATAAAAAACCCCTCATGAATGCAAGCTTTTAAATCAAAGTATCTGGCTATGGTTCTCTCGTAGTAAGCAATATTTTTCATACTGTTTTTAGCTCAAGACATGGCTAAGTACATTACAACAGTGAAAGCATATCCATTTGATTAATGGAAAAGCAGTTTGGAAGTTAAAAAAACTGACAAATTTCTGGCCATTAAACAGAACAAATAATAATATTTAAAAACACCGCTGTGTTTGGCAACTGATTTCTGCCTCTGAGCCAGGAGCAATAGTATCAAATTTTACCACTGCAAACACTTCAGTATGTGGAGTCTTGAGTGCTGGTGTCATTGCTGACCCCAAACTCCTCCTCATCACCATGCCACTCTCTGGCTTGTGAAAACAAAACTACTTCTGAGACAACACATCAGTCCAGATTTGGAGAATGACAAAGTGTTTTGTGATGAGCAAGCAGGGAGGATGTCTGTTCATTAATGCTCAGTTAAGAAACTTCTGCATATTTTTTCAGGGATGATGGAAAGTCCTAAGCTCTAGAGGTTACTTCCATACATCCTATCGAATTTACCAAGACAAAAATGATTCCAAACAAACAGGTGTGGTGGGCTAGCCTTGGCTGGCTGCCACCCAGCTACTCTCTCCTTTTCTTTTCCGGGACAGGGAGAGAAGATAAAATGGAAAGCTCATTGATTGAGATCAGGATAGGGATATCACTCACCAGGTACTCTTATGGGCAGAACAAACTCAACTCAGAGAAGATTGATTTAATTTATTGCCAATTAATAACAGAGTAGGAACAAGCAGATATGGAATGGGTCTTGTGGTCAGTATATAGCACTTGTCTCTACCATTTCTTGCTCCTCACACTCTTCCCATCTTCCAGAATTCCCATCTTCCTTTCCATTCCTTTGGGAAGGAACTACTTCAGTGTGAATCCCTTATGGATCACAGGTTTTGCCAGAAAATCTGGTCCTGTGTGGGCCCCTCTCCACAGGCTCCAGTTCCTGCCAGGCTCCCCATTGGTTGCAGCTTCTTCAAGGACATGTCTGCAGCAGTGTAGGAATGTCCAGGGTCTGCAGGTGGATCTTTACGCCACCGTGGACCTTTACAGGCTGCAGGGGCACAGTTGCCTCACCATGGGCTGCACATGGACTGCAGAGGAATCTCTGCTCTGGCACCTGGACCACTTCCTCCCACTCCTTTCTTCTTAGACCTTGGTGTCCGCAGGGCTGTTCCTCTCACATATTCTCACTCATCTCTTCAGCTGCTGCATAGCTGTTTTTTTTCACTCTTTCTTAAGTCCATTATCAGAGAGGTGCCACCAGCATCACTGATGGTCTTGGCTTTGGTTGGTGGTTGCTCTGTTTTGGAACTGACTGGAGCCATCTGTCTGTCCAACATGAGGTCAACTCCTGGTGTTTTCTCACAGAAGCCACCCCTGCAGCCCCTCTGGTGCCACACCCTTGTCACATAACCCCAATAGCAGAACATTTGTGAGTCAGGGTCTAACCCAAAAGAAAATTTACACCTTTTGCTCATACAACTGCAATCATCAGGAATGTTTAAGAATTAAATTTTGGTTTAAATTACTCACAGGCTGCAAAGACATAACTGTGACTTCTAAAGGCAGCATATCGACAAATAACACCGTACAATGAACTGAACTGTCTTTCTGGGTAGCTTGGACATATAAAGGAAAATATACAAAAATGATAAGAAATTAAGAAGAAATAAGAAAAGAATTACTTTGAGAGGCTTCTCAGAGAATTTGCTGAGGTCTCCTCAAAATCAGTTTTAAGATTTCTATGAATCTCCCTGGAACACAGGTTTAGGCCTCCAAATTTGCATCAGGCAAGGACACAGGACAAGGCACATGCTAAAAACACAATGCAGAATATGATGGAACTTGGCATTGACCTGGATGGAATGAATTGCTCTACCCAATTCATCAGCCCCATGATGGTCAATGAATCAAGGGAGGAAGAAAAAGGCAGCTTCTACTTGACACTTGACCGGAATAAGTAAGAGTTTAAGAAAGTTTTGAACTTCTTTTACCTCCAAATTTAGTCCCTCCTGAGAGATGTCTTTTCAAACACACAGCCTGACAGTTGGAAATGTCTATACTGACAAAAATAATCGTAATTTCTGCTTTTCCTTATAAATAGTTTATGCCCTTTAATGGTCTGATGGCCTTCTTTAAGAAGTTTATTAATTAAACATAGCATTATATTAGCCTATGTATAAAGACTGATGGAATTACAATTATGTAAATAATTTACAATTTCTTCAGAGTGTTCTGTAGTATCTTTCTGGAGGAAGTGAAGTAATTTATAACCGGTAGAACTTTCAATTTATGAGCCAGGATCACTCAGAGAGATGGAGAAAACAAACAGAAATGCTTGTTTCTCAATGAGAAATTCATATGAAATACAAGTAGAGTACAAAGCTAGGTAATAAATTATCCATTTAGAAAATATACCAACTGTCAATGCAAGAAAATGCTTTAAAATATGCCAAGTTGTCATGGCCCTCTCTGATTAGGTTTTTTTGAAAAGTGGAAGAGTAGCTTCTGTTGGAAGCTGCTAGAAGTTTCCCTCCATCCTATAGAGCAGAGCCAATGAGGGTCAGCTGTGAGAAAAACTTCCTGCTTCTGAATCATTAAGAAATGCCCCTGCGTGAGAACGTATTTAAGAATGGAGGAGTTGTTGCACAGTGGGAAATTTGCAGCCATGGATTAACAACATCACAACACAGACATCAAGGTCAATGCTGGAGGAGAAGCAGAGGGAGTGACCCCAGGGATCAGGGAAAGGACTTCAAGCTATGATTCCCTGACTACCGTCTTGATGATGACCATGGTGATTATGAGCTGTTGCCTTAAAGTCCGTGGGATCCATCAGGGTGCAAGACCCCCTGCTAGAGCAGGGGGAGGCATGAAGAAGGCTGTTACCTCGTGGGAGGCCCCCAAGATGGAGCAGAGTCCTGCAAAAGATTTGCGGCCAAGACCCATGGAGGAAGAAGCCCACTCTAAGCAGGTACAGCCAGGTTTTCATAAGAGACTGCACCTTATGGAATGACCCACAAGAAAGCGGAGGATCTCTGTCATGGGGAGACCCCATGGAACACAGGGGAAGGACTCAGAGTTATGATTCCCCTGTGACTGTGGTGATGACAGTGGTGAGGCATGCTGTCCCCTTTGCAGCCCACAGGAAGACCCCTGAGACAGAACTGCTGCTTAAGTTTTGGACTTACATCTGCGAATGGCTGACCCAACAACAACTGACTGCAAATCCATTCCCTGTCCCCCTCACCACTGGGGGAAGGAAGGGAGCATGCAAAGACTGAGAGGTGGTGGTGGAAAGGTGTTTCTAACCTCTTTTTATTTCTTATTTTTAGTTCTTTGTTTGCTAGTAATAAATTTGAGCTTTATTCTAAATTCTGCTTTGCCCTTGGTATTAATCAAAGCTCCTCTTTGGGTTATTATCTCTAGTTGTAAATTCCTAACTGTTTTTTTTTCTTCCCACTGGGAGGCATAAAGGGGTAGGGGAATAAAGACCTTGAAGCAGGTTTACTGGACACCAGGCATTTATCCAGGCTCAAACCACCACACAAGTGAATTTAGCATACTGGTGGTCAAAACATACTCCTTATGAAGGTGGCTGAAATAAAATAAAACACAAGTCTTGCCCTCCCAGTTGCACCTGGAACAAAAGTCAGCTAGTGCAGAAAGCACAACAATAGCTAACCTTTGACTGGAGGCCATTAAGATGAGTGATCCTTAGTGATCCATGTACAGTCTGACCTCAATAATGGCTTTAACTGATGACAATATTTATCTGTTGCTTATATCAAAAATCTGAAGTAAAAGAATACTTTTAGCCCCTTTCCTTTAATTATTTTGTGTTTATTAGAGGAATGGAGCACCTTTCCTATGAGTAAAGGCTAAGAGACTTGGGATTGTTGAGCCTGGAGAAGAGGAGCCTTCAGGATGACATAACTACAGCCTCCACAATCTGAAGGCAGCCAGCAAGCAAGACTGGAGCAATTATTTACAAGGGCATGCAGTGACAAGAGAAGGGGAAATGGTTTCAAACTAAAAGAAAGTAGGTTTAGAAGAGATGTTAGGGAAAAAATTCTTTATCGTAAGGGTGATGAGGCACTGGCACAGAGTACCCAGAGAAGTTGTGGATGCCTGAAGCCTGGAAGTGTTCAAGGCCAGGCTGGATGGGGCTCTGAGCAGCCTGATCTAGTGAAAGGCATCCCTGCTCACAGCAGGAGTATTAGAACTCAATGATCTTTAAGGTCCCTTCTGATTCAAACCATTCTATGATTCTATGATAATGACAGTGACATTTATACATTTTCTCTGACGATGACTTTAGGGTTTAACTCCTGCATTTTGAAAGGAGGAAAGAATGGGCATAAAATTCATACATGTTAACATCTTTAAAAGGTAAATCTATTAGCTACTTTCAAAACCAATTTTCAAGTGTCCAAATGTAGCATGAAATTGTTGTGCCAAGGTTGAGGACAACATGAAACCTTCCTGCATACAGTTTAATATGCATTTATGCTTTAGGCTGCTGTGGTAATGCTTTGCATGACTATTGAAATGAGGTGGTATGTCTACTGAAGGAACACTATTACATGCATGTTCTTTCACATTCCTGGAACACTGTGAGTAATGAAATTAGAAATGTTTCTTTGTATTCCTGTTATTAAATGCAATGAATAAAATAACAGTCAGCTTTTTCAGACATTTTTCCTGATTTGTGGACTTGATTGTGGAAACATAATGGTTCTTTTTTCACCTTGTTTCCAGTTATCTTTTTCTCTCTTATTTCTCTTATTTCTTGTTTCTTTTTTCTTTTAGTGAAGCAAAGTTGTATTCTTTCCTAAATCTCCAGATAATTAAGCTCAAAATGAAGAGATTTCTTTATAAAAAAATCTTATAAACCTCTATCTGGATTGATTTTCAGTGGGTCTGGCATTTGCAGGTACAGTAGTTGGCCTTGCTTGAGCTAACTGGAGCAGTGACAGGCAGCCACCCTCTGCATGCTCAACAGTAAAAGGGGAATGGGAAGAGATGAGGATATGGGTTTTGATTCTAGATGAGGGAGATGTTCTCTGATAAAGGGTGAACTTTCTGCGCCACCCATCCCATTTTCCCCAAGCTAGTCCTGGCATCAGCACTGTCTCTCAGCTTATTTACCTTGTTTTCTGACATCAGTAAATTAGATAGGGTCAGGACTCAGGCCTAAGCACTGTCCTGGGACTGTCTGTTCTGATTTATTGTTAGCATTCTGTTTGGTGTGGTTTAAGCAAACACCAGACTGCCACGGACAACACCACTTAGGGTTCAGGGAACAGTAATTGGGCCAGGGATAATTCTGCAGGCACTCTGGATGAAGCCACTCTATTTTGAATGAGAAGGTGTCTATTCTGATCACATCATGCCCTGCTGCTTTCCTCCTGGGCTGGAGAATGAACTCTGTTCATCTTTCCAAAGTGCAAAAGGCTCAACTTTTTTTCTTCTGGTTTATTTTAGTCAGAATGGTTTAGGGAGTGGTTACACAATCAAATATATATGGATCAGAGGTGAAGGTAGTATCTGGTGTGAGAGCTGTAGTAAACAGTCAGCAGTAACCCAGCTGGCCAGCCAGTAGCTCTTTCCAGAAGAATGACATGATCCCAAATGAAGAACATCTGTATACAGACTAAATTCCAAGGTGAACCACATACACCTGAGGATTTTAGAGCTCTTAGAAGCCAGCCCATAAATGGAGTATTCAAGAGAAAGTGGTGTTTTCTTATCAGAAAAACTGTAACTTTGGTCCTGTGATCACTATAACACAAACATTAAAGTAAGAATTGAACAGTTTCTGTTGCCTATTATTCAGAGATTGTCCTTAACGAAGATTGTCCTTAATGGCATCCTGTTAGGCAGGCCACCTATCTGGGGTTCTTATCAAAGCCTTATTTGTTAAAATTCATAAAGATGTCACTTATTTCAGCTATTTACCGACACTGACAGGTGTGTCTAATGAGAAGGGACAATACACAAATCTACATTATTATTATTATTATTCAGTCTGTTCAAGATAGTAATTTGCAGGCATATCAGTATCACTGACATTGGAGGGTTCCCAGAACAGGTGCTTTTGAACACTGATGTAAAACTGCAATTCTTTCCCTGACTTAGGTGAAACCAAACATATCAGTATGCACCGAAGAATTTTTCCTTTTGTCCTTTATTTTTACAGTCTTCTGCTCATAAGGGGCTTGCTCTCTGGTTGCATTTTAAGGAACAGAGGAGGCAAATGAAGGATTGAATCCCTTTTTCCTCATATAATTTGCTTATCTGCGTATTTTGTCTCATTACTGCAAAGAGACAGATAGTTAAAGGACCCAAATAGTGTGTGTGTGTGTGCAGTTATAAACATAGCAAACTTAAGATAGGGAATATTTCTGAATGCCAGAAAAATTAATGATGAGTCCAAAGGTCATACTAACAAAGTCAGAAAAAGTTAAAGTGTAAAAAGTCTCATAAAACTTTATTTTCATTAAACCTTATCATGAACATAATTGAAGACATTTAGCTCTCTTGTACAGTGAACATCCATGCTCCCAAAAATCATTCATTCTACAGATAACTACCACTTGACTGAATCCTTGTTTATGGCTATTAGATAATTATTCAAGTGTACAGTTTTGGATACATAAAGGTTCTGTGCCTGCTGGTGAAGAAGATCAGGTTAAATGTGAGATATGCACAATATAATATTCAATTCACATACCATATTCAGGAACTGTAATAATCACCGAGAGAAATGGTTGGTTTTCTGCTTTTATTACCATCCTTTTCATGGGATAAAAAAATATTACATTAGAAGGTTTCACTTCTTAAATTTATGACTGACGCTTTCCTTTTTCCCAGGGATAACAGGAGCAAATAAAGTAGTAAAAGCTGTGTCCAAGCTAATCAAAAGAACTGAAAGAAGAACTATCAATGAAATAAAGTACTGATTCTTTCTTTAATAGTCATATTAGTCCCTCAGCTCTCCCTGATTATTACTTTTGGGCTTATCAATTTTATTTTTTCTAAAATATTTTACCTCCACGCAACAAACATCAGCATCTCTCAAAGAAGGCATTTTTTTCCCTAAAAGATACTATTTCTTGATATCAGTATATTGTTTTCAGCTAGCCTGTCTGGTCTGATGGGATTATCATTCTTCTGTGCTACCATTGAGGTGTGACCCTTCTTTACCCTGGAACCTGCCAACTAGTAGTTGACTGAATCCCAAGGGGGATTCAACTTACCTGTTACTTGGTTTGGTTTTCATTAGTACAAAGTGGTAGGTCTTATTTGTCCAGCCAGTACATGTTTAAGACTCACTGTCGGGCACAGAAATCTTTATAACACAGAGAAGTCTGAGAGTTTATATCTACATGATTTGTGTTCCTGCACTTGAATTTTAATTTAGTAACCCACAAGGTAAAGTATATTTTTAATCATTTCTGAGTAATCAGCACAAACCTACAAATACACAGAAAGGGTAGTTGATCTGCGTGTTTAATAATGATAGGCTTCCTACTTTTTATATATCCAGACTCTCACATGAGCACACACCCTTTAATGCAGAAGTGGTGTGCCCAGTCAGTCACAAGTGTTCTATTATGTGGGTGTCACTGAGCTGCTTTATGAAGTGCTCCTCAAATCTGAAGATATCATTCTTACTGAAGATACACTGTGCAATAGCTACAGTTGAAATCATAGGGTCATAGAGGTCTACATTTGTTACAAGCCAAACATCACCATAAATGCTTTTTGTTGTATTTAGAACAGAACTGTAAACTTTGTGGAGGCTAGAAAAGCTCATTAAAATGGAAATGTAAGCATTAGAACAAATTAGCATGGCTTGTCTTGGAAAAAGCACATAATTAGCTGCATTTCTCAGCTTCAGGCTAGCCATACTTTATTTACATAGCAACACAGTGGTTTAGCTTTTTGAAAAGCAGAGTTAAGAAAAAGTTGCATCATCTATTTTCTTGTCTTTCTCCTAATCAGTCAATGCTATGGTATTTTCCAAATCATTCAATATCCAGCAAATCATATTTATCTCATCTTACCACAAGGGCTGTAGGAATTTCTTATTCTCATGCACAGTTGGCACTGAGCCTTTTTAACAAAAAGAAAACAATTTATTAATTAGAATAATTCTGTCCAAAATAGCAAGTACTTTTGAAAGAAATTCCTCTGTTACATTTGAGAATGTTACAGTAATGATCAGAGAACAATAGCATTCCTTCCTTTAAAATCTTTTCTTCATCATCAAAGATCACATTAAACACAGTGGAAGTTCTCATTGAAAAAAAAGAAGGAAAAAAAGATTTGCTTGAGATTTCTTAAAGTTGGTAACAATCAAGTAGAAGACATTGCTGAGAATTTGTAACTGGGGTCTTTCACATATGGATTGATTGCAGTGGAGGAAGGCACGAGTGAATGAACTAGCACGAATGTCCTCCACTGGCCCTAAAAACAGGAATGCTGGGACTGAAATGAACAACGTGATAGACCAGGAAGGAACCTTCATATGAAAAGGAATACCCCCTTCCCCCAGTCATTCCTGGGGAAAACGGGGACTTGTCCTCCTCTTCCTTCACTCTCAGCTCTGCCTCCCTAAAAAATGTGAGAGGAAAAAAAGTAAGAAAGGGAACAAATGATAGAAGAGGGATGACAAAGCTCTCTAAATCTATGTTTACATTGCACCAACGCTCCTTGTGTGTAGGTACAAATGAACACCTAAAGCAAGGCTATGGAGACAATTTTCAGCTGTGGCTGAGCATGTCTGTGACCTAGTCCTAGACTGCAGCATCTGTCAGGTCTAAAAGTGATGTAATCCACAAAATGACCATCTTTTCCCAAGCTAAGGTCAAATCTTGAACTCTTATCTACAACGATAAACATCCTGGGTTTCAAACTGGCAAACTGAAGTCAGTATGACACTTCTTGGGGAAGGATACTTATTTTGAGCAAGATGGTTTGGATCTGACTCTCGCAAATAATTAATTATTCAAACTACTGGTTATAAAAGTCCCATATCTTCAGCTAACCCCTCAATTTTCTGTAAGTCATAATTATCCACACATACAGAAAGTGCTAATGTCTTACCACCTTACTTCTGATAACATGCTGCTTTCTTCCACTATTTCACAACTGCTCCCTCCTCCTCTATTATTTCAGTAGCATAAGGTAAAATTAAAGCAGTTGTTTTCAGTTTCCAAGTGTCTTGGAGATTCCAGTTTCTATTTCAGATTTGTGTGGAAAAGCTCATTCATGTTTTTAGCTATCCTGTGTTTTAATGGGAGCAAATTACTTCTTCCTGTAAGACAGCTTGATGAAAGAAATTATGGAGGTCCAAGTCCTACAGAGTTGCCTGGTTTGGGCATAAGGCTACACTGGCATTGAAAGTTTCAGAGTAAGATCAGACTTTCTAGATGACAGTTGAAAGGTCTTATTTCCAATATACTTGCTTGGAATCAAATTGGAAGATATACCTCCCAAAGAACATGGCAGGATGATTCTAATTTGGAAAAGTGGTACCAGGACTCTGCCACACACTGAGGCAACCTATTTACATCCTACTGGATTCATATCATTTGGGAGAAAAGCACTTCAAAAACCTTGGCTTTCTCTTCTAGTGCTAACTGCAGCATAATACTAAAAATGGTCATATATTTAAATATCTGTACTATGAACTGTTCCTGGGGCTAATGTTTTGGAGGCTTTTTTCCTCATGGCTAAGACTTGCCCAAATTTTGGTAAGCCATCTGTCAAATGAAAGAATACTGAGCTCTTTCCAAACCACAGGGATAGTAATTCCAATAGTTAATAACAAAAGATGAAATAATACATACTGAGCAAGGCTAGCAGAGTAATTATCAGCTCTTAATAAAGCTAAAGTAGAGAATAATAGAGGAGTTATTTAAAATGAGATTATATCTTTTTCCACCAATGACAACCAGTTTCTGGACAATACCACCACAAATGAATCTGAGTACATTTGTCCACATACTCTTAAACATAAATCATTGCTGACAATGACACCAACAATATAGTAGAAATATCCTCAATATGCTTAATGGATGAAATTCAGTTTGTGCAGAGAGCCTGAATAGGGCCAGGCAAGAAACATGACCACTGAAATTTTAGATAATGAAATAACCAGGAATTCAGAATATGCTCAGAGAATGCAGGCTCAAATTCCTCTTGAATCTGATATGCTACCAGTCAAACATGGTATTTTGTGTTTGGGTATTTTCTTAATAATACAGTTTTCTGAATTTATACTGTGGGCAAATAGCTGTCAAAACAAAACAAATTAATTGTTATATGTTACATGTTGCTGTAAATTGCCCCTAAACCTCAGATGATGAGCATAAATAGATCCCCAAACCACCATTTTTATCTTCACTGAAGGTTATTTTGGATTTTTGGCACAGTCTTTTCATCCAGAATTTACATATTAGATTGTGCTGAGCACCTTATATAAAATTTTTAACTCATGTTGAAGCGAAGGCTTTTGAGAGGACTCAACAGCACAGGGAAGTGCAGGTCTGAGGCATATCAAATTTGTTTGGGATGTATCTTGATGAAGATAGTGGAATTACACTAGGATAAACTTGGTATAAGAGCTCTTAAATTTAAAGTACTGGTACATATAAACTATTTTGGAATAGTTTAGCTGGATTGTTTGTGAGAGACTTTTAAGAACTGAAATTTAAATATGGATGGGGATACAGAAAGTAAACTGCATGAAAACTGCTTCTTACTGGTGCATAATGTTGGCTTACTGTCTCATCTTTTTAAGGACTACAGAAGTTATGTCCAACTACAATCAATACCTTTTGTCATAATATTGAATCCTCTGACTGAAACATACTGAAATGCATGATCTTTTCCTGAATTGCTGTTATTATACCCTGAAATACTAGGATTTTGGTTTCCAGAAGTACTCAATTTCTATTTAAAGTTTCTGTCTTTTGACAGATTATATACCCTTGTAATTTCAGGCTTCCACTTTATTGATTCCCAGTCTAAATCAATGTCATTTGTTTTAAATTATTGTTGAGCTTATATGGCCTTTTAATGCCAGCCTGTTATACACTTAAAAGAATGGTTTCATTGTCCTGCTTTCTTTTTTCTTATTTCTTTTTATTTCCTTTTTTTTTCCAAATAGTTTTTATTTTAATTTCTGAAAAGTGCATGAATAGGGCTATTTTAATCTATTCCCTTGATAATTCTGACAGTTCTCTCATTCAGTTCTCCCAGTCTGAAGGGTTTTTTTCTTGAACTGAATGACTAAAATTTCACATGATATTCCTAAGGAAGTACCACCACTGTGATGTGACTATTTTTGTATCTCAAATACAAATGTCCCAACTGACGTATCCTGTAGATTTTTTTTTCCAGTGCCAAATGGATGCTTTGGTCTTGTGATTGCTAATGTGGTTTTTTTCCTCCTCCAATTCCAGATTTGAATTCTCAATTTATAGTCCAAAGTTCTGGATATGTAGGTACAAAATGCTTATACTTATAGCTGATATATTTTGTTCTATTTCCATAATTCCTATGTTTACAGGTATCTTGTTGGTTGGGGTTTTTTTGTTGCTTTTTTTTCCTGAATTGTATTACTATTGCTAGTCTCCATTTTGCCTCCCACAGAGGTATCATCAGAACATCACATTCGCACACTCCATTGTTTTTACTGTAGACATCATTATGAAATTATATGGAACACTCCAAAAATTTATGGCATCATTTTCCAATTCCCATGCACAACCTAGCAAAACTGACACAACATGCTGGCACTTTGACTGTTTTCATAAGACCAAAAATGTCTCATTGAAATATACATAGCAAAATCCTTGAGAATCCCTTAAGAAAACCTGCCTTGAATACCAAAAGTAACACTGAAAAAAACATTAGCTGTGAGATGCTCATTCTTCTTCCAAACTGTTTAACGTATTGTTTTATTTTGTTAAATGGATGTATGCATCATAAATAAAGTGTAGTAAATGTAACATAGGGATATTGATACTCCTATTGGGAATGTAAATCTTACATTTCCTGCTTAAAATTCCCTAAGACACTCTGGTACATGCTTAATTTTATTCAAGTGAATATTTCCAGTTAAATAATTGAGATTACCTTAGGAAGGGAGTTATGTATAAATAAGTCCTTGCAAGATCCAGGTATCCTTGGAGTCAACTTCAGAACTCATAGCTTGATCCAAAGATGATGGCCAGGGGATTGTATAAGGCAATACACTGAAAATCTTAAACTGAAACAAATTCTTATAACATTCTGACACCTTTATCTTGTCTCCATAGCTAACTATGAATGCTCTATCAGCCTGAATTTCCTATTTGCCCATTTCAGGTTGTAAGACCTTTTGAAATAAGCCATGTATGTTCCTTCAATCATCACATTTTATCAGAGGAGGTTGAGAGCAGACAAAGAGCAATCATTAAATTAATGCAAATGAATAACTTGACAAAGATTTGTGAAACATCCTTGGTATTCTGCTCTTAAATTATTTTAATCCATGTATTGAAAAATAAAAACATTATCATAAAAAAACAAGTTCTTATGCAGTCTTCAAAGTACTGCATTAATGTAAGCAAGATACTGTATGAATAACATACTTCCAGCACTCCAGGTGTGGACATGGAATTGATAGGTATGCAAACACAGAAAAAATATGAAGTTTTTCTAATGGAATTTAAAAGAGCTGTTATGAAGTTGTAAGAATATAACTCTGATGACTTTATACTGTCTTGACTGAGAAGAGTGAAAAGAATCGTGACTCTGAAAGAGTTTCCTCTGTCTGTTGATTTAGAGAAGAGGACAAGCAGGTGATATCTGGAGACAGAGGGGCCAGTAAAGAGAGGATTCAATACGCCAGAAGCAGCTCTTGCTGAGATCTAGCTTAGGAGTTCCCATCCACGGTACCAGAATGCAAGTAGTTCTTTCAATCTACTGTAGAAACAAATTAATGAGAATTTTTAGGACTGGAATGGTCTTTCTCTTTCACTACTGAAATGGTGGGTACAGACTGGGGCTTTTCAGAGGAGTGAAGTGCATTTTTATCAGGTTGGAAGTGGGTTTATCCTTGCTGCTGTTCTGTGGTTGAGCAGGGTGTAGGACAGGTCCCCAGCACATCAGAAATTAAAGCAAACTGCAAATAAAGTAGCCTCTAAAACAGCTGTGAGGTGACATTAGATGTACCACTGATAGCACTTCGCTGAATGAAGAGGCACATCTTTTCTTTCCATGCTGAAATATAACACAAGGGGAGACAGGCAGGACCTGAGCAAAGACATATGTCACATTGGGAAGGTCATAAGCTGACAGGAGAAAAAAGGAAGGGAAGAATAAATGATATGTTTCTGCCAAATAATTCCTAGATAGATAAAAATTAAGCAATTTTAATCCCGTCTGTAATTTCTTGTATTTTTTTTTCATGTCTAAGACAAGAAAGAATGATGCATCATCACTGATCAAAACTTTGTTGATATTGCTTATAAAAAAAAAGCTGGTTTGGGAAATTTTGAAGAACCAAAGCTAAAGGGAAGATCAAAATCACATAGAAAAACTTGTAAAAAAACCCTTTTTCTCTCCTGAAAATTTGCACACTAAAATACATATCTAAGAGACCAGTTCAGTGTCTTCATTGCTCATTTGAAATACTTAAATTTCAGAAACCATACACTTATTTAAATTCTTTTCCCCAATTAAAACTTAATTACAACAGATTTATTGGAAATGAAGCACTTTAAAAAAGTCTTTAGATCTTTGTAATTGGTCATTATATTATTTTTGTTCATCTCTCTGGAGAGAAAATGGTTTCTTTGGCAGCTCTTCACCAAGAATGATGAATCATTCATATGATGTTATGATACAATGACTGTCACAATGCACAACTCTCGCCCTTTTTCACCCCACCCCACCCTGCATCTTGCCTCAGTTCAATAAACTGTGCACACTTTTGATCTAGCCCACAGCAATCAAAATGAAATTTGACTTCCCATAGGCCGAGCATCCCCTCCAACATGCTGAGCTCAAGGTAATAGTGCTCTCAATACAGTCCTTCACTTAGAGCATACCAAAAAATAGAGGCAAAAATAGTATTTGCTTTAGTGAACCTGTATGTATCTCATATCCTTTTTTGTTATCCATTGTTTTCCTTTGTGACTTTTCTGATTTCATGATATTGGGTCTATTTCTAAAGCTGACTTTTTATTTTCATCCTCATCTTTATCTAAATGGTTTGCTAACCCTTTTGATACCTACGTGGTATCAGCTGCAAACAACATAAATGGAAGCTTTATACCATCCTCTGTTACTATAAAAATATCAAATATAACTGAGTTCCCAGAGAGTCGCCCTGGGAGCCTTTAAGATGCCTTCTAATATTGGTGATAAGTATGTGTTATCTGTGATTCTTTTCTGGCCAAATGCAAACCTATCTGATGAAGACTTCATCTTCACCACACTTCCTCAGCATGCTTCTGAGAATCACATAATCATAGAATACCATTTGTGACAGCGACAAAAATTGTTCTGAAGTCAAAGTATCTTATATTTGCCACTTTTCCCCAAGCTTGTTTGGCTTGATTTACTCTGGAAGAACTAATGTTAAACAGTTTTTATCACCATCTTGCCTTCTAGATACTTAAATTGACTGCTTAATGATTTGTTGCAGGGATTAAATTTAAGTGCTGTGAGGTATAATTTTTCAAGTCCTCCATACTCTCCCTTTCAAGGATAAATAATATGCTTGTTATTCAGTTCTTCACAATTCCTAGACTTAATTGCTAGTGGTTCAGCTATTACATTGTCTAGTTCCTTTATTGCCCTAAATTGAATCAGGACTTCCTTGCTTGGATACATTTCTTTCACCTAATATGTATTTAGCCCGGGTTATTTTTGAGGAGTTTTTGCACATTTTATATTTTAAATTAATGTATTTAAAGATCTGGCTAATATCAATAATTCATTTTGTAACTGAGACAAAGGTATTTATTGTTCAAGTTTTCTCTGCCTCATTCACTTTTAACTCCCCTTTTGTTTTTTTCTTTATGAACTGATCTATACTTGACTTTCTTTTAATCAATAGTACAACATTTTTTTATTCTGTGTCTCATTACGGTTTGTAAGGGCATTGAATAAAACATAACATCATTTTTACATTTCTATAGTTTCACAGGTGTAATTCCATGTATAAGACAACTATGATTTGAATAACAGAATTGTCCTACTATTGCCCTCAAGGATTAAATCACAATATGAAAGAGTTAGTAAACTAACTACCTTTTACACTAGGAATTACACCAGGATACTGCCTAACAGTTATACCTTTTCCTTTTGTTTTGTATCTCTCAACAAGTTTTGGTAAGGTTATATCAATTTGCACAAGAAGAAAATTTGGAGTTATGTATCCTCCCAGTTTTTTGAATCTCTTATATAATAGAAACAAGTTAGATATGCAATTATACAGAGGGAACTTTCTCCTATATATTTTAAATTAACTTCTGAACTCTGCCTTTTTTTTTTAACAGCAAAATATCTACAGACTAAATGCAGTACAGTTCATAATAAGGGTGACCCCTTAACCTGACAACACTTCAGAGCTTGTGCAGTTGTACAACTTAAAAGGCAATTAAACCAATTGGTCTTCAAGGTACATACAAAACTCTGAGTTATAAAGACTGGATTTTAATCCCCTAAAGGCAAATCAGAACATGACCCCATTGCTTGAACACCTCTTTTAGTTTCTTTTTTTGATCTTTTATCCTTAAGTTTTTTCTGCCAACAATCCTCTTGGTGCACTGTGTTTCTCCCAGACCACAGGCCATGATGATGGGGTGTTCTATAGTAAATAAAACTGAAACACCCAAGGACTCATCTGTCAGCTCTGGTCTGTGCAGCTATAAATAGAGGCCTTGACAGTGCCTCCATGGGATAATTGCATTGCATCCATACAGACGTATATGGTGCCAGGACTGTAGATCTCCTATTCATAACTTGGCAAGGAGGATGACCTCCTACCCCTGATCCTTTCTATACCCCTTCTTTAAGTTCATACAAGTCTTGAATGCATTTTGTCCTTGGAGTCAACAGTTTAAAAGCAACCATTCACATGAAAAGGCTTCCGCCCCCCCGCCCCCCAAAACATGACAATATGGCTTATTTGAAAGAGTTTGCATAGTTTGCTCTCTTTCTCTTATCAGATGATAATGACACTATTGCATGAGAGTATTGCAGATCTCTTCTGTAAATTAAAGGTTTCAGCTATAGAAATAGTGTAGGCAGTGTGAACAGGCTAGTGTGCAGCTGCACTGAGGTATCTGACTGGCATACATGAATCCTATAACGTCAGATGAAATTATACAAAACCCAGTTACAGAAAAATGTATCTTGCACACAGGTAAGAAATTCCTCCTAGAGTCACATCTGACCTTTGAAAAGACTATAAGCATTTCTTGTCCAATTGAATTGACAATGGTGGAAGTGAATGTGATAAGTTAAGGTACAGCAAGCACTGTTCGTGCTGTGCAAACATTACTGATGTAGGTTATTGCATGACCTACAAAAATGACAAAGGTAAGAAGAAAATTCAGAATCACAAGATCAGCAAATTGAAAAGATGCAAGGAAAATATTTTTGCTATGTGAACATACAAAATATGCTGAAAACTACAACATACCACTAAAGATGACTATACAGAATTTACTGCTTAAGTAACAGATTTTACCAGATTTTACAGAAATACTGTAACTTCTAATACAAATAAGTGTATGAAGCTATTTTCTAAGACATTGCTGTTTTCAGGGTTCCAAAAAATCCAAGCCAGTCCCAAATGTTCAAAATACTGCCTAGGTTTCCACTGCACTGGAAGGTCATAAATACAGCAGTTTCTCTATTATTTAAATCTATTTGTTTAGTTCTTTAGAAATAATTCAGTTTCATACTTCATGTTCTGAGCCAGCTATCTGATGAACTAAATTCCCATGTAGATTATCTGTAGGTTGATATGTTGGAGTTTAGGGATGTCTTTCAGCTTGAAGTCTTGTTTGAGAGAAGTTTCATGAGGGCGAGGTAACACAAATGAAATTCTTTCACTTGGAATGAAATCACTTCATGCAACACTATAGTCTGGGCTCCAGCTGCTTAGAAAACACCTTTGCTTAGAATGACCTGTCCATGTAGACAATAAATTGAACATGTACCTGTAGTTATGTTCTTGCAGCAAACAAAAGTAACTGCATAAAACACAGCATTAGAAAAAGTGTAGTCAGAAGGTCAGGGAAAGTGATTAAGGCAGTTATTTCCATCTATTTGGCATTTGTGATGTCCCTCATGAATTCCTCTGTCTGTTAAATCACAGGGAAAATGATTCACAGGCAAAAGAACAGGAGAGGAGCCCAGAGAGGATGAGATGTCTCTGCTGAGAACAAGGCTCTGACATATTAAGGAATTCCACATATGTTGAAGACCTGCAACAAGTTCTGAGTCTCTAGTCTTTACATGTGTTACGCTGATAAAGTCAGTAGTATACAGTAGATACCTACTGACTGGTCAGCTTAGTCATGCCTACAATTTAATTCCATTTTGATTGATTTTAGAGAAATATGTTTTAATTTTAACAATATTTCACTAAAGGCCTACTGATGATTTTATACTATTTGTGTAAGTAATATAACATTACTATAAAATTAAAAATAAAACTGCTGTAATATAACAATTTTTCTGCATAAATAATCTGTAGATGATCATGTTCATTTAGACCAGAAGTACAACCTTATCTTAAAATTTAAAAACCCTTCCAGATGTTACACCTCCATCTTCTGTGCAGCTCTAGTAGCAAGTAACTGGCTGTGCTAAAGAACCAAGTCACCTTGAAAGCAAAAACTTACAGAAGGCATTAGAAGAACAAGGAGTTTTGCCTACAGAATTTCCCATTTGCTAGGGAATATAGTACCTCCATGTGTTGCTAAGTGTTGAATATGAGCAAAATAAAGATTATTTCTCACCTCGCCCTTTATTTTTGCAGAAAGAATCCAGCCTTTTCTCCACTGCTGGTCTGGGACAACTATTAGTGTTAAAGGGTAATACCTGATAACGTGATAGGTTATATCAAGCGCTTATACAATATCAATCAATGACAATGACTCAAAAGCAGGTGGTACCACATCCCAAACATGGATGATTGCTGTTTTGCTATTACTTAATGATTCCAGAAGAAGGGGAAATACTTTGCAGATAACAGGTTTAATGTGGCACTTGGCTTTTCAGGGAGAAAGATGTAAGGAGATACTGCACCAGTGTGTTAAGTCACTGTAAGGGCAAACCTGCTGTCTTCATTTCAAAAGGAATATGGAGAAAACATTCATGCATGATAGAGAAAAAAAAATCCTGTTTGTGCCTAATGTAATGGAAAATGTGAGAATTATTCATGCATGTGAATATGTATGCAAATCTGACCCTGGTGATACCACCAAGGTCAGTGCATGGCAATCTGCTGAGTAAGTGCTAATCATTCAGCTTGAAATGTGACTTTATCAGAAAAGCAATTTTGTAAAAATCTCATGTAATTCCCTACTTATTTTTCTCCTGTGATCTCCATGCCATGCTTGCTCATTTGTCAAGTTTACATTCAGGACTTTTCCAGATAAAGCATCTCCTTGTCAGTCAAATCATATTTTTGCTTTGTGCAATGTTCACAAATACAGCTGAGATAACAACTTAAAATTACTCAAGCTCTTAACAAGGGAGTGACATTCTCTGTAGGACATTAACAGCTAAATCAAAGTATGGCAGAGTGGTTGAAGTACTACTTAAATTTCAAAACCAGGCTTTGTACTGAAACTGGGCTAAACCAGGCTACAATCAAACTGAATAAAAATGGTTATTGGCTCCTTGGTACATATAAGCTGAGTCTTTACAGAAAAGAAGAGCTCATAACAAAAAGATCTGGAGAATGTAAGTAAAGGGGAATATAACTTTGTAACCAAATGAATCGAGAGAATTTTTCCTTAACAACAGCATAAATGAGGATTTGTTTACTTCTCTGAGACCCTTAGAGACATTAGGAAACTTCAGAGCACATCAAACTTAACAGCCCTTATTTTAGACCCACTTGCAAGTATGCTAAAAAACCCAATAGAGTATGATTAAATTACCTTTTCTCTACTGTCTGACTACAGCAGGTGCACCTGTAAGTTCTGGTTTAGTTATCATTGCTGTTTCCTTGGCCTACTACAAAATCATCTTCCAGACAGAACTACAGAGAAAAGAATAGGGTTCCCTTTGTTAAATATCCTCTTCTTTCATGCAGTAAATTCTTTTTCACCAGTATAAGATCAGTGGATTACTGTTCATCTCAAATCTGAGGGCCTAGGGACATGCTAAGGTATTCTTGCTAAACCTCTGAAGGTTTCAGAGAAGCAGGTGACAAAACTTAAATCTCTTACTGCCTATAAAATGATGAAATTGCAATTTTTTGACCTGTTTCTGTTGAGTGTAATGACTGGGAGATCATTTTAAAAGGGGGATGGAGACTTGAAATGTTCCAGTTCTAGAATTTTTTATCAGAAATGTTTATAGCTTATCTATTTACTGAGATCCAGAAAGCACCATAATTATTGATGAATTAAAGCTAAAGCCTTGAGACTAGCTTAGAGTCATTATGAACATTAAGGATGTGTTCCCTGACTATAGCATGTTAAGCACCAGATATGGGAGCAGTGATAAACACTAACCCCAAAGACAAGTCTGGAAAACTCTAAAGCAGTTTTGAAAAAGAGATTTGTTTTCACATTGCCATTATGCGGTCTTAGAGAATCCATGTGAAATTAATAAGATCCCCAACTGAACAATGAACAGAGATAAAAGATGCTCAGCCAAGGCAGCAGAAACAGAATCTGGAGCTCTGCTTCCATAACACAAGCAATTGCTTCTGTCTTTATCTGATTTGATCTTCAGCTACCCACTACTCCCTTTGTTGTGGTCTAGAATGTTAACAGGTGCCAGCTGAGTGTTGGAGGCAAAGTTTACACAACCAATGAAAGGAAAAGGTAGAAAATGTTTGTGTAACATACCCTTTCTCTGCAGTTGCCAACACTCTCCTTGAAAAAAACATATCTTCTTATTCCAGTCTGTAGTTTTCACCTGTTCTAGGGATGTATTTAGGGAACAGAAACAACATCACATGATTAGAATGATTATGACTGGCCATACAGTCATTCTACAAGAGACATTCCATTTCATTGTTCAAATTGTCCTTACACAGCAAGACCTGGAAAAAAAAAAGTGTACAAAATTAATAATTTGAGAAAATATGAATTTGTGTGTATAAATTCTATGAGTAACAGAAAGAGCTGATTTTATATTTGAAGCTATTCTTTTGGCTGCAAAACCTGCACAATATTTAAACATGAAACACTCCAAGTATTGAAGTCAAAATACATTTGAATTATGTGGCAAGATCAGCTATAATACAAATCAGTGGTATGAGCAATGCAAAACACTTCTTTTCACAAAATCATTACCTTATTATTACCGTAAAACATACATAGTATTAAAAAAATAAAATAACCTTAAAGTCAAGTGGTGCAGATGAATAATGCAACAGTTCTAAAGGAAGAATGCTTAATATAGTAAAAAAGGAATGGAAAATGTTCTTTAAGCATCTTTACTGTCTTAAAGATTTGCAGTGGAGAAAATTACTGGAATTCATTTCTGGAAATAGTTTTCTCTAACCATTTGTAAAAAGTTATTTTTAAAATAATGACTTTGGATCAAATTAAAAAATAGAAAATAAAAAGTGATGAACTTTACATTTTGGAAGGACTGAAAAAATGCAACAAATTAGACTTCTAGAGATCATGATGGAAGGGGGTCATACCTAGGGAGAGAGATCAGAGAGCTTCTTGCCTTTTTGAACCACAGACCTATACTCATTCCACCAGACAATTTCCCCTGTACAAGAGAACATTGAAAAGTAAATGCTTTTTAAATGTGTAGCTCTGTTTTCAATTATACAGGAAAAGTGCATTTCCAAAGCCCATTTATCTTGAATATGACATTGTCACCCTGTGCTCTTGGTTGCAGGGATGCAAAGAAAATATTGATTAGAAATCAATGTAAGACTTGTTTCCCATGCTTTAGGCACTTTAGATAAATAAAATGAAGTGCAAGGGGAGAATAAAACTTTTATCATTATGGCACAGAAAACCAACTAAGTGAAACTTTATCAAGGCAAACTCAATTACTCCTCACCTGATTCTCATTTAATCTGTGCAAAATCAAAACCTTTTGAGTAAGATCAGAGTTTAGATTATGGATTAGTTTGAGTTGACCTAGAAATCTTAATAGAGCTATTTTGTCCCTGCTGGAATGGGCTCACAGCATCATAACTGTGCTTTAAAATGCAAAGGAAAAAGGACATACAGTCACTGAGTTTCCATTCCAGTCAGGATAATGGAAGCCTTAACCATGTGATGGTGGTGCTTACTCTATATACAGTGATTGATGTGCTCGAGAGTGTAATTATCTAGACACTTAATGGTAGTCCAGTTTGTTAACAAGTACTCCAGATATTTCAGCTAATAAAACTTTGAATCTCAGAGATGACAGTCCTGATGTATTTCACATGGGCACACTTGTACACTATTTACACTCTATGAGTTATTTTCTAGAGTTAACTGAAAAGAGTAGATACAAATATCTACTAAATATGGGAGCTTAGTTACAAATGAGGTGTCTCATAACATTTCCCTAGGGACAGTCTGAGAGGAGGATATGAAATTGTCCTTGTCTAGGGAAGATACTCCTGGCCAGAAGTAGCAGCACCCCTGGACTCCATCAGTCCAAGAAATATTGCGAATAGGGAGCAGAAGACAAAAAAGAATAGCAAATTAAGAATATTATGGTTCAGGTAAAAGGAGGGAGTGAAAGACATGCAGATGCTGTCAGGAGGTGGAAAACCTCTGTTTTAATTCTTCCTGTGATTCTTAATTATTTATATAAAGCAAAATATCTTTATTAAGAACACACTTTTCTAGTTCAGAATATGCTACAATAAATTGGATTGGAGTTCTCCTAATATAGCTGAAATCCTTCCAGAGAAGAACTGAATTCAATCAGAACACCCCAAATCCTCCATTAATTCCCTAATTAGTGAGACTATAAAAAAAAAAAAAAAAGAGAGAGATGATATTTCCACTGGCATGTTTGCGAATCTTCTGTTTTCCCCCCTCCTATCTAAAACTATTTGGTTAATTCCAGTATTTTTCCAAGTAAACAAGAAAGAGGTTTCCTATGTTTACCAGGCTGGGAAAAAGGTATTTCTGAGACCCTGCCCTTGCACTGGGAGAGTTGCTGCTTAAATCTGCTTTTTCCCCAAAATTAGAGGACTTCATGGTTACTTTGAGTGGGCTGTTTTATTACAAAGAAACAAACGAACAACAACAAACCCCCCGAAATATTGCATGTTTTCATTAAGTTTATGTTACAAGTCATGGAGTTTATGCGCTGGAATGATAACAAATTTCAAAACCTTGCAAGACAATATTGTCCAGCCAATGCAGACCTTTTTCCTAACTTGGCCACTATTACAAGTGAAAACAGCCCAGGAAAGGCTAAACCAAGTGATCATTAGCTGGTGATCTGACTGTCATGCAGTATCCTCATCCCCAGCCTTCAGCCCTTCTGGTATCAACTGACTTCTTTTTCCAGGTTCCTCCACACCTATCTCGTTCAACATAATGGACCTCAGCATAGATTGAAGAGCAGAAACATCAGGCAAGATAGGAACCACCCAGGCCAATGTTGTAGGGGAAACTCTGCAAAGTTTGATACTTTAACACAGTTGCAGAAGAGTGACCGCTGGCCTCTCTCCATTCCTAGCTCCTGGTCACATCTGTCTGCAGGTAATCCTGGTACCACTGTTAATAGTAAAAATCACTGCAGGACCCAGAGCTCTGTACCTCTGCCTGGGTAGCATGCTGGACTTCTTTAAATTTTGTGAAGGCAGTGGGATGGAAGCAAAGTGAATTCCCTCAGTAGGTAAGCAGTAGGGAGTGTGGCCTTGCTCTCTGAGGCTGTAGCATTGTGAGACAAGTGCTCATGTCTCCTCAGCTCTGCCCCTATGCAATATTACTGATGCATGCCATATAACCATGGCTTTACCTAGGTACCAGGAGAGCTAGATACAACTCTTTCTCTTCCAGCCATGAGAACTGTCCAGCATGATACAATTCATGTCACATAACCAAACAAATCACAGAATCATAGAATCTGGAAGGGACCCACTAGGATCATCAAAGTCCAGCTCCTGGCCTTACACAGGACAGACCTCAGAATCCCACCACGTGTCTGAGGGTATTGTCTGAATGCTTCTTGAACTCTGTCAGGCTTGGTGCTGTGACCATTTCCCTGGGGAGCCTCTGCCAGTGCCCAGTCACCCTCTGGGTGAATAACCTTCTTCTAATATCCAATCTAAACCTCTCCTGACACCACTTCATGCCATCCCCTCAGGATCAGTGCCTGCCCCTCCTCTTCCCCTTATGAAGAAGCTGTAGACTGTGATGAGGTCCCCCCTCATTCTGTTCTTCTCCAGGCTGAACAAACCAAGCGACCTTAGCTAGTCTTTGTAGGGCTTCCACTCTAGGTCCTTCATCTAGAGACTTCTTTGTAGATTTATACCTTTCTTATATTGTGGCATGAAAGACAACAAAGTTCATTGTGAGATACTGGTTTCAAATCTCACTGAATTATATATTTATATAGTCAGAGCCAACTCACTGTGTGTGTATGTACAGGGGAAGGGCTGGGCTGTGCCTGCAGGCACATGGGGGGGCATGCTGGGGACACATGGGCTGCAGCCACATGGCCATGGGAGCCATGGTCGGGCAGTCAGTCAAGGAAGGCCTGCCTGTTAACCCACCCACACCACACCCTCTGGAGCCCCTGCCTGGCTGTGACACCCCTCACTTTGGCTAAGGGAACAGGGAGTGGTCAGTGAACCAAAGGTCCTACCTGGAAAGAGTGGCCACAGTAGTCTGGTCTCTTCAAAACTGTCAATGTCTGACCTTCTAAGTGGTAATTTTTTTCTCTCTTTATTTTTTCTTCTCTTAATCTCTCTTCCTTTGTTCTTTCCTTCCTCTTGTAGGTAACCTAAACACATATTGTCTGTACCTCACTTAGGTGGTACGGAGTTTGTGTTTGCTGGATATAACAAGAGTTCTGTATAGGAATGCTTGTTAGTCCAGGTAATCTATTGTAATGCTTTTGTGAAGTTCCATGTTATTTTTGCAAAACCCTTTCTGTCAAAACACCTATATTCTACTAAAATAAAAGAAATCTCTTAGAGAAAAATGTGTAGTTTTTCTCGGAACATTAACTCAAGCTATCAAAAAACCAATGGCTTTACAAGAGTTCATGTGAGCGAAATCTCCTGGAGCCTAAAATTAAAACATACACCCAGTAGAGTGCGGGGCTTTGGGACTGGGATGTAACATTCATCAGAGCTCCCACAGCCACAATGTGGCCAGAACCCCCCCATCCATCACAGCAGCATCTGATTCTGATTTTTTTTACTCAAATAAATGCTCAGTCTAAATACAGTCTGTACACCTCAAACAAATGTAAACACTTTTTATGCATAAATAGTGAAGAGAAAACAAATCTGCACTGCTCTTTCATCTTGTCTTTTCTTTTATAACCCTAAAACTGATTAGACTGTAATGCCGACTCAGCCCTTCTCTGTTGGTTATTTTTAATGTAAAGATGTGTATCTACTCTGTATAGTGCAAAGTAGCTCCTGAAGTCATAAACTTCTTTTGTTTTATCACTCCTTAAAAGCAAAGTTAGGTAAACAAATAAGGTCGTTAAAATTCTAGCCTGTGATATCTAGCATGCACATTCTAGTATGGAATGAATTTATCATAGCAACTCTACCACAGAAGAAATACCATTAAAACTACACAGACTGTAAAGAGTGCATTTTGGACCTACTCTGCCTGTACGTTTTCCTAATAGAAAATGCACTTCCTATGGCTTGCATCCATATAGGCCAGCTGAGATAGCCTGGGCTGGCAACTGTTCTATCTCCTTCTGGAAACAATGATAAAAAAAATGCTGGTTTCACTGCTGATGGGCAGCTGGGTTCATTTTTACTTCTCTCCCTAAAATGTCAAACCTGACCCTTGGTTGAGCACTACAAAACTCCTCTTGCCCACGGAGTCCTCATGAAACCAAGAACTCCAAAAAGGACAGTGAAAAGGGATTGGAAAATGGACAGGTATACTCAGAAGATTTTGTGAAGATTTTTCTAAGAAAGTATCTGTGCGCTGTGTCTGCTCAGACAGCAAAAATCTGTAATTGTGACAGGAAGACTGAAATAAAATTCTGTGCGTTTTAGAAGAATGATGTTTGTGAGAAAGTAAAGGAGGGGACAATTGGTATTATATGGAACATAATTAAACAAGAAAACTAAAATATCTCACATACAGGAAGTCCTTTATCTTTTCTCACGTCTGATCAACCACTACTTTCCCACAGATGAATTTTTTTCTTACTGCATTTTTTTACTTGGCTGTCCTTTGGCTATATAAATGTAAAAGTGAAGGTCAAGGTATTAACAAGGCAGCAGGTATGCAAAGGAGAGTCAGAAATCCTGAAAACATTGCAAAACTGGAAGTCTGGGTGGATCAAAGCCAATATACCTGCACCTTCCCTTTAATTTTATGCAAATAAATTCAGATCAATGCAAATATATGCATGTTAAATACATGCCCCTTTGCTCAGTAGTATAACAGATGTGTAAATCATGGAGTGCAGAGATTTCTCACAAGCTACTAACAGACTGTTGAAAGAATTGGAAATGTTTTTAAAGAACATGAAATGTTTCTACTTGTTAAGGAACAGTTTAATAGTAAGAAACTTTCAGGTAACTGAAAAGTGTTCTCTCAGTGGAGACTTTTCCTTCTACTTGTCTTCCTATCTCGGCTTTTACCTTTATGCCTTTGATCTTTCAAATCCCTCTTTAATGTATATTTTTCCACCCCACTTTCCAGAGATTATCTGCTATAAATTGAATGCCTACCATGTACCCTATATTTTAACACTTTGTTGATGCCAGACCTTTTGCTGTTCTACAGGAAATTTGTGTGCTTGTATTATACCACCTAACATAAACCAAGTCTACCTCTTGGGGAACAGTATGTTTTTGACACAGTCAACTCAATAAATAACACATTTTTCCCTTCCATCTTTTAAGGTTTGCCAATAGCAATTTGCAGCCAACTCCCTCAAGAAGCCTTAAAGTGACATAACAAATAAAATTCCCATTTAAACAATGCATTTGAACAATACCTTGCTTTACAGTTCACATGTCTTTAAGATAACAAATGACACATTTCTGGAGGATATGGGTTGTAATCCATATAGATATAAAATCAACACACTTTCAATTTATGCTTTCCTTGGCAAGAAATCTTGTTTATTTTAACAAATATCTGCAGACTCATTTCCATATTTCACAGGGGAGGAAAAAGACAGACCTACCATTGCAGAAGAGCTTTCAGCAAAGGAAATTAATCTCTTAAATGTGTTACTACTAGAGTTGGATAAGTAATCTCTTTACTGAGTGAAGTATTTTCCTTATATTTTGTGCTTCAAACTCTCTTGGAAATTATGTGATTTCCATTAATATATTTATGTGTAATTGTCCAAATGAATTGCAATCCAGAGTTATTCATTATTTGTTGTATATGTCTTGGTCATTTTGCTTCAAGAAACTCACTGAAAAGCCAAAAACTTTTAGCACTTAGAATATCTTTTTTGATTATAGGAATGGGAAAGGAGGAACAAAAATTGTGTCTGTGTGAGAGAGCCAAGGAAAACATATTTTTGATTTTTCCTTGTGAAAAGTGGGGATGATGGCATTCTCTTTTTCCTTAAACCAGGTTATTTCAAGGGAAAATTTTGGAGCACAGCTGGATAAACAAGTGAGTCAGCATGATGAAGAGGCCAACCTCAGGCAGAGGAAAAGATGAGTGGAAAGAGAGGACCAGTCTGGACCTCCAGCTGGGTGAAAAATGAAGATGAGGAATGATATACTGAGGGAAGAAGTTACTCCACAACCTATAATGTGGAACCACTGCATTTATTAAGGTGTCTGTTCCTCCGTTTGGGATTCAACACCAAGCCCTAGTCTTGATTGTCTAGTCGCTTGAGTACAGAAGCTTGTTTGAAAAAGGAGCAACTGTGAGCTGTTCTGTGTGGTACTTTCCTGCGTCTTATGCAAAAAAGTAATACTTCAGACAGTGCCCAAGAATAGATCAAATTCATCTATCTTCTCCTTACCATCAGTCATGAAATGGAGTGGGTTTTTTTCTTTTCTTTAGGGATCTTACCTCCCTGGACTTCAGAGAATGCAGCTTTCTAGTTCTTAGACTGTAGATATTCTAAAGAAAGAACATTAAAACAGTGATAATGATGATATGTGTAAAAATGTCCTGATTTAATATAAATAATTTTATATTTTAAATTGGAATAAAACAACCACTAGAATAGCAATAAACAATGTAAAAAAATAATTCTCAAATGTTTCTTCCATCAAAGTGATTACATTTTTCTTCCTGGTGTTACAGTTCAGAAAGCTTGAAAACATGTGCTAATAAGTAAGCACCGAGTTATTACCAACTCTTTTTGTTTACTATTTTGACTATAAGTTGATTCATTTCTTGACATGCATCACCACTGCCTGCAAATTTCAAGGCACTGCTTTCTATGTCTTCCACACTAAGTACGATGCCATATATCTTAAGTACAGTCTGTTGTGTACATGAGTAGCAAACCCCACTGCTTTCAACATTGCCTGAATGCTCCCGAACTTCTCCCCATCCTGCCTTCTCCCTGCTGTTGTATATCCTAATGTTATCTTACCACTATGTTTTGCTGGCTTAAATAATTATCTTCTTTTTCTCTCAAAATAGCCAACACATACCTTTTTACATACACAAATCTTGTAAAATATGGAGCTAAATATACCAGAATTTTGACATGAAAAGCAAAGATTGTTTTCTTCTGGCTGATACATTTTCCCTGTTACTCAGTCAGAGCTGCTTGATTATACAGGAGACACAGAAGTTGTTATTCACACATGAAGCACCTTCTTGCTGTCAAGGAATTTCAGTGAATTATAAATTTCTTTCAGTCAATCAACAGAAAGTGTGCATGAAAATGTTTGGATGATTAATGTGGATTAGCATTCCTGGTTCCTAAAGCTTATACAATGCACTCAGAGTAGTAAAACTGAGAAAACCCTGCCCTCTATCTCTATATCAGGTAACTATTCTTTGACAGTTAGGTTCTAGAAGGCTGGTTTGGGGAAGGACAAGATAGGGATGGATTTGGTGCAGATCTGGATTTACTGGAGACTGTGAATAGAGCAGAAGTCCTGCCATCTCTCAAAAATAGCACTACCAAATGCATTAATGCATCAATATCAAGTGAGGCAGTCAAAAACTACATCACAGACCCCTTGGACCACACTCAACGACAATGGAGAACAGGAACAGATATTGGAATATGCCAAAGCTTTCTGGCAGGAGATGAAGAATTTGCATGCCTACCAGGAGGAAGACAACCAGGAAAAAGTGTAGAAAAGGGAAAGTATACTTTGTTGATTTATTTTCTTTCAAAATGTAATGCTGTGCTAAGAATTCCAGCTATAATTATCTTCTATTACTACATGTGTAAAATTCATCATATTCAAAAATATTTTAACATGTTCAAAAAGAATCAGTCTGGAAACTCCCAATAAGTTAAAGACAGCAGTAACTGAAATAAAGGTAATCAATCCCAAAGGCTGAAAAATAACCAGCCCTTCCTGAAAAATGAAAAAGATAAAAACAGAGCACTCCAAAAAAACCCTGGGTTGCCTGCTCACTATTTGAAAGGTTTTTTCCTGAGTTAGTTACACCCATTTTCAAAATAAGAATTAGGCTATGCAGCAGCCACTGAAGGACAGTGGCTTCTACAGCAGGAGAAGGGTGGTCACTTTGGTGGTCAGCAAACAGGTGCAGCTATGGGCTTTACATGTCCTCAGGTCTCCCTTCTGCAGGTCCAGCAGCCATGGGTCAGTTCCTGCCACCTGTACATCCTACCAGTCAGTCCAAAGAAAGACTAATCTAATCCAGCATTGGTAGAAACCTAAGCATTTTAGATTCCATACTCTTCAGTGGGGAGAAATGGATGTTGTGTTCCTTTTCAGAATACTGTTTGTGTCATATAAGCTGAGATGATATGATTGGGAACCATTCAAGTAGAAGAAATTTAAACTAAACAGTACCAGCCACCACCTATGCTATATGTCCTGAAGAAGAGCTTTTCTATTATTAATTTTTTTTTTCCTGGCAATTTAACTTGTTGAATCTTTTGTAAGAAGCAAGTACTTTTCACTTTTTGTTTTGCAAGCTTATAACAAATGAAGATGTGTTAAAGCCATCTGATTGTTCCAGGGAAATCTTAATGTTGCAGTTAAAATTTAAATAACAAAATCTGTGTTATGTACCAATGCCAAAAGTAATAAATTAATTTTCTAACATGGATGGGCTCAAAAAATGGTATATATGCGAAAAATGTTCACAGGAAATCATCTTGACAAAATAAATGATTAATTGATAGCTTCTTAAAGAGAAACATATCTGAGTACCCTATCAGTTTCCTAATTCTTCCACTGCAGATGAAGAAGATGGAGAATATATGCATAGACAATGACACATCTATCTCACTATCAAACAACAAAGGTCAATAATTTTCTCTAAAGAGGAATCAGGGTTATTTTATACTTCTAAAATCATAACAGTACTGTATTAATTCTGTCTTGGAAATTCTTAATTAAGACCCTGGTCCCTGTCCTAAGTAGAAAACAACATTAGAGGTAGACACAGACATCTACACCTAAGTTAATCATCTCCTCTCAAGGCATACAAGATGCACTTGTAGGGTATAATTCATCATTTTAGTAATTTTCTTTCAGCTGGAAATGCTGTCCTTAATAAACAGTCCTTAGAATTATCAGTCCCTCTTTCCTTAGAGAGCAAAGTGCTCACGGGATGACAATGCATATGTCCACTAAATAAGGTCCCTAATTCTTTGTGTTTTGTGAGGGTTTTTGTTTGTTTGTTTTTGTGGCTTGTTTTTGCTCTTTGTTTGTGTGGATTGTTTGTTTGTTTACTTCTTGATTGGTTTTGGGTTTTTCCTCAGAATTTTAATTCTTAGTATATCGTCCATCATTCTGAAGTTATTTACCAAATAACAATTAGGACTATAAGACCCAAGACTGAAACCAGCACATACAGTATGTTGCTAATCAGCTAGTGATGTCTCTATATCCATTTCTTAACTTCGAGTTTGTCTTGTCACTCTGGCTTTCACCACATTGTTTGTTCATGAAGAACAGGTGGGATAGCATCACCTGGTGGCTCTGAAAGTGTCTGCTAAGGAACTTCATGCCATCCCATTAATCTTTAGACTTGCTTGTACTGTCTTTTTCAGTTTAATGCCTCTCTGATTCCTGGATATCTCCTTTATATCTTTTCTTGTGAGATTTTCTAACATTCCTTTCTTTTATACTACACCATGACTGAAGGTCAAAATTTAATTCTGTCTCCAAGAGTTGGATCTTTGGATCTTCTTGTCCTGGGTCTGTCTGCAATTCTCAGAAAAGCTTCCTCATCCCATCAAGCCTTATAACCCATATATGGACTGAATCATTACCGCCAGCTGTATCTCTAATCCTCCCACTCAACTGCCTGTTTTGTCTCCTCTACTTTCTGACCTCCATGGCTTTAAAAGCTTGAAAAAAATTGCTTGAGTATTCCATAAAGAGTTGAAAATTAGAAATGAAGAACAACCTAAAAATGTGTAAGGTTTGCATCATTGTTTTAGGCTAGTCTTGTGACTTTGTCTGACTCACAATTTTTGAATACTTACAGATGGCAATACCATCACCCTCAGTGCCATAGAGAGATATAGAAAGGCTTGGACCCCCTTATCCAAGCTTGATGGTATAGTCAGTATATGTAAGCAACACAAAATGTATATACTTTCAATAAATATACAAAAAAATCCAAAGAGATTTAACTACTTTCTACAGAAAATAATAAGGATCAATGAAAGTAATACAGATCCTGGAAAAAATGCAAGACATCTATAGAACAAAAGAGATGGATTTTTATTTTTTTTTAGTCTTTTGTCCCCTGTATGAGTTTTCAGGATAGTTGCTTATAGAGCCTTAATGTGACATTATTGTAATATTTTGCATATTATACATAGAAAACACTGCTTTACATTTCTGTAGATTCAGAGTTGGAATTCAGCTGTCATACATGATTCTGTATATTCTATCATTAAGCATAATGAAAAAATGCTGCCCTATTTTCAAAAATTCACAACATATTCCTGTTTAAGTAACCTACTATACATTTATGCAGTCATTTGCTAAGCTGAAATTAAGCAGACCGATGACTTGTGTAATAAAAAGAAGATTGAAGTAATAAGTCTTTAAGGTCAAATCCACTTGCCATTACCTGAATATCTGCTGCATTAAATTGTGTAGTTGTAACTGAAGCAATGTTTTAATGCACTCATCTGAGAATGATATTTCAAGATGAAAACAAGAGAGACTGACAGGTTAATGCTTTTCTTAGAATGACTTTCCAAACTAAATTTCTGTATTTTGTTCTAATCTCTGAACAGCTTAACTCTTTCCCCATGAATACCTATCATATTTTGTGGGTATCCCAGCTCAAAATGTTTCAGCTCATAGCTTCTCCAAGTTTTATTTGGCATAAGACTAAACAGCTTTCCCTGCTCTATGTTATCTAGTTAGCTCAAAATTATGAAGATGAACTGTGATGATCTTAAATGGAAAATTTAAACACATAGTTACATTACCATCCTTTAACACTTCATCATGACATTCAGTGGTCTTTTGTGTTAAGAATATCAAATTGCTCAAATCCAGGCATGGCATATGTTTCTCAGTGAGTACAATATCTCAGAGTTTTGTGAGATATATCCAAGTACCCTGCGGTCCTAGAAAAGCACTGCTTTGTGCAGATACAATAGCTTGTGAAATGTGATTAAATGTGATAACACCTTATAGCAGATATTATATACTTTTGCTATTTTTTCTCAGAAACAAAGAAAATAATCTCCATCAGAGATGGCCATCTGAGAACATGTCTATTATTTCTTTTTTTTTTCTTATTTAGCCTTTTATGTTTAACTGAAATGTTTTTTAGGAATAGTACATTTTGCATCAATATTTCTTTATGTCTCAGGGGCCCTGCTTTGCTCCTCTATTGTCACTTTGCTTTACAGATATTAACCTCCCACATGTAGACTAAAACAACCAGGGGCACATTCATATTTCCATGTATAATGTAAAAAACTCATGCATCAAACTGGGACAGAACAATAAAAATAAACATTTTACATATGCTTGAAGTAAATAAATGTGTCCCCTGTCAAAACTTAAAATGTTTTTATCATTCTTGTTGTAAACACTCACCAGAACAAATACAAACAGATTATGACAGGGCTGTGATATAGTAATTACTGCTCTATAAACTCAATAGATATTAATTATTTAATAAAATAGCATGAAAAACAATTTCATGGTGTAGAAAGCCTTCACGTGCACTGCTTGAATTACAGGAGGAAATTGGATATACACATGATTCAAGCTGAAAGCAGCACTCAGATAGGGAAGGCTTGGAAGATGGAACATGGTCTTCCCCTAAAAGGGCTGACAAAAGAGATGGAAAGGAATTATTCAAGACAACACCTCTACCTCTCGTATCTACAAACATGAACAAATGTGACTGAACGCATTAAAGACCATAAAGAAGGAAGAACTGTTAAAGAGGGAACATGCTCAGATAACTCAACCAAACCAACTCTTTCACAGAAACCCTTCCTTCAAATCCCTAAGAGAAAAAGAGCAAGTCGTAAAAATCCCCAGGAAAGAACTTAAATCAGAACTTCTTAAAGACTTCAGCTTTGCCTTCCCCAAATGAGCATTAAACTTTGTTCTCACACGAGGAGGATAAGGGTGCTGAGAAGTACTCAGGAAGTTCCAAATTGCAGATCTGCCCATGACACTGGCCTTGCAACATATCTTGGACAAATCATGCCAGTTACTTTCTTTTTCTCTTGGAATGCTCACAAAACATTTCTGGTGCTCAAACTTGAGCAATGCCACTGCAAGATTACTCATAAAATGTAATCCATCTAATAGTTTCAGATCGGGTTTTCTCCTTTGATCTCTCTCCAATGTTATGTTCTCTCGGGAAGAGTTTGTAAAGGCTTTGTTCTTTCTCAGAAACTAAGTATCCTTTGCATATCTAAAGTATGTAATTTATTTCTTCTGGGGAGATTGTGCAGATTTGATTATACAGATAAATAATTAAGTAGATTTAAGTGAAAAGCTCAAATAACATGAGGAGGAATGTCAAATATGGATAAGCTGACTACTATATATTTGTGGTTTACAGTGAATAAAAAGACTAATGTGAAAGGTATGTATTCTTCTTTCAAGGGCAGCAAGGGAGTCATTCTTTCTGTCCAGTTGTTGCAGTAGAAAATTCCTGTCTTTCCACTACAATACCTATTACTCTGAAGTTAAAGATGGAATTAAATGAAAAAAAAACCATACTCTTTTCACAGTATTAATGATTTTTTTCCATGTGTCCTACCCAGAGAAATAAGAATATATGTTATATTGTTAGAATTCTTTAAAATGTTTGTGGCAAAATTGTTCAAAGATTATAAAGAAGGCACTCGGAGAAAACGAAATATTAAGAAGAAAGTGTGGTATACGTTTCTCTATGACTGAGTACTGCAATTTACATGTAATACGACTTTCCTGTGATCATTTAGATTTGGTTTTAATCTGAAACTTCAGACTCCCAAATTTAAGGTCTAGGCTGTCACCTTGGAAGGTAGAGGTTCTGCCTCAACCTGAGGGATATCAAACACAGAGGTCTACCTAGCAGCCAGGCCTCCCTGTCTATTAGGTTATTGCCTTGATGGAGGGAGTGTGTGAGGATGGAAGAAGAGGACAAATTCCTGCCAAGAGCAGGCAATCTGTCAAGACGGGTCTAGTAGATCAGGAGTATATCAAAGCACAGAGAGGCTGCAGCCCGATGGTGAGAACAATTGGCTGTGAGTGGGGAGATCAGAGCTCTTCCTGAGGCATTGCTCTTTTATCTCTGCAGCCCTTGTTTGGACCTTCATTTCACTGACAAAGGAAAGCAAGAAATTAAATAATTTATCTTTCTTGTCAGAATGGATTCCTTGTCAATGGAATGACAATACTTGCTGACAAACAGAAGCCAGGTGGTATAATATGAGTTTTTACTGTGCATATGATCTCATGAAATTTTGTTTATAGCATCATATTGCCACTGACAGTAATATTGGCATGTAGGCTGAAAAACAGTTGCTTGGTGGAAGCAAGGCATAATGAATAATGATAAATATCTATCCCAAAGGCAGATGGTACATGTCAAGTGCTATGTTGGTCACCTTTTTGTTTGGACTTACTTAACATCTCAATGAACATATTGAGAAAGGACATAAATAACATGGCATTCAAATTTGCAGATGATAGTACACATGGATATTTTATGAAAACTAAGCTTCTACAGTTCTGTGAAGGTCGTGGCATAATGGAATTAATTTTGGGGACAATGCCTGTGAAGTGGCAAAATGTAAATGGATATTGATGGGGGAAGATGAACTTGAAAAGGCAGTGAAGCACAGAGAGTGAGATAAATCCCCAGTTCAGGCTTCCTTGAATGAAATATCCTGTGCCTGTTCTCTTTCACTAGGGTTTATCACATAGTCAACTTCAAAACAATCCTTCCTTCTATTTACCTCTCCCAAAATTTTTGCCTAAACCATACTACCCTCCTTCCATGACTATTCCTGCTTCTTTCTCTTTGGTTTCATTTCTTTCATGCAAATGCTTCAAATTTCTAATGCCACAGGTTTTATCTGGGAAAAAATAATTATTCCCCTACACGAACTCAGTGGCCATCATCCTCTATAATGCAGAACTGTGCTGTGCTTCCTCTTCCCACTATCTCCTCTGTTGCATTTGTGAGACTATGTTAGTCTGAAAGAGAAAAAGAATAAAAGCATATGAACTGAGTGAGCTTCCTCTCTCCAGGGGAAGATATTAAATCATCTAAGGGCTCTAACTGCAACATGGGGGTTTTAGATGAGGCAGTCCCATCTCTTCCTTTGGCATCTCTGATGTGTTCAGTTTCTTGATTGCTTATGTAAGATTGAAGGCATCTGTTCTCTTTCTCCTGTCCTTGCATAATGATACTGAATCTATAATCACACAGCTATTTATTTCATTCAGGTGGTCACTCTTCAAAGTGATTACCAGAGATAAATTGGGATTTTTCATTTAGCATTACAAAGTACAGAAAGCTTATACCTTCTTTGCTTAATCCAAGAAATACAAGGGCCAAATCAGGTTTTGGCTTTATTCCAAATGTTATTCATCAGGAAAAACTGTTATAGCAACAGTCATTCCATGAAATCAAGTGACTTCACAAAATAAACATGAAATAAAAATACATTATGTTAAATGGTCTGACCTGGGAAAAGTTAAGTTCTTCACAATATGTATATTTGCTTATTTTTTATTTCACAAGTGTACATATGGATCTGTGTTCAGGGACAAATATACATTTTAGATTTGATCATTTTCCCATTTTGTAGGAAGATTTCTGATATTTTCTGAGCTATAATTTGTTCCCATTTGAAATTGTTCCATATTTTTGCTGTCTTCAGGTTTTCCACAATTTGGAGGTACTATACCCTGATATACAAAAATTAAAGTCATAGCAGTGCCATTCTTTTCAAATCTGTATCACAATATGTATTCCAGCAGGTTATTTCATATTTAAAGGGCTGTACTGGAGAGACGATAATAAGAAGGGCGGTAGAAACATAGAAAAACTTCTAAAACATAACAGCAGGAATCCAGTTAACGGTTACGAAAGTGATGAGATAATTATCACCGTCCCATTCAATTTCTCATGAGGGAATAATTCTTCAGTATGTGTGGTGCCAGGGTTGTGAAGTTACCTGCATGGATCAGGAATGATAAAACCGCAGAGACAGTGCTTTTACAACGTTAAGCGAGGGTGAGGGTAGGGCAAGGCACTACACTGCAAGAATTTTACTCATCACTTACTAAAAGTAGATCTCAGCATTGTCGTTCTGCTCACTGCCATAGAAGAGCAGAATTAGGGTAAGCAAGATCACAGCTTCAATGAAAATAGGCATGGCCTCTTTATACTGTGAGTAATTTTGTGTGAGGGATTACTTTTACATATTTTCAGAGGGGCCAAAAAGAACTATGAAGTCACCCAAACCCGTTGCTTCAGCTGTCATGGGACACACTTCTTATGTCAGTTATCCTATTCCAAATTCAACAAGCAATCAGGTTTTGCTAGGAAAACCAGTACATTATTTGCCCTGTAAAATGTGGTAAGGCCAATGTGAGGTGCCATTGGAAGAGCCAGGCAGTATTCTCAGATGTTCACAAGGAGCCAGCATTAAATTCAGAAGAGGAAGGCAAAATATAGGTAGTATTTTCTGATCTAACCTGAAAAATCCTTCTCTCCACTGACCCTAAATCTGGCCATCAGCACAGCAGAAAATTTGTCAGGCTGTCCAGTCAGAGCTATGAAAGAGAATTTGCTCTGACTGGTAGCACTGGTGGGTACCCTTCCAATGTCCTCCTTCTGGCTCCTGCCAGCCCTCAGCTCTTTGAAGGAACACAGGAATTAATGCATTTGGCCCATACAGTGTATGGAAAAAAAAAATCCTTTCTGAAGTTGGCAGTGGAAATGACTGAATCCCTGGAGCATCCAGTGCCTCAGTTCAGT
Source organism: Campylorhamphus procurvoides (assembly GCA_013396655.1). Classification (NCBI taxonomy): domain Eukaryota; kingdom Metazoa; phylum Chordata; class Aves; order Passeriformes; family Dendrocolaptidae; genus Campylorhamphus; species Campylorhamphus procurvoides. The sequence continues at coordinate 621,630 of WBMV01005348.1, read as the reverse complement.
GATGAGAGTGTTGTAGGGCAAAGCAGAGCTTTCTTTCTTCCCTGGCCTGCGAAGAACAAGCAGAGGTTATTCTCCATGTTGGAATGGCCCTTTAAATATGCTTGTGCCAAAATAAAGGTATACATCCAGCAGGCAGGAAACCAAGTTTTTATTCTGTTTGCTTGCTTTTTTCAGCATCAAATTGCTCACTTCCAATATATTATTTTCCTTTTCCTTACAGTGTGCTTGTCATAGTGCTGAAATGCTCACGTATAACTTTAAATAGAATTTCACAGAAGTAAGAGAGATTAGTTAGAGGGCAGTGAGTGAGTAGTTTTGTACCTTGAGAAAAATAGGAAGGGTAGCAGCAATAATTGTGATCAGATCCAAATTGATGAAGCAGACTGTTAGCTCTATAACAATCAATGCAAAATGTCAAGACTTTGCTCCTGGATCCAATGGCAGAGACACAAATTAAAAACCATAAAGGAAGAGATATGAGGTGCTATAAAGGGTTTGCAACAATGTTTTTCTCCCAAGCCTGACTCAGTTGACAAAAACCTGTCTTCTCCNTTCTTCTTCCTCTTCCTCTTCTTCAGTGCTTTCTATGTCTCTCTCAGAAGGTCATGTAAGTAATGTCTGATGTGAATTATCCAGTCTGTATGCAGGATGATACAGATCTCTGTCAGGATTCCCAGTAAATTTCTGTTAAAGTGCAATGTAAGAGCAGCAATCTGTGATGGAGTTCTAGTTCAGCTGACCTTGGTTAGGAAAAACTTGCATTTTTCCAGGCCTTATTTCATCAGACAACTGTGTAGGATCTCCTTAAAGCTGTGAGCTTTGCCTGTTCAGATAAGAACACTGTTTAATGATTAATGCATTTGTAGTACAGTTGTGCCACAAACACCTTTTAGCACTTTTTGGCATAGGAATTTGGGAGTTGAATTGAGTTCTGAATATCTCATTCATTTTGTTTAGACATGGCTGGTTTCTGTTATCTTTCCTGCAGGCCCACTATACATTTTGCATTTAATTTCATTTGTGTGGACCCTTACCCCCTCCTGGTATGCCATTATCTTCTCCAAGCTTCACCACACTAGAGATTCCATGAGCCCTTCTCAGTTGTGATCTAGCACCATATTAATATACAAAAAATGTTCAAGAACAAACCAAATGTGCCAAAGACTAATCTGAACTCCAGTAAAGCAACAGTCTTGTATCATGCAATCTTGTTCTCCCTTTTCTCCTTCTTCTTCATATCCCATGCTGCCTTTTGATACATATTGTTCATGGTAGTTTGAGTCTTCAACTTGCAACCTCTTTTCTATTGTCCTGCCCTAAGCTCTGTGAATTTTGGCAGGAGCTCTGTGCATTAGGTCATGCTTCTTGGCATTGACCACAAATTGGGCACTCTGAGTTTTTCTGAGGGAAGAAGGTCATTGCTCATCTGTATTGTACTGTTTCCATCCTCAGTATTTGAAAACTAATGACATTATTAGCATTCAATCCCCAAATGGGCAGAGGCAGTTTGATTTCTCCCAACCCATCAAAGACAGAAGTGTTAAATGTTACTTTGAACTTTTCCAATAACATTGATTTTGCAGCATCCCTCAACACCTGCCTCCATTATCTAACCATTTGTAGGCTTGTAAGAATTTCTTAATATTGAACCTGTCTTTTTTTCTCATACAAAGTAAGCCAATTATTTCTTACTCTGTTCCATTTGACAAGAATGGAGGGTGAGCTCTGTCTGTATTCACAGTGGACTTATAAATGCCTTCTTTTCCTGCTGGTCTTGTTTTATCTGTTCTACTGATAAGTGTTGCAAAGATTTCTCATTCCTTTTTCTCTCACTGAATGTTGATAAAACAAAACATATTCAAAACCATCCTGTTATTCTGGGAACAATTTCTTGCATATAAACTTTCCAATCCATAATTTTAAAAATAGTAGGCTAGAAGAGTATGCAGTGATTATTTGGAAAGCAACTGGAAACAAACAGGATGTTTAGAATCTTACTAGAAAAGGTGGAATCATAGTTTTGATGTGTAAACATTCCTGTTTCTAAAATAGCACTTCCAGCAAGTTAAAAAATGAAACAGTCTTATATCTGATAGAATTAAATCTTAAACAATTCAGAATCTTGTTAGGAATTTTCCACAAGGATCAGTGAACCTTTTAATACAGTTATTCATTTTTGTGCAATGTCTTGTGTGATATTTTCTACTGAATGAGTTTTGCATATAAAAGTGCATGAAGCAATAACATTTATCTCTAAAGTCTTGTGTGACTTTAGTAATAGAAGGAGATTCCAGAGTGATACTTGGAAAATTAAATTCAGTTTATTTATAATGCAGCAGCATAGATAACTTCTTCTAGATATTGTCTCATCACCACCTGATCTGTGGGGAACAGACAAGTTCTGTTAGCCTTCTTGGCCTGTGCAGTTGCTGTCCTTACTGCAGTTTGACAGAGAATGAAAATCCAGTATGCTGGTTTTGCAAGGAACAAGTCAGAACTGAAACCCACCAAACTCATTATGTGTATGGGACAATAAACTTGCAAAGTAAGAAGAGGGGTTTTTTCTCCTGGTAAAATGAGTATGGTCGAGTCAGATGGACTGCATGTACAAAGTGCATCTCAGAGCAGAAATTTTTTGAGTTATTCAGTTCTTTCCAGAAATCCTCACCAGTCACGTAGCTGGTGGAAGGTCTGTGTACCGGACTCCTAAGCTGCAATTACAATTAATGGTGGTTTGTGGTGTAAAATCTAGTCTCAGCATTTTATGGGACCTTTTTTCTTCTTTCTTTCCTCTTTTACCCTCTGGAAACAGCAGAGCAGAAAACTCACGTAACTCACAAATTATGGCTATAGCTGCACTCAGGTTCTTCTCATTCTAGAAGCATCAAACAAATCTTATCAACCTCCATTTCTCCTCATCACAGAATACTCTACTGTTTCACTCATCTGCACTTTGTCCTCCCCTGCAGAAACTATGATTGATGTTTTCTATCAGTATATGCTAACCTACCTTCTAGGGTAATTTATTTTCTTAATAAAAGTTAAGAGCTGGTGGTTTGCTACTGCATCACATGTGCTGCTAATCATCCTGATGAGTAGGCTGCCAAAAACAATTCCTTCCAAAAACAGGGGAAAAAATTTAGAAAGCAGATACACGGACCTGAAAATAGGGTGTTACCAGACAAATAACATTTTTTTTGATTGTGCTTATGATGATTCAAGAGAACTGCATTGAATTATGAAGGATAAAAAAATCTTTAAATGAACCTTATGGTTCATCAGATTTTTGAACTTCTGTCCTTCTAGAAACTCTTTAGTATCCTTGCTTAAATACCTCTTAATTGATACGACCCACTTGGGAAAAAATGGGAGGAAAAAAGGAGGAGCAGAAAGGCTGAATTCATAGAGGAGAGCCAATACTTATTGTATCATTAGTTACATGAGCATGAATTAATGTTTAAACAATTGATATTTGAGAAGGTGTATTATTAAGGAGGAGTTCAGTTTCCTCAGTAGTTCATGTGGCAGACCTAGTAACAAATTAATAATGAAAAACTAAATGCTGGCTGGAAAATCAGAGAAACTTGGTGAACAATAAACATTAGATTATGAAATAATTGTGATGGCTGTCCAATGGTAAAAGTATCTTTTAAAAGAGGAGGGGGATTCCAAAAAAAAAAAATCCATTTCAGATATGTAAGGAATGAAGATTAAGGTCATCTAGCACTTTTTTTTTAATTGTAGCTTTTATTTTTTTCCCCAACACTTCTCCAAATCATCTTGTGAAGCATTTTTGTGCAATTTACAAATGACCATGGGAACTGGAATTGCCTGGATTATTAGAAAACAGCAATAACAAGGAAAGCAAGGACATTTAAGTCAATATGGATTGCCTATAATCTCTCTTAATTAGTTCTGTAAATCCTGCTGTACCAGCAGTGCCATTCAGAATCATTTCAGAACTGTTTACTGACAATGCAGATAGAAGAATCGGGATGGGAAGGCTTGTATTTACTTTTGGGAAAGAGTTATATCAGGTGTAATATAAAAGCAGCTTCATCACTTACTAATGAAGGGTATGTTTATTACAAACATAATTCCTAGAATTGTGTGTGTGTAGATTATGATTAGTCATAAAACTGATATATTTTAGTTTACATGAGAAAGGATTTCCTTCCTCTGGCAATGTGTGCTGGATTTTGAAACAAGTCTGCCCCTGACCAAGAGTTTAGAGGATGAAAAGATCACTTCCAATCTAAATTTTTCAATGATTCTATGAAACACTAGCCAATTTTTCAATGGAAACCTGGATAGGAATATAATTCTGCGTTTGATTGTTTGTTTGTTTTAGCACACACATGACTATGTTCAGAGATAATGAGCAGATACCACTCCTTATGTTGTGTCAGAGTATATTCTTAGTTCTGCCTCGGTGCATCTGAAAAATGAGATTTGCAGAGATCTGAGCATTGCAGAGTGTGCAGATGGAACTCAGTTAGTGATATATGTATTGCAGAATGTCTCCTCACTACAGGGAATAATAACGAGTTGCATGTATTTCCTGCACTCTTGGATTGCAGTTGTGGCTCTAGAGAAAAAAGCTTCTGGTACACTTTTGCAGGATGAAATCCATTCTGAAATTAAAATCAGCTTTTTTCTTTTCTCAAAGATTACACTATTTTCTGACATCAACAGCCTTCCAGATATATTCTGCCAGTCATTAAATATACAAATAAAGTGTGAGAGGGGAAAAATCCCATTATTTTCATCTTTTTTGCTGTCTCCCTGATCTCCTCATCCTGAAGTTAGATCAAATTCACACGAACAGAAAGACATTATGGGAAATAAAACAATGGGTCTGTCCGTACTATACATCCCAGGGAAATATCAGGAGGATGTAAACAGTATTTCCTAACCATTTAAGGCTTGCAAACCCCAGCTCATAAATGGTTTGTAAATAATTAATTAAAAAATCTGCTGTTCTCTGCAAGCACTAAAGAAATAAATGTACCACATTCTGAAAGCAAAACATTTTCTTATCCTTTAAACACTAATTCTTTGAAGCAATGCAATGCTGAAGTTTCTAAAATTGTTATTTAGAGAGCAATAGGAAGGATATGTCCTGTAAAAAAAAAGGGTTTATCCTTTAGTAAGTTGGTTTCTACATCTAAAATTTTAATGTGCTGTTGGGCATTTGTGTAAATTTTTAGTCAGCATTTTCTGTTATCTAGTTTGCCCATCAAAATAACTAGAACCGCAATCCACTGTCATAGAATTTAATCCTCACCTCATCATGCCTGGACTATAAATGAAATTAGAGCTTAGCACTGACATTTCTTTTAACAAACTGTTTTTTTTTTAAAAAAAAAAAAAAGAAATTTATATGTAGCTGTTCTCTTCTGTTTAGAAAAGTATAGTGGAATTTTTTACATTGACTGCACTGTTGCAGCTTGCTGTTTCAGTTCTTCAGTTCACCCAGACCAGGTAGCTATGGTACTGTGTCATTTCCAAAATGCTGACTGAAAGAGTACATAAAGGAATTTCAAAATAACATAGGTGAGTTTATGTGTTTAGCCACAGATGCACATATAGAGCTTTTTCTCAATTTGCAATCATCTTTAAATAATTTTAAGTACACGGAGCACTGGGTTAGCCAACGTTCTGCCATAGGGACTTCTGCAAAAAAACCCAAGTCTAAATTATTAAAAAAAGGTGTTGTCTATAACAAAGAAAATTATTGTCTTCTTCTTCTTCACTCTATATGTGTAGCTTAGTGGAGGAAGTAGAACTGAGAAGAGGATGGTCACACAGAAAAGCCAGGTTCACCATTCTCTATGTAAACTCCTGTTTCAGAAATAAAGTGAAATTGTAAAGCCAGTAACAAAACTAAAATTAGATTCAAAGAATTCCTGAACTTTCATGCATTTATTTGCATTCCCCATCCTGTGTCCTCCCCTGAATAAAGAAAAGATCTTAAATCTTTTCAGAATTAGAAGTGATTAGGACTTTTTTTTTCCCCCCGACTTATGTTTTGGTTAAACATAACTTGTATTGGAAAAGATTCTTTAGTGTGAGAAAGACTGGTTTATTGTATGTGGGTTTGAGTAATCCAGGGAAGGGAGTAAAAGTAATTAAATTCCAGATTGGCCCAGGACTAAATAACAAAAACAACAGAGGGCAAAATATTCTTTATTCAATGGAGTGCCTTCATTTTGTATCTAATATGGAAGTCTAGTCCCAAATAATTCCAAACGAGTAAATCAACAGTCAGAAATGCACAGTGATGAACGATGTGAGGTGGCATCTATTCAGTTGTAGTGAACAATTAGCCCACAGAAGAAGGAAGAGAGCTCAGATGAATTTCCTTTGTATCACTATCAGTATCCCTGTATACAGGCCCTCTCCTGTATTCTTCCTTGGGTATCTGCCGTTCGTCACTGCTAGAAGCAGAGTATTAGCCTCACTGGTCCTAACTGGACATTTTATGTCATCCAGTACAGCTCTTCTTATACTCTTACTCCTGGAACATACAGTTGTGTCCTATAGGTGCATTTGAAACCAAAAGTTTTAATTTTTCTTTTTAATGTACAGGAAACAAGCTGATCTATGAACTGAAAATTGATGCAGCCAGGGTTGCTCTGAGCTTGCATCATTTTTCCCAACTGCCTCTGGGATGAAATAAGAGGCAAAAGATGTTTTCAAGGGTTTAAATGCACAATAGGTGCAAAGAGCTTTGATCTTGGTCTTCCAAAGTAAAAGAAAAGTGAAGTATCAACTGATGTTACCTGTAAGGACTCTTTCCTTTATCCACATCAACATAATGCAATGTCACAATTTTAATACCTTGCATCCTTTGTTAAATTTGTTTGAAACAGTCCTATTACCACATAAGTTATCAGTAAAGTAACAAATAAATAGATGAAGACTCAACAAAAGGACAGATAGCTTGACTCTGTAAGCTTTATTCCTTTTGTTCTGAAACCTCAGAACTTACTATGAAGTAAAATTGCCCTTTCCAGTGAGACCCACAGCTTTATTATGTACTTTGCTGATATAATAAGAACTACGTTACATTCAGCCTCTGAATTACTATGCTTTTTAGATACTGAGGAGAGTTGTAGTGAACAAAGTTAGCTGCCTCATTTGTCATGTCTTTCTTCCATTACAACCTGTTTGCCAGTACCCATCTGTCATCCACATGAAAAAGAAACTCCTCAGTCTCTTAAATCTGCCCGGAAACACAAAAAAATGAGTGCTCCAGGTAAAAGCATCAGCATCAGCTGGGATGCCAGAGAGCCTGGCAATGAGGAGGAAAAACCTATGACAGAAAAAGGTAAGACTGGTTCTGGCTTTATGAAGAAGACAGAACTTCCTGTGGAAAGCAAGCAGTCTGCAAGCTGTCATGCTTCTCTGAAATAGTGGCATGTGAGTTCATTAGTGTCTACCTGCCACCTCCATATTAGACTTCAAAATGTTTCTTGTTCTGGCACAGAAAAGAGGTTGATTGAGGGATCTGTCAAACTGCACCACAACAAGCCATTCATCCTGTAGGAGTCAGACAATGAGAATCTCCTCCTTCAGGGGATATCGCTTAAAGTACATGTAAGCAAAAATCTAGTGTGTACGCCCCAGTTATCAGAGAATCACAGTATCATAGAGTCCACAAGGACCATCAAAGGCCAACTCTTGCCCCTGTACAGGACCATTCCCAAGAGTCACACCATATGCCTGGGAGCATTGTTCAAAGACTCTTTGAACTCTGTCAGGCTTGGTGCTGTGACCACTGCCTTGAGGAGCCTGTTCCTGTGTCAAACTACCCTTTGGGTGAAAAACTTAGTTTCTAATATCCAACCTAAACCTCCCCTGACACAACTTCAAGCCATTCCCTGGTGTCCTGTCACTGGTTCACCGGTCACCACAGAGAAGAGATCAGTGCCTGCCCCTTCTCTTTCCCTCACAAAGAAGCTGTAACTGCAGTCTCTCCTCAGTCTCCTCTACTCCAGGCTGAACAGACCAAGTGCCCTCAGCTGCTCCTCATACGGCTTCCCCTCAAGGCCCTTCACCATCTTCAGTGCCCTCCTTTGGATGCCCTCCAACAGTTTAATGTCTTTCTTATATTGCAGTGACCAGACTCACACAAAGTGCTCATGGTGAGACCACACCAGTGCAGAGCAGGGCAGGACAATCCCCTCCCTCATCTGGCTGGTGATGCTTTGCCTGATGCCCCTCAGGACAGGGTTGGCCCTCCTGGCTGCCAGGGCACTGCTGACTCATATTCCACTTTTATCAGCTAGGACCCCCATGTCCCTTTCCTGGCACTGCTTTCCAGGATCTCATTCCTCAGTCTGTACATACATTCAGGTTTGCCACTTCACAGGTGGGGAATCCAGTACTTGCCCTTGTTAAACTTCATATGGTTGGTGATTTCCCAGTCATCTGATTTTTTGACGTCTCTCTGAAGGGCCTCCCAGCCTTAAAGGGACTCAACAGCTCCTTCCAGTTCTGTGTCATCTGCAAGCTCTCTTCGTATTCCTTCTCGTCCTGTGTCTAAGTCATGTATGAAGATGTTGAAGAGCACAAGGCCCAAGAAGGAGCCCTGTGGAACCCCACTAGTGACAGGTCACCAGTCTGATGTCACCCTATTTATTAGTACCCTCTGTGCTTGATCCCTGAGACAATTGCTCACTCACTGCATGATGTGTTTATCTAGCTTTGTGCTAGACAGTTTGTCCAGAGGGATACTGAAAGCGACAGTATTGAAAGCCTTACTTTTGAAATCCAAAAAGGTTACTTCCCTTGATCATCTAGAGGAGTTACCTTGGTGTAAAAGGAAATCAGGTTTGATAGGCAGGACTTTCTTCTCATGAAGCTGTGCTGGCTGTGACTGCTGTTTGCGTTGTCATTCAGATGTTTTTCAATACCTCTCAGAATAAACTTCTTCATAACTTTACCAACCACTCAGCAAGACTAAGTGGCCCATAGTTTCCAGGGCCATCCTTCTTGCCCTTTTTGAAAATGCAAACAACGTTTGCCAGCTTCCAGTCAGATGGGACCTCTCCAGAATCCTGAGACTGTTCAAAGATAATCAAGAGAGACCTCACAATGACTTTAGCCAGCTCTTTGAGTATTCTTGAATGAATCCAATCATATCCCATAGATTTACAGGGATCCATCTGGAGCAGTAGGTCCCTCACAACTTCATTGTCAACTGGGAATTTATCATTCATACAGCCATGATACTCCAGCTCATCATCTGATAGGCCACTGTCATTTCTGCACTGTCTTTTGCTATTAATATATTTTTAAAACCTCTTTTTATTATCCCCCATATATCTTGGCAGCATAAACTCCAGCTGAGCTTTGGCTGCACAAATTTTCTCCCTATAGCAGCAAGCAGCATCTCTATGTTCCTCCCATGTCATCTGACCTTGTTTCCACTGGGTATACACATTCTTTTTTTTCTTTATCTCCAAAGGAAGACTCCTGCTTAGCCAAGCCAGCCTTCTTCCTTGTCTGCTCAACTTCTGACACTTAGGAATTATTATTTAGAAGTTATGAGGTAAAATTCAAGTTTGTCTTGGTAACTTGCATGTTCACTGAGTTGTAGCAAAATGTTTACCTATGTTCCTGCAAAGTACTGAAGGACAATATAATATTTTAAAGAATTTAAACAGTATTAGGTGTACTACCCTCCATTGCTCTTGGAATAAGTTTCACACGTCTTCTAAAAAGAAACAAAACCAAACTGCTCTATACATTAGAGCGTATCAGTGACCCCATGGGTACTCTGAAAAATGTATGCCCATAATTCATATGCAGAAGTGACAAAGTTGAGAATTATATTAGCAATTCTTCAAGTTAAACATTCCCAGAGAATCACTAATCAAACAAGAGTTCAGGTTTACTCCTAAATTAAGACAATTATATGAACCCAGAGGGATTAGTCATATCTGTCTACCAAATGCTGTTCAATGGTTTTGAGGAAAACCCCCAAACAAACCATATTTATAGAGGTGTGTGTAGAGTATTTTAAATGGTGACAGGAATCACTCCTCACTTGCCTTCTCTGCTGGAACTACACAAATGCCATGAAGCTGCATTAATTTATGGAAATTGTCTTTTTCCTCAAATAGCAAAGGGAATAAGGAAGGTGAACGATTATTATTCTGTGCTATGCCTGCACTGTGTATCCCACAGGCAAATCTACTCCCTGACAACTCAAAGCAGCTAAGTAATTGTCCTGGATGACACAAAATTATGGTGTCCACCTTTTCTTTTCTCTTTACTCCAAATATGCCTTTTTGACTTTTTGGTGTTTTGCCTTCTTTAAAGAGATTGAACTGCTGGTGATTAATGACTTAACATTTGACCACTTGCAGTGACTGCCCAGGTGCTGTGAGAGACTGGACTGTTGGTGCTCATGGCTCAATCAGCAGAGTGCTTTGCTAACAATGTGCAGAGGGGCCACCCAGGCCAGGTGCTGAAGGTGTGCACACCTGACACCTCAGGCTATAAGCTGGGTGTTAAACAAGGTAAGGAAAGAGGCAAACCCTGCTAGGTGGGGGAGCCTTTCTTTGGCCTTACACAGATGACTGTGGTAACTCCCCAGGACATCCACAGGGAGCCTGAAGGAATTCATCTCTTCTTGAGGAGCCCTAATAGACCCAGCCAGCACTGATGTGTTGCTACATCTTAGGAGCTGTCAAAGGCTCCTGAAGTATCTCCTGACCCAGTATTGCATTAACCGGTATAAAACTCCCCACCCCAGGGGAGGTACCAGAGGCGATCCCTCCTGAATCTGAGTGTATATAACTCTGAGTTTTGGGGCTTCTCAAAAGCACCTGGGGCTTCCACCACCACCTCAGTGGATCTGGACTGGGACCACCTTTGTCAGGAGAGCAACCACCACTTTGACCAACAAACATCAAAACTGCAACAACCAAGTCCTGTTGCTGGATCCAATGGGTGTCTTGTGGGTCCTTCCAGTCATCTGGGGGGGATCTGCAGCCCTGCTCCAACTGCCTGTACCAGCACTGCAGCCTCACTCCAGTGCCACAAAAGTGTCTGCCGGTATCAAATCCCATTTATCCACTGTTTCCTGCCAGCACTGACTCTCCAACCATCCCTGCTTGGTTTTATGGATGTGGAGGGATGAGAACAACCACATGAAAGTGTGGCTGTCTTGTCTCTGTTCTGTGGCCACATGTGTTTTTTTCCAGGTGGGGGAGGCTGAGCCACTCAGTTTGGTCCAGTGCACAGTGCTTGGGGAGTTTCTCCTCATTGGTTGGTTTAACCCAGTTTTGTTGGTATTGTTGTCATTATTCTTCTTGGTAAAGAGTAATTTTTTCACTTACATTGGGGCATATTCTCTCTTTGTATTGGAGAAACCAGGGGTATTGAATTTGAGGAAAAAGACTTCTGTCCAAGGTCTTTGCCCCTCCAAACTGTCTCAAACTGAGACAGTAGTCATGTAAAAAGCACAGGTAAAGTAAGGGTAAGGTAAGTTTTCACTCTTTTTCTTTTTCCCTTTCCTTTTTTTAAATACATTTTTCACATCCACTCAGCATTTAGCTACCTCACAAGGCCTGTCCCAAGTGCTGAACAAAGATTCTGTCCTGAGTACATGGAATACATTAGGTAAAGCTGAGATATTAGTAAATTAAGATGTACATGAGACAAATTTAACATCCCTACTGTAGGCATCATGTCAATACATGTATACACACTCAAGTGTACATATATCTACTCCCTTGGAAAATAACCTCAGCCTACACTGTGACCACAACAGTAGATAATAAAACTGCTGTGCTTAAACCACAACTCTGCAGTTAATGCAATGGGGAGCAGATCCAGCGTCATCTGTTATCTGTGCAGAGTTAAAAATGGAAGAACATTTGCAGTAACTAAAATACTGGTTATCAGACCAGAGCAATTTCCTTTTAAATGTTCACTAGACAGGAGAAGTCATTCTTTGCTCTTTTTTTTCTTTTCCCAAAGACAGTATTAAAGCTCTAGAGTAACTAAATATGATTATGGTGATAATCTTTGTAGCATATTTTGCTTGACTTGTTTCTACTGAGCTGTTACTACCAGCTGATATATCTCACCTCAGAAGCTTAAATTATTTCACGAGATAACATTTTCCCTTCCACCCCATGAAGCTCCAGTGGGTATATTTCTGGATGGGTTTGAAAGCAGCAGAACCAGCTGTGAACCTCCATATGTGAAAGGGCTGATCAGACCAGCCTTATTTTAAAATCAACAGAATTGACAGAAAGATTGTTTTGCTACAACAGAGAAATTCACAGCTTCAGTGCAGTTTGGTGCCAAGTTTTTAAATGGTTTAATAAGTCAAGTCAGCCAGGAGTCAGAACATGATGTAGTGGTGTGGCATTGCTGAAGAACCTGACATCTCCAATCAGGCATAAAAATATTTTTTTCCTTGAAAAGTCTGGTTCATGTAAACCAAAACTTTTTCTCTGTACAAATATAACATTTTTTTTAAGAAACATTGCCTGAGAATTATTTCTCATGTCTACGGCAGAATCCCAGGTAAATACTTGAAATGGCCATCTTCTCATCACAGGACATGGGGCCACCCTTTGTCTGTGATGCAATCAGACTTCCATACAGAAACAAATGAGTGAGGCTAGAGAGAAAACACATGTAAAGAGGAGTCTGCATCTGTAGTCTCCCCACTTGCAGGGATGATCCCACTGGGAGGAGACATCTCAACTTCTGGGCATTTTTCACTGACTTTTATGGGTTTTGTAATGGTGATGTGTTAAAATGAGACACTTCTCACCATTCAAGAAAAATTCAATTTAAGTACCTTGAAAACATTTCATACAAAATAGAGACATGACGGTGTTTCAGAACTTGAATTCAGTCCATTCTGAACTGCAGGGATTTAAAACAGCAAGTTAGTGCATAAATACTGCGTAGGTCCTTCAAAAGCACTGCAGTCTCTGTTGGTCTGAAACTAATCCTTTAGTTTTATGGACAGAAACAGTCACTAATTAATTATACTATTTATCCATCACTAAATTAAGTTGGACTGTTAACGCCATAGAATCAATATAACCCATATAAGCAAATTAGCTGTATTCTGTGCATAGTTACCCGCATTTTCTAAAAGCAGGGAAGCAGGAGCTTGTTTTCTTCTAAAGGAAATAATAGAAATGGACGTTCCTTATAAAATTACAAGCTCAAACATCCCCCAGTAAATGTGGGTGTGCTTATGAAATTCTAAAAATATGAATCTTCCCACAAAGTATGGGACATTTTCAGTGATTCTTCTTCACACAAAGACATGCTCATCACTTTTTGGTGGCATTTAGTACCTTACAGAACAGGGTCCATCTGCTTGTGAAGGATGCCATGCTGGTAGTTTGGGAAGTTTTACAAGCTTACAGCAGTGTAAAAACCCCAGGGACATCTGGGTTATCAGTGGTCTGATCCAGAAGGACCAATCTCAGGAATACCTTCTGACAAAGTCTCATCTCTCATTCAGCAGCAAGGTGGCTGGGAACAAAATACTACTGCTTTTCGAAGTCCACACGCCAACTGGGATACCTACAGAGACAATAAAGATAGGACACCAGGTCTCAGGGGTTGACTATGAAGTGCCCCAGCCATTCAGTCCAAATATGGATTTGGTGATCCCTTCTAGGTTCACTGCTGTTCTTTAAATGTTGTGTTTCTCTGACACCCTCAAAGTCAGAATGCCTTGCAATGACAATGCCTGCAGCACAGCAAGGTGTCTGTGGGCACCTTCAGACAGAAAATCAGTCATTTATCTTAGCAACTTTTATTTGTGAGATAAGCCAGACAACTACCTTAGAATAGACTCCAAACCCTAAACCTGCTAATTCAGCTGACTGTCCCTCCAATGGAGATGGGTGTCCATCTTTCTTGAATGATATTTGTCTTCCTTAGGTTCCTTCCATATCTTAGGTAGCTCCTATTTATGAGACTACATCTACTTCAAGTTCATAGGGCTGAACTGCTTCCATAACTTAAAAGAACTTTAAAGTGTTATGAATAATGTAACTTGATATATATCAGTTGAACATGTATTTTATGGAACCAAATAGATGTTTCCACTTTGTCAACCTCAAGCATTACTGAAAATACCAACCTTCATTATCCTAAACTACAGGTACCAATATGAATAATTTATGCATACATAAAGAGAGTTTTAATAACAAAAGTAGCTTTTATATTGCAATTCTATTACGTACAGGCTATTTGTAACTCTGAGACCACAAGGTCAATAGATATTTAGACTTCTCTATAAGCATTTTTCCAGCTAGTGCAGAAAGTCAATGTTTTTGTTGCCTAAATCTCTAATAATTAAGAAAATAAAAAGATAAAAATGAAAATTTTTCTTTCATAAGGTTGTAGAAGAGAACTGATTTTTTCTTTAGTATTGCCATGGAGAAACTCAAGATAAAACAAATACCCTGCTTTAGCACATGCTTTTAAAAATGTGCTACATTTTAACATGTTCCATATGTCATGAAAGCTCCTTCTGTCACTGGTTGTTGTTTACACAGTTGCCTTTCTACACAACTTGAGTCATAAAAGAGAAGACACAAAGTGAAGAAAAATAAAGTCCTATCCATCCCCACCTGGATGGCCATTATGTGTGCATGAATGCATGTGAGTGTGTGTGTGCATCTTCACTGCAGGATTTTGCATGGCTCTTATCAATAGGAAGAGAGCATCTACTTCTGGCATACTTGAAGAGGATCATGGGAAAATTCTGCCTTCCTCACTGGGATCTATAGGTCACAGTCACATAGAAAAAGCACAGCAGATAATTACCTTTACAGCATATTAATTAGAAGAGCTGGTTTGCACTATGCACAGTGATTGTAAATTTAATTTTTAAGTAGCAGAAAGATGAGCATTTGCTTAATTATTCTCTGTGTGAGCCTTAATAGAGCAACAGGTAACTTTTTTTCTTCTACAGATGTTAAAGCCATTGGACCCACACAGCTCAAAAGCACTGCCAGGAACACACACAATGAACTTGACTCCATTGTCGTACATAGGTATCTGAAATATCTCCAGGGCACCTGAAACATCTGCAAAGGATCAGCAGGATCCATTCCTTGTTTCCTCAGCAGCTAGACATGTTCTGAAATGATTGAATCCTCCAAATGAGGATTTGCATTTGAATTAGCTTGGGAATATGTTATCTTACAGTTTAAACCTAAGTGCCTGTGTATCAGATGTGCCTGTGGTCTCACTGAGATCCCTTCAATGCAGCCAGTGCAGTCTTCAGTTGCTGCCTCTGAGGCTGTGTCTCCCTAAGGTTCTTTACTCCATCTGCCAGTTATCTACTTGACATCTTTTGATATTTCAGATCACACTAGCCCCCTGTGTTTAGGAAGGTCTTTGTTAACTATAGAGACAGTGTAGGTATCAAGATCACATGTAGATACCTACAGGTAGGTGTTTGTGACCAAGCCATGAATTCCTTATGTCTTTCACAGAAAACCAGCTAGGCTTGAATATATCCAATATTGTGTGAATTCTGAAAATTATACTTTTTATTACGTATGGTTCATATAATGTATGCCAAGTCTGGACTTGTAAATTCTTTTCTATGATACAAATCAGAAGAACTCCTTGCAATGTCAGTAAGCATGTAAAGGCTTAGTATCAAAAATAATCATGGGATGTCTCCTGCAAAGCATATAACATGTTGCATTAGAGGAAAGGCATTGCTAAGAATGAAAAGAGCCTTCAGAGGATTATCAGCATTATTTAGGCTTTCAGCCTCTGAGTCATGAGGCGAGATTAGCGGCACAAAAAGAACAGAGATTTCACAGAACTCCATCCCATCTGGAAAACAGCATAACAGAGTCATGTTGAGAAACTCTTTGATACTGTAACTAATTCAAAAACACGATGCCTTGATGTTGGCTTATGTTTGGGAAAGTGCTTTTAGTAGAAGTTCTGCAAATCTTCAAGTACCTCAGTTTATTCAGTCAGAAAGGAGGTGGCATTTTATCAGTGAGGGAGAAATAACTACAAGGAAAAAAAAATGCCCTCTATCTGTCCTTAAAGCCTTTTGATTTTTGGGCTCCACAAGCTTAGCTGTGGAGTTTTACAGGTGAAAGGTTTTTTGTCTGAAATAGAAGAAAGGTTCAGTTCAGTTCAGGAAGCTTCTTGTACCAGTAAATTCCCTTTCTAGTATTTTTTCCCCTTTTCTTCCTGTAGTCAGTGTTTCCACAACACTGGTGGCAGAAGACACTTGATTTTTTTTTTTCTACTGCTGATTCTGTTTTTTTCTGTTTCTGGGAATTCTGTGCACAGGTGCAAGAAGAGACATAGACATAAGTAAGATCAGGAAATGGAAAGAATCCAGAATAAAAATATGATACAAAAGGAAATTAAGTTTTTTCTATTCTTCATGATTTTGTTTCTTTATTTCCATAGTGAAGACTGATGTCCCAGAATGTCAATGCTGGGACTTAAGAACTGTGCCATAAAAAACTAAGGTATTAGGTGGTATCTTCTCCTACTGTGATTCTAAATGGCAAGCAAAAGGGCATAAAACTACATAAAATCACAAACGTAGAAGTTGAACAAAACTAGATTGCCAGAACCTATTCATCTTCGTGCAATTCTACTTTTACAATTTTTGCAAATTCTCACTTAACTGGCTAAGCTTTCTTGGGTTTTCTGTCAAAATCACCTTTAGTACCATTGCACTGCCTTTCACCTGCTTCTCTAATAATGCAGATTCAAGATCAAGCCAGAACAAACACAAGGGAAAAACTTTATAAATTGAGCATATCTTATGGAGCCAAAAATAATTTAATAATTTTGTGAGTTGCTGTATATGGAGGGAAACATATATAAGAAAGCAAAACAATAGAAAGACAAATAAAAAAGCTGTTAAATGTGATTTGGGAGATTAGGCAGTGTTTAACTCTCCATTACTGCTTAACTCTTTTTTTTTTTAATAGAAATGAATTCATGAATGAAGAAAGCAAAAGTAAACAGGCTAAGGAATAAAATCAAACAGCGTAGATAAAGATGACATTGACAAGTGGACAGATGGCCTCTTGTTCCTTAAAATAAAATTACTTATAAGAGTCTAAGGGGACATCTGTAGAAACCCAGCAAATCTGAACAACATACTGACTTCTTTCTCTTTGCAAGGCACAAGGTTCTCTAGTAAGCATCTTGGCTTGAGGGGTTTTGGTGCCATACTTCATCAGCTCTAGCCATTATTCTGTATTCTCCTGAGCCATTAGCACAGCTTAATTTCACTTCTGGCACAGAACTCTACCACTAAGACCCTAATGGGAAGGATTAAGGTTACAACATTCTGAAACCAAAACCCATGGTCATGGATCTGAATATAATGGATTATCTTAAGAACTATGGATGTTGAAAAAAGGAATCCTCCAGGACATAAACATTTGCAAACTTTTGGTTTATTGAAGCTTTTAAAGCTTGACTTAAGGAAAGAGATTGCCAATTGTTTGTTCAAAACATTTATAGATTGGGAGTAATTTTTAGGACTTTACTGAATGTTGTTACTGTAAGATGAATTTATGCAGATTTCCAGTATTAAGAACAAGATTAGGTAATTCCAATAGTCTTGGAACAGACTCGATGGATTAACACATTTTCATATCATTCTATGGCACACTACGTAAAAGTAGAACATCATTAACTTGAAGTAAACTGTTATGCATAATTTCAAACCACAAATACACTTCTTAGTGCATGTGATTCAAAACTGCCGTGCAATGCTCCTCGTTCCCCACATCTGAAGTGTGTTAGATTTAATGATAAACTCCTGTGCTATTTACATTGCTCTAATGGCTTTGACAGTGTGACATCTGCTGAATACATTAAAAAAATTAAAGACCTGTCACATTTGTCTTTGCTTATAAAACAATAATGCGTTTCTTGAGAAAAGTTAGAATTTTATATACTAAGGAGTTCTTTGAGGAAAACATTTCAAGACACATGTTTTAAAATGGGAAAACAGTCACTGTTGAATGACATGTGTCTTTTAAAAACAACATATTGTTTAAATATCTCCTTTTCAGAGTTCTGTGATACCCACAATTTACTCTCTGTTCTCTTTACACTGAGAAAGTCATTGGGTATGAGGTACATTTCAACTACTCGATGAGTGGAGAAGCTCCCTTTCTGATGGGTAGTCTTCACTGATGGATTGTCAGACCTTGCAACTTTTTATTGACAAGAACTCAACGGAAGAGGTTCAGTTCAACTCAGAAAACAAGTATTTTATAACATTCCAGTACTAAAAAGGAAAAAAGGAACTAAACACTCACCCTCAGTTTACCCCCCAGTTTAAGACTGTCAGACATTTTACTGGGAACAATCAAGATGGAGACCTAAGTAACAATAACACAGATGGTTTGAGGAAGTTGATTTTATCTCATCAAGAGACTTTGACCTCTCAGGCCTTTGCACTGAAAAAAACCCCAAAAACACAAACAAACCTACATTTCACAGGAGACCAGGGCTACCTGCATAATTGAGTTTATATTTAATAATTTCTCTAAAAAAGAAGTTACAGTAGCAGTTCAGGCATAAGAAACTCCCACCATGATCCATCCTCTTATTCCAGCACTTAAGTTCACTGTCTCACCATCTGTTGTGGCAAGGGTTCATTATTTTGAGTTACACTGGGGAGCAGTTCAAAGCACATAAGCTAATGGGAAATACATAACTTTTAGGGAGAGGAGAGGGAGAGGGAGAGGGAGAGGGAGAGGCGAGANGAGGAGAGGAGAGGAGAGGAGAGGAGAGGAGAGGAAGAGGAAGAGGAAGAGGAAGAGGAAGAGGAAGAGGAAGAGGAAGAGGGTAAATGAAATTAAAAAAAAAAGTAAAGCAAAGAAGGAAAAGACAAGTGTTGCTACCGAACATTGTACAGTATCAAATTGTAATCTCAGAAACTGATGCACAGATTCCTTGCAGACCAGATTGCTGTGAATAATCTCCATTTTTCCAGCACTCACTCTTAAAGACTATCAGCCTCCTGACTAAAGCTGGAACTCAAGTGACAAGAACATCATGATAACATCACATTATCTGTTCCTCACTGCACATGTGTTAGTACTGTGTCACAGCCAGAAATCCTGCTATTGCTCTCACATTGAACCAGACAAATGTGTTTCCTGAAGGCTGTAAGGGAGATGAGCCCCTCTCTTCTACATCTGCCTTGGCCTAAAACAATACAAATAGTGGGCGCTGGATTGTTGTAAACAGTGAAGACATCACTCTTTTTGTGATTCTCATGTAGGAGTCATAGCTACCAACCACCACAGAAATGATGCTTTTATTTTGGTTGCTCTTGGAGCAAAAGTGTTTTAGCAACAGAAGGTGCTATGCACAGAGGTTTGAGATACTGTGTTTAAATAAAATTTGTCACAATCACTTCAACTGCATTAAAACAACAGGAGGAAAAGAAATAAAGTTAGCCATGCGGGAAAAGGAAAAAGAAGTCTACAGGGAAAAATTATTTTCAGGCTTCATTTAGGTCACGTTCAGTGATAAAAAGCAAACCCCAAAATTTAAAACTATTTAAAAAGTCACTTGACAACATGCTTTCAAATTAAATTATTCAAATTCCTTTCATAATGAAAATCTTGTAAAATTAAAACACATTCATCTCTTGCAGTTGTATTCCACAAAGATTTCCTCTTGACTGATGAAACAGACTTTGCCTTGAAGGACTGTCACATTAACATTCTCATGCATTCTTTTTATGGGAGCATGCTCCAGAAACAGGCAAATGGAAGCAGTTCTGTTGTCTGTGAAGATTTAGCTAACATACACAGTCCTTTAATAAGGCCCTGTCAATGTGAGTCCACACCAAGACTAATCAATTTAAGAAAAGCAAGAAAGTATTTGAAAATGAGGAAACTCAGGACAGCTCTGACATTTGTGCTCTGTTTTGCTTGGAGTTTAAATGTGTTCCTTATATAAACTCTATGGTTTGGTCTGTAAATTTGCAGAGAATGCTGTGCCAGTTCACACAGTTATTATTCACATCCCCTCACAGGCAAGTCTGAATTCATGCAGGTTTTCCTCTTCTACAAAGTGATGTTGCTCCTGCAGTGATGCATACTGTCATATTCAGATTATTAATATTCAGATTATTAATAGAGAGCAAACTTCTCTCTTTTAAACGAATATAGAAATTAACATACTGTTCTTTTCTAGCTATTATATTTTCCTTTCTGCATTGTTTCAATGTGGATCACAATGACTAGAATCAAACAACTTTAATACAATTTAATACTATTTTTTCTCATCTTGGTTTTTATCTTGGGAAAAAACCCAAACAAACAAACAAAAAAACCAAACAAACTCTCACACATTTCCAATACATTCAAGAAGAGGCAAGCCTTTTGAAAATAATTAAATGGTCAGGCTAAAATTGTCAAAACTGTTTATACCTTATAGAACAAAAATAAGATATTTCAGTTAGTTTTGTTTATTAAGATAGAAAAGTGTGCATATATCTTCAGAGTAACCCATTGACATAAATGTAAGGTGAAGGATTCCTTCAAGATCCAGAAAAGACAGTTTCAAGACTATGTTAGAGGCCAGGGGTTTCCAGTCGAGGTTACACTTGGCCTTGAACATGGGCATCCCCAAGATGTGCCTCTGCTGGTGTGCTACTAACATGAGCACTCAGAGGTGAAACACCCCACTTGCCAGCCCTAAATCCAAGGTCTGATACGTGTGTGTGAAAGAGGATACTAATGCTGAGGAAAAGTGTGACCTTGTTTACACAACACTGACTACACACCTTGTTAATTTAATCATTTAAGAGGCGAGCAACTGTGTTATTTAATTCCAGGCTGCAGACTTTGGGCCTTCAGGCTACAGACACCTTACTGGCATGCTAAATTAGGAAAGTACAAGGGAAAACAGGCCCCCTATCTCCAGCAGGAAGCTTCACCTGAAATTTTAAATGGACCCTGGCAGAATGGCACTCCCTCTTTAAGAGTCATTTGCTCTTGTCTGCTCATGGTCAGATAACTCAGGTGTTTATTTCAGATGAACAGTCTGATAATAAGGCTGCTGGATCAGCTGCAACCCACTTTAGGACCCTGACTGGGGCAGTTCAGTGAGTAATCTTCAGTAGCGAGCAGACTGAGACATTGGTGTCTCTCATTCTTTTCCTCCATGATATCTTTTATGTGAGAGAAGTGTTTCTTTGTTTTCTATTTAAAGCTCAATTTTTTTTCCACTTCTTGACATCTGCCTTGCCTTTTATCTAGTTTTTCTCTGGTCTTAAATATTAAGTTCCCCTTTTCTGCAATGCTATATTGGTTTTCCACCTGCATATAAAGGTTTGATTTCAGCCACTTGATAAGTGGTGTATAATTTATGCTTCATAGTGTTTTCAATCCTCAACTACCATAGGTATATTGTTTAATGAATCTCTACAACTTGCCTTTGAGATAAGTCTAACAAATCTTGTTACTTTGTTTTCCTACTTACAGAAGAGGACAATATATAAAGTGAGGGCCCACACAACCCTACTTCTCAGCTTATTTAGTTTTTTACTCTTTTACTTAATTATTAATGCTCCTCTGCCTTCTCTTGTAACATTGTTTGAATCTCTATATCTTCTTTACTATTTATTCTCTGGTTGTCACATGCAAAGGTGACTATTAGAGGTTTATTTTGATCAATTTAATATGCACCTGATGGACTCTGTGGTTGAAAACTACCTGTCATTACCCAGAACCATTAAAATATCTTTACTTGGATCTTCACTGTGTTTCAGAAATTGCTGCTATTCTCCTATTTTTTGACAAAGGCACTTTTTCTTATTTCCTTTCAAAATGCTGGCTCTTTTATCCTTTTCAACTTTCATGTCACCTTTTGAGCTGTAAGTCTTTTATAAATTGAGTTTGAAGTATCTCCTCAGAACTCTGTTATTAGTCATAGACTAATAACAGAGTCATCTCTGCTTTTTTGTCTTTAAAGAGAACAATATCTCTTTGCAGCAGTACATGATATACACTTCCTAGGACAAATAAAACCATACTACAGCATCATAGCCCTTTAATGATCTGTTTTGTTCTCTTTTGGGTGAGCCAGAAAAAGGACATAACCCAGTGTTTTCCACACAGTGCATTGGCAGAGTCAGACAAAGACACATGTAATGCATTAGGAACATCACATCATCGGGTGTTTTCTTCATGTTATGCTTTTGTGGGCAAGGGAGCCAAGTCATACTTGCTCTATATTTGCCAGAAATAACAGAAAGAAACTTCATTGTTGATTCTTTTAGAAGAGAAACTGTGATAACAAGATGACTAAAGTTTTATTCACATTTTTAATAATAAACAGTCTGAAGTACATGTGGATCATGTTGATCTGAAACCACATAATGTGTATAAACGACATTGGTTTACTATTTATATCACTTATTATACTAATGCCAATGCCAAAGACCAAGACAAAGTGCAATCCAAGGTTAGTCTGGAGTATAAGAAAAGACAGACAAAGAATGAGCAGAAAAACTTAAGCAAAAGTAGTGAAGTGACTCATAACACACAGGTCAACGAGCACCCCTGATTTCAGCAGAAATACTCATATTGCAGCCTAGCAATTTATTGTCATAGCTAAGCCTGCTGAGGCCATGCAGTCAAAAGCTGTATTTGTGCTAATCTCCAAGCTAGCTGATTTTCCTGCACACTGTGTGCAAGGATCATGATTATGCAGACCTAGTTCTTACTATTTTGGGGCTTTCAATTTGAACCACACCTAATTTTCTTAAAATCTCAGATTTGACTCCACAACTATTTTTTTTTTGGTCTGGAAATGCACATTAAAGTGTGAATTCTTAGTTCTGTAATTAATAATTTTTTAAGATGCCTACCTATGTTTTCAAGTTAAGAAGAGGGACTCCTGTTTTAATCTTCTCTAATTTGGATGGAAATATAGAAGGATTGCCATGTCTGTGTTCCCTATATTATCTTTACATTCAAGTAGTTGGAGAGCATGGATAAAGGAAGGATTGTTTGAAAGAATACGGAGGAGAGAAGGATGCAGTTTGGCATTTCCCACATTCTCTTGCCACATTTGAAACCCAGGGCTGAAACTGAACACAAGGTTTTCAAGATAGCAAATTTTCTGGGAACAAAATACTTAAAAGGCACATCATGTGTTAGCTGGCCAAATGCTTGTGGAGTGAAAGAGTATATCTGTGTATCCATGTGTATGAGTGTTCTCTTACTTGCCTTCTTAAACTCCTTGTTTATGTTTTAAGTATGGAATTTCATTTAAAAGGGGAAACAAAAACTTCCTGGGCATTTTCTGCAAATACACACACTTTTGACACAGGAATGATTGTAGTCATGAGTAATTGCCACACAAATCTGTTGGAACACTGGGAATTTTCTCAAAAATATCCTTTGTGTTCATTGGAGGTTTTTCTTTAATGTCGACTGGTCCCAGAAGCAGCTGCATTTGTGGCCAGGGAGTACATTTAGCTGATCCCTTCAGGGGCTCCAGCTGCGGTCCCTCCCTGCTGCTTGATGAGCATTCCCGAGCCCTCTCGCTATTAATGCAGCTACACCAATTTCTCCTCCTTCATCTCCTGTCCTGCCAAGACCGGTGCTTCATGACATCCACCATATATTCTTGTGTTAGCAATGTCTTTCATAAATTCTATGAATATATCAGTTGCAAACAGTTCAGATGCTACGCTGAGGGGCACAGAAGTGCCTTTAAGAGAATTTGCAGGTTTTACTGAAGCAAAACACCATCTGGAATAAACGATACACTTGCCTACACAAGCCCACTCTGCTTGCTTCTGTCTCCTTGTAAAACTTCAGTATCTTTGTCACAGGCATTTTTATTCCACCTACTATTTGTGGGACTATTTGGTGCCCTTTAACTGCTAGAAATCTGGCATCTGATCTGAGCTGGCAGGCTGAGCTAACCTTGGTTGTTGGGGGGGTGGAAGGAGTTTCTTTCTGGAAATGTCTGCTACTCTGGATCACAGAAGTATCCTGAGCATCTAGGTTGAACACTGTGCCTGCAATAAAGGATCTCATATAGTATTGCTTTCCAAAGCATTTTTAAGTTAAGAACACTGATCTCCTTTTCATCGATAAATGAATATGAAAATGACATTTACTTGTTAAAGAAAACGGTGACAGTAAAACCTCCACTCAATAATACATGCTGCCATTTTTCATGTTTTCATATGTTTTCATAACCACCATGGAAGAGAATTCATTTGTCCAGAGGAAGAAATGACAGAAGACAAATATCCTAGTAAGTCTTCCTCAGAATCCCTGGGTATTTTTGTGTCTGCAGACTGTTTCTGTCAGGACACCCAGGCCCAATGGAGGGATGGGGCATATTCTCTGTTCAGCACATGCTTGGCTGTTCTGCTGTTACTGTCTGTAGTCTTTCTACATGCCAGTCTTTGCCTCAAATCTTCTTCATTCTTTCCCTGCTGAGGCAAAATACACAGTTATAAAACACCACAGAGAGTTTTCTCTGGCTTCTGCTAAATCTGGTTTCTAGGTAGAGTCACAATGCACAGACTTTACCCCAATGTCACACATAGGTTGAGGGTGCTTAGGTACACAGCAAGGGCTATCAGCCACGTGAATCTCACTGGATTACATTCCCCAGCATGAAAATCTTATATATTCATACCAAGGGCTAAAGAAAGAGCTAATTAGGAAATATTATCTTTTAAATATTCAAATTTCACTGAACACAAAGTCTGTTAAAAGATCAAGGGGTTACATTTATTTTATCTCACTTTATGTTAACTATATTATTCTTATTAACTGTATATGTGTTGCCATTTTCTTTTTATCATGCAATCATAGCTCTTCAACTTTCCTCTCTTCTTATGAGAGAAATATGTTTTATTTCCTATCCTCTTCTTCCTGGGTGATCATCTGGAGGAAAACATCAGCTTACACAAAGTGTTGAGAACACTGCATTCTCCTGGTCAGTAAGCAATGAAAAATTATTCCTCATTACACATTAGAGAGTAATAACACTGTAATCCATGGGGAACCATTTATACATACAATCAAGAAAGCTTCTTTACAGTAGGATTCTTATCCATTGCTCTGAAAGTGGTGAGAAAGAGACCCCACATTCTACATCTCCAGCAGCTTTGCACCCTTGGTGCATCAGAGGTGAGCTGATCCCCACGCATAGCCAACCACTGCTGCTAGGGTGGCCAGCCTGGGGTCTGGCATGAGAATCTGTGCTTCCAGAGGAGAGAGAAGGTCTGTTGAGGGTCTGCTCTGACATGGCTCCAGCCACCTCCACCAACACCTGCATCTGCCAGAGCCCAGGACATCCTGCTGTGGTCCATCAGAGCAGCACCATGATGACAGCAGTAAGATTTTGCTCCTATAGTGCCATGCTCTCTGAAGTCTCCAGCCACGGAAATTTTCCCCTAATTTCAGTAGGAATCCTTCTGGACTTTCGTGCCACAGTAAGGAACATAACAGAAGGAGAATTTACAAAAGCCTTACCTGAATGCATTGTGTTATGCACTGAAACTTATACATGAAGCCCACTAAAGGGTTTCAAGGAATTTGACAACAAATAAGGGCAACTGTGTAATAATGGTGCAGCAATTCACATCCAGCCACTGCCAAGGCTTGTCAAATTTTCTTGAAGTCAACACAAAATTTTCAGACTATTATGATTTCATTCATATATATGAAATTTTTTTACATATATTAGATTCTTTGTTTGTTGTCTTTTGTGTTTTGGCTGGTCTGCTCATGAGCTCTAAGATATTAAAAAGATGGTCTCATTCTTCAGAAAGTATCATAAAGTAAGAATGGCATGTTTTCTGTCTCATAATAGATCATCTCATTACATTTTCTAGCTTAAGTTCTGCCAATCTAAAACATTTTGACTTTCCTAACAGCTAGAAACAGAAACAAACTCAGAAAATGGGATCAAATCAATGTATAGTGCCAGAAAGCCAGCTTTTCTTCTTTTAGCTAGATCCAAAAATCTGAAAAATAACTTTGTTTCAAGAATCAAAATAAAATGAGAAATTTAAGAAACTATTTCTGTGCCTTACTGCTGCTGCCAAATAATTTACTTTCCTAGTGAGATGCTTTTGCAAGTTTTCAAAGTGAGAAGCTGTAACCACAATTAATACAAAGCTGAGAGTTACAAAATAATCAATGCCAAGCAACTATTAAGACGAATTTTATAATTAAACACAAGTTAGTTTGCATAAAACATAATTTTAATGGTTTGAATATTTAAATAAATATTTAGAAATTATAGGCTATTTACAATAGGGCCTACTCATTGATTTATGTTACTCATTTTTATTTTAGTTTATTTTAATATACCTCTGTGGTGTTTTTTGGCTTAAATTAGAAAACACATTTCTGTATTTAAATATTAATGTTTTCCTTTAATATTAAATACAAGTGTATTTAATATGATCCTCGCACCATTTTAAAAACCTATTTTAAATAAATAAACATAATCCTGATTGGAGACTGGTTGAAAATTTAGACAGAAATAATAAATTTTTAATATTCATGTTATATATTTGATTCTTACTGGCTCAAATTCTTTTTTTGATTGTTAAGCAAGTTCAGTAGCACAATTAGTGTGAGATACTTGAATTTAAAATATAAAATTTCCTGTTAATTTTGCAGTGAGAGGCTGTACATTTAAAAATAAAGATAAAGGATAGAAAATTTTCATATAGTTTTTCTTGAAACTTGAAATACCAATACCTCAGGCAAAGTGCCTACTGTGAGCATATATATCTTGCTGAGCTGAAATAGGACTCGATGATCCTTGTAGACATCCTTGTAAATCCCTTCCAACTCAGGGTATTCTATGATTACATAAGCACTTCCATGAAGTCATTTGTATAAATTAAAAACAAACTTTCAAAAATGTAAAGATTATTGGGGACTACTAGTCTGTCTAGGTAAAAAGCTCATGCTAAGGAACCTCACCTACTAATATTTTCCCTCTGGTCTTTACATTCAATTTAAGATACAACATATCTTCTAAAACAAAGATTTAATCTTCAGATATTGAAGCACAGAAGGCTATCTCTGATCATCATTGCTGCTGAAATGTCTCTACTTCTTTTATTGTAGTGGTTTGGACAAAAAAGAGATCAGACTCTGTTAATGTGAATATTCCTGTAAGGGAAAGCATAAGCTTCAATGGCCCTATAAGCAAGGATAAATCTCTCCTGTTAATTAAGTAATATTTGACTGTAGTGAAAAATCAGAGGATAGCATATGAGAAGCTGCGCTGCTCAGCTCATAAGGGTTGAAACCAATATTATTTAGGTTGAGCTCCTGGCCATGCTTCCTCTGCTCTGAGGGCTGAATATTACACCAACTGTGAATGCTTCTGAAACACATATTCCCAGGAGACATTTCTAACGCCAGTGATAATTCTAATAAAGCTAACTATATAAAATTAATAAGGGTCTGGATTTATCAATGTTAATCACAATGTATTTGACAGATTCCCTGATCAACCTGAGCTAAGGCTCACAAGAAACTGGAAGAAAATATTATGAAAATACCAGTCCCTATTATAAAATACAAAGCTTGTTCATGTCATGACAGAAAAACAGATTTTAAAAAAGGAATTCTGAGGTTTAATTAGAAGTATAGTGTACCTCCACAGAGACACCACAAAGTGCAGAAGGAGGATGTACATGCTGCCTATATAAAACCCAATTCCTTTCTATGGTCTTCTTGCAGCATCATTCAAGTAATAAATGTCTGGAATTGCTGCATGGGAAGAATGTATACACTACAGAGTTGATGCACTGTTAGGACTGTAAAAATTTCTGGCCACAAGTGACAGTGTGTATGGAAGGTCTTCTGAGGGATATAGCCTCAGAGGTGACTTTTCTTGTGAGGACACAGCAACCTGGAGAGAGAGCAGAACTGCTGAGAATTGTGTTCTGCCTTCACCAGCTACATAGAGAAATGGGCTGTTTAGATTTAGACAGGTAAAAAGTAGTTGAAATATTTATGTATGCCTTCTTGCTTTCTTGTGTTTCTCAAGCAAATCAAGACATTTGTGAAAATCCTGTACACTACTAGTTTTCTACCAGTGTAGCTTAGATATTTAAAGCAAGTAAGGGCGATCTTTACAGAAATAATTCATAAAGAGATAAAGGGTTGGAATATTTTTGCCTGGTTTCTAAGGGAATGAAGCTTTTATAGTCTCTCTTCCTAATAGTTCTCCCACAGTCCCCATAACTTTTAAAGCTGTCAGGCAATTTCAACCACATTTGACAGGAACAGATGCCTCACATTTGAGAACATAAGAAATCCCCTCCCAACTCTCAGCAGTGACACATCTACCCATTGGGCAGCTGCCATGTCTATGTCAGTGGCAGAGGCAGTTTAGGGAGAACTCATGAACCCTTTTTTCCCATAATCCATGACTGCAGGAATGTTAGAGGGCTCCCTGTACCTTTCAGCAATTAATAAATAATTTCTTGCACATTTGCATAAAAACAGCAGAAGGGCAGAAGAGAGACATCCAAATTAATGTCCTCTCTGACATGCTCTTTGTAGGTAAGTTTGATGACACCTTCCTGGCAGTGGTTAGCTAATCAATAGATGAGTAGTGCAGCCAATTGGCATGTGTGCATTCTGTAATGGATCAAAGCAGTGCCTCTGTCAAGCTGGCAGATCAGTGAAGGGCATCTCAAGGAAGGATAGGTGGTGGACAAAAGTAATGAGTAAGTACTACAGCCCTGGGGTATCTCACCATGTTTGTTTGCTTGTTCTTCCTGTGTTACTCTTCTAACACATGTACCATACTATCTGGCTCCTATTTAGAGTTTGAGGCATTTTTCCACATTAGAAGAAGCTGATGATAACATTTGAAAGAATTTTGATATAATTTTGTTTATTTGTCTGTACAAACTGTTTCTCTGAATACCCAGAGGAAACATCTTTTCTCACAGTATTTATTCCCTTCTCACAGTCCTGTGCCTCTTCTTTCAGGTGTAGGAGGAAGGACTTCTCTTCATCAACTCTTGTCATGGTAACTTACTACTCAATTACTGCTCTATTTGGTTTTGTTTTGGTTTGTTTTGGGGCTTCTTTTACCTTTCTGCTGTATTTGTCATGCCTACATGTTGCAACCTTTGCCTATACCAGTCAGTTCATAAACATATTGTTGAACACATTCAATTGTTTAACTGTCTTAACTACTTCTGCAAGTACTCATGAGTGAAAAACTGCTTCCTTCAAACCATGATTTGTGCTCAAAAACAATCCTGCTTGTAGATGCCTCCTTTCTCCAGGATAGCAACAGCAAAACATCAGGTGCAAAAATACCTTTCTAACTAGGCAGTGGCACTCCTTTCAGAAGCAAATCAAGTTTGCAGTAAATAATCCCCTCCCCTCAAAATTAAAAACAGAAGACAACCAAGTCAGACTAGAGTGAAATACATATTTTGAAAAATGCCTTCTAACTCTACTGTCTGAACACTTACTCTCTCCAAGCATGAAGAAAATTAAACCAGAGAAAGATTGAAAGCAACCAGTATGCATAACTTAACTGTGAGCTGACTCATGAGAAAAGGTAGATGAAAATAGTCTTGAAATTTGTACAACAGAAGAAATACTTGGGGTGAAGAAAGACAGTAGAAATCTAAGCAAGACAAATTATATGGGTAGAAACCTCTTTGGGGAGTTATAATCTCTACTTCTTTGTGGAGAAGAGGAAACATCAAGGCTTCAGATGTGTAAGTGAAACAGCAAAAAACCTGGAAAACTGGGCATCAAAGAACACTTGCAGAAAGCTAAAGAAATACTGTGGGTGTTTTAACTTCTCTTATCAATGATTTTCTATGTCTTTTTTCTCCATATGTGTTGGCATTTTTTTTTTTCCAGAGATACCTTGGAAAAATCTTATCCTCGTACAATAATAGGGAAGACATCATTAAATTTTCAAAAGAAGATCCACTTTGATTTAAATCCCTCTTTCTTTTGGTCCAGAGAAAGAGGGATTGTGGTCTCAGAAAAATCAGTCATCAGCTGAAGTGACCTATGTCATCTTCCATGACAGCTGATGAGGGTGTACACAGTAAGGAATGCACATGGACACATGTGCTACCTCTAAGTATAAATCAAGCCGTTTCCACGGACATGCATCCACACCCAATTTAGCTTCCATGCTGCCCCGTGACACCTTCTCTGCACAATTAGATGCTGCTTTGCCTCATCAGTTTAACTTTCATGTCCCCTGACAGACAACAGAGGCCCAGGAAAGTGAGGCGGATGGGGCTACACCATTCACAGATTCATGCTCATGTCTGTGATAACTCAAAGCTCAGATAGAAATAACTCCCAATATTTCAGCCAAGAGCAGTGCTTCTCCTTGTTTTTCAACTGCTTAAAAATATTGATGGCATACATGTGATGTATACAGGCAAGATCAGTGTTCCCAGCAAATTATTAATTAAACACCAATTATTTATGTAAATTGGAGAGTACAGGATTTGTGAGTTGTTTTGCCTGCCACTTAAAAATGTCACCCAAAATTCAACACTTGAATTCTCTCCCCAAGGATACAGCTGAGTTCCCTGGTGTTTTTGATGAACACACAGTTTAGTTGATTAGGAGAACGCTTTCTTATTTCCTGCCAAGATCTTTTTTTTCCCTTAAATGCAGTGCACCAATTACCGGGTCAAGGCAAGAATTGCATTGACCGAGTTTCTCAATCTATATTACAGTAAGCCAGTAGAGTAATTTTTATCTACAGCAACCCTCAGAGCTGATGAGAAGTGTGCACCGACCAGGTAGGAGTGATGCAGCAATCCTGAGGCATTTCTCACCATTACTTGTGGGAACTGGAACAGTGTACTTGGTTGTTAAAGCCTCTTTTTTTGCTAGGTGCAGTCTGAGTGGCTGATTATGGACTTTGAGGTCATAAGGATCATTGATTTTAAGTGATTAATTCCCTGTGGATAGCAGTTATGAGAGGTGATTTGTGGTGACATTGAAAGCACTGTCTTCTTGCTCCTAATGCTACTATTTATTTTATTGCACCACCAGAGCACCAAAGAGCTTTTGTCCTAGGGGGATAACCGACTTAAGAAGCTGGGAACTGCCTGGGGCTCATTTACTGGACAGGGGAAACCACCCTACACATGGATTGAAACAGATTACTCCAGTAGCGTCAGAACTGGGTCCCAGCATTAGACTTTAAAAGTGATTTCTGAGAGGCTTTTGGGAGAATTGGCATTTGTAAGTAAAATGAGGGGTTGTGTGTTTATTATAGGCCTTTTACTTTGTCTGTGGAAAATTCTGCTTGCACTGCAGTCGAAATAAATATGAAAGAATATAATTGTATTTTGACATGTTAAAGGTAGTTAGATATGTTGATAGTTGGGTAGTTATGCATCATCTGTAAATAAATGTCTTCCATTCATCAAGTAAGCATACAAGCAAAGTGTCACTGAAAAAATACACATTGCATTAATGCAATCTCTGATGAAATGTTTTTCCATCTGTCATGGAATTTGCTATAACAAATGGGAACTCTGTGCAAGCTTTATTTGAATGTATGATTTAACACCAGGCCTTTTGCGTTGTAGATAGTTAGTAAAAACAGTATTTCAATGAATTTTTATTGACCATTTATTTCAATATGTAAGTTTTAATAATGTCTGTTTCCCATTTCAGAAAGACTGAGGCAGTGCTTGCTCTAGCTGGCATGACACCAAACAAGCCTCCTCTTGGACAGCAGATATGATTTCGTCAGAGATTCAGTCATCATTATATAAAACACCATATTTTTAGATATAAGGAAGAAGTCTTTTACAGTGATGGTGGTAAAACACTGGAACAAGTTGCCCAGATGGGTGGTGGATGCCCCAACCCTGGAAACACTCAAGGTCAGGTTGGTCAGGGCTCTGAGCAATCTGATTTAGCTGAAGGTGTCCCTGCTCAGTGAACGGGGGGAAGGATCTTTAAAGGACCCTTCCCACCCAAACTATTCTATGATTCTATTAATTCTCTTGAGACACCACAAGGTAACATGGGGGCAAAGAAACTCCCCTCTTTAGTCAGTCTGGGTGGGACAGCTGAAATGGGAAGGTAGGCTGTCACTATGAACAGTTTCTGATTTCCTCTTATCACTGTGCTGAAGGGGGGATGCCCCACCCCTGCCTCTACACCAGTATCTTAATGTGTTGAAAGTAGCAGCACCGTGGTTTAAAAGGTAGCAATGAGGTACCACATTAATAAGATACCAAGGACTTTGTTGATTGAGTTCAAATAAACACACTCCAGGAGCTGGGGCCTATTTCTTCTGGTTTTGATGACTTCTCTGCATTACAAGAAAGCCCCAAGTGTCTACTACTGCACTACAACACCAGTGCATCCTTTGCCAAGGTTACATTGGGAATGCACTTAATCTTTTACCTAAAGATCAACAACACTGGGGAAACACCACTCTACAGTAGTGGCACCAGAGTCCAGTTTTACCAGGGACATTAAACATTCATGTTGAAAAACTCTTTTTGGCTCATTGGGTTAGAATGTCTTCTACATGCATAAACTGTGTATATAACAAATGGGCAGGTGGGTTTCTGTAATACAATCCCCACAGAAGCAAATAAAGTTAAGATTTATGATTAGAATGTGTATATAAAGATACAGGGTTGCACTGGAAGGTCTTCTGGAGTTCAAGCTACGGAATTGTAGTGAGATGGTGAGAAAAAATAACACACTTCATGTTTTGCCTACCTTCTTACTTACATATTTTAAATATTTTAAGCAAGAACCTTTTTTGGGAGTTATAGTGCTTCTTTGTTAATGTCCACTGAATTTATTCCCTAATTTTGCATAATAAGTTTCTGGCTCTTTGGGGGAGGCTATACATTTCAGTATATTCCTTTATTTATTATGTTTTTAATGCCTTTTCACCTCTGTAATAAGTACATTTCTTGAGAAACCTGGAAGATCTAAAGATAAGACTAGTTATATATTTTAGAACTTTAAGGAAGGTGGCCATTCTAGACTCTGAAAAGAGTGAAGAAATCCATAGATTCATGTGAGGAATCTGCTGAAAAATGAAAGTTTTAGACCTATCCTCCTGGTGATTTCTGAACTGAAGAATATAGAGTTAAGAGCTGAAGGAGGAGAAAAGTCAATTGTTAGCTAAAGGGTACACTTTTTCAGTAGTATATTTACTTTTACTGAATCAAATGGACAGTAAATGTGTGGGACTGCTGCAGAACCAGTATTGGTCTAATTACAGACATAAATAGGTACCCTAATATCTAACAGTTGAGATCTTTAAATGACTTTTTCTTTGCTTGTATTTACTGAAGGTCTTAATACTGCAAAATCATAATTTTTCTGGGTTTTCTCCTTCTGGGTGATATGCTTTGAAATTTGCTACTGGGATGTACTTATTCTCCAAGCCTTTTTCCATACACCCTTCCCTAGTCATTGGGTAGAAACTTCAAGTCCGACAACTTACAGCTGTCCCTACATACTTTTATTTCATCCCAACTCTTAATTTTATTGAGTTTCCATCCAGGAGACATTTTGAGGAAAGAGAATGTTACTATTAGTGTCTTTTGCAGTGCTCTCTGCTACCTCAGTCCCACACTGGGATGTGCCAGGGTTTCCCCTGTTGCATATAAGACAGGGCCTTTGCAAGGAAGCCAAGATGCTGGAGAAGAACTTGTGAACAGACAGTCCTGTCCTGATCTGCTCTGGGTACACAGCCATAGCACATAGCCAGAGCTGGAAGATGAGAATCCTTAAAAAGCTTAGCCCTGAAATGAGAGGTCTAGAAGTGAGGTGTCAGAATGTATTTTGTATGGGACCATGGGACAAAAAGACAGTGAGGTACATACTCTGCATCCATCTTTGCAGTTACTTTTGCTGTTGCAATGGCTAAAAGCTTCAGTACTTAGTTCAGAGGTGTATTCTGTGCCATTTATGCAGTATAAGAGATGAAAACACCAGCTGAGTGAACAAGAGAACACCTTCTGGAGAGAGAAACAAGCTGGCTTATTAAATAAAACAGTTCTGTTAATACAGCTCTGGTGATATTTGCACAATGTACAGTGACACCTGATACTGATGACTCATATTCCTACATTCCTTGTACCCTTACAGAAGTTATTCCCTGCATTAGGTTGATGTATTTGATTCCCTTCTATTTTAAGGCCAGTGTTTTCACCATTAGCAAATCTAATTTGTTTATTTTTATATGTTCTTCAGTTTATATTATTTGGATTTTGACTCTGCTCTTCAAAGTTTACACGCCTTTCAGGCTGGTATCATACAAATATTAATGCAAATCACAGAACAAGTAATTCCTTGAAGTAGTGAGTGGAAGTAGTCCTAGGACAGATTCTTCCTGAGGACTCCAGAACTTACCAGGAAAATAAGTTATTGATAACAGTACATTGAACCAGAGATCAATGAGAAGTAGCATCACAGATGCAGGAAGGATGAGAGCAATGATTCAGCTGCAGCTACAAAAGACAATAGCTGGAGCAGTACCAAGCTACAGAAGGCTTTAATGATAAATAGCTTTTATTCAACAGTGGGAAGCATATGTGGAGAGGGACTCCCTACTTCAGGCTTTGGCTCTTTTGGGGGAGGAAAGGAGGGTGGCATGAGAAGAAAATTAGCTTTTCAGCAACAAAGACAAGCAAGCAAAGACAAGCCAAGAGGGCAAAATATAGTTTCATGAGATGCGGAAGTGTTTAGAAAGAAAAAAACAGGATACTTGTAATACTAGACAAGGAAAACCTATTAGACCTACTCACTGCCTAGATGTAAAATAATACCTTGAATGAAGCAGCCAGCTCTCTACATGTGTTTTGCTTATAAGCTCTTTATTAAAGATACCCAACCTAGTTCCAGATGAGTGTTTAGTCATCACAATATCATTCAGAAGTAGTAGCTTGCGTGGCACGTTGTTTAGCTGTGGATTTTTTTTCTCACCCATTAGGAGAGTTCTTCAGCTGCCTGGATATATTTAACTACCTAAGTTAGTTACCTCTGCACCATTTTTTATTATGCAGGATAGACTTGCACTGAACAACAAAGCAATTGTATAAGAACTACTTACTTTGAAATGCAGGCAAATGTAATTTTCCTGAATTTCTACTGAATTCACTGAAGTTAAAACGGTAAAACAAACAAAAAAAAAAGGCTTAAAATTTCAGTACTAGCTTAAGAAGAAATACAACTCCATTCTTTTCATGTGTTTGCTAACACTAAAATCATCTCTCACACAGTTAAAATTTGGCAGTGATATTTACCAAGACTGTACCTTCAGAGAGTCAAGGCACCCATACTCTCCCTGTCCCCTTCTAGCAAAATCACTTCTAACCCCTGACTTTAGGAGGAATAAAATTACTTCTTTAACAGGTAAAATTAATTTTAAAAGCTTTGTAGTGCTGGAAAGTCAAAGCCTATATCAGCCAATTTAATCTGGTAAGGGAATAAAGGACCATAAGAAAGCTTTCTATAGGTACATCAGCAGCCAAAGGAAGACAAGGGAGACTTTGGATTGATTGCTGAGTAGGAATGGGGACCTGGTGGAAAAGGGCACAAAAAAGGCTGAGGTACTCAATGCCTCCTTCACCCCTGCCTTTACTGGTAAGGCTGGCCATCAACAATTCCAACCCCCTAAGACTTGAAGAGAAGTCTGAAGCAAGGAATATTCCTCAGTGAAGAAGGATCAGGTAAGGGAACATAAACCAACTGAAAATACACAAGTCCATAGGACCTAGCAGGATATACTCAGTGCTGATGCTGCTAAACTATATTGCTTCAAGGCCACTCTGGATTATTTTTGAAAGGCCATGATGGTCATGAGAGGTTATTGAGGACTGGAATAAAGCAATTTTCACTCCTATCTTCAAGAAAGGCAAGAAGCATCTGGAGAGTGAGAGGTTGGTTACCTTCACCTCAATCCCTGATAAGATGATGGAGTAAATAATCCTGGAAGACATTTCCACACATTTGAAGGACAAGAAGGTTATTGAAGGTAATCAGCATGTATTAAAGGAATATTGTGCCTGGACAACTTGGTAACCTTGACTGGGTGGATTAGAAGACACCAGTGGATATTTTTTATCCTGACCTCATCAAGACTTTCAGTACTGTCTCCCATCATATTCTCATTAATACACTAATGAGCTATGGACTAGAAAAATGGACAGTGAGATGCACTGAACTGGAGTGATCTCAAATGGCTGTCAGCAGCAGCACAAAGCCCAACAGGGATATATTAATGGTGTGCATCAGAGACCACTACTGGAGCCAGTACAGTTTAACATCTTTTCCAGTGACCTGAACAATGGGACAGCATGCACCTTCAGCAAATTTGGAGTTGATATAAAATTGGGAGAATTGAATGATACACCAGAGGGACATAATAACATTCAGAGTGCTCTCAAGAGACTGAAGAAAGGGGCCTTATAATGTTCAACAAACAGAAATACTAAGTTTCAGGTATAAGGAAAGGCTAAAATCAACTGGTTGGCAAGCAGCTTTAGGACAGGATCAGGGGATCCTTCTTGATGCCAAGGTGTCCATAAGGCAACAATGTACCACCACAGAAGGAAGGCTAACAGCTTCCCAAGCTGCAGCAGGCAGAGCATTTCCAGGTCAAGGAGATGATCTTTCCCATGTGCTCAGCACTGCTGAAACACTCCTGGAATTACATGTCCTGTGCTGGGCTGCCCCATACAAGTGAGACATGGACATACTGGAGAGAGTCTCAAATGATTAAGGGGTTGGGGCATCTGTCCTGTGAGGAGAGGTTGAGAGAGATGGGACTGATTGACTAGGAGAAAAGAAGGCTCAGGGTGTTCTTATTGATGTTTATGAATACCTGATGGAGGGAGTAAAGATATGGAGTCTTCTCAGTGGTGCTCAGCGACAGAACAAGACAAACAGGCACAAACTGAAATACAGTAAATTTTATTGAAACATCAGAAAAATATTTTTTGCTGTGAGACTAGTCAGACAACAAAACTGGTTTCTCAAGGAGGTAGTGAAGTCTCCATCCTTGGAGGAGTATTTCTTATCTTCATGACTTTTGACTCTGAGATGGAGTTTTCTTCATTTCTTGAGAAATTTTACAAAGCTGATCAACTGAGCTGGTTCTCAGACTGGGAGATGAACAGGAAGAAGTTACAGTTCTTGGGAAACAAATCAGTTTATGGACTGAAACTTAGGTCTGTTTTGCATGCACCAGTTCCTTATTCTTACACCACAACTTTGACTGTCGATTTGAGTATTGTTAAGTATATCTAGCTTTATTCTTTGTATGGTTTATTTTTCACAATTTCTAGGATTAGTAATATAATCATAGAATGTTAAGTTGTTGGAATGGACCTTAAGATCATCTAGTCCCATCCACCCCTTGCCATGGGCAAGGACACTTCCCACTAGGTTAGGTTGTTCAAGACCTTATCCAACCTAGCTTGGAACACTGCCAGGGTTGGGGCGTCCACAACACAAACTGGGAAATCAGTGTCTCACCATGATCCCACTAAATAATTTCTTCCTAATATCTAATCTAAATTTTCCCACTTTCAATTACCTTAAGTACCCATTATTCCTTGCCCTATCACTATAGCTCCTGACAAAGAGTCACACTGGCTTCCCTGTAGGGCCCCTGAGCCACTGGAAAGTTGCTATGAGTTCTCCATGTAACCTTCTCTTCTTTGGGCTGGACAGTCCCAACTTTCTCAGTCTGTCTTCACAGGGAAGGTGCTCCAGTCCTCTTACCAACTTTGGGCCTCTCCTCTAGAACTTGCTCCAACAGTTGCATGTCCTTCTTATGTTGGTGACACCAGAACTATACTGAACTACCACGCTAATCCAGGTGGCGTCTCTCAAGAGCAGACTAGAGAGGGGAAATCACCTTCTTCAGCCTGCTGGCCATGCTAGTTTTGATGCAGCCCAGGATTCAGTCTGACTTTCTAGGCTGCAAGCACATATTACCAGCTCATGTTGAATTTTTCATCAGCCATCACAACCAAATCTTTCTCCACAGGGCTGCTCTCAGTCACTTCTCCACCCAGCCTGTAGGTGTGTCAGGGGTTGCCACAATCCAGTGGCAATTGACTTGCCCTTCTCTTTGTTGATCTTCAGAGGGTTTACAGTGATCCACCTCTCAAGCCTGTCAAGGTCCCTCCGGATGGCATGTCTTCCCTCCAGCATGTCAGTTGCACCACCACAAATGTGCTGCCCCCGGAGGACAACACTCATCACTGGTCTCCATGTGGACAATGAGAGTAGAATATTCAAATTTTTTTGCATAGAATAGAATCATAGGTGCTTATTCTTAACATAATTTCTCCTGTTACAGAAAAACTTTTCAGTATCCTATTTATAAATAATTCTTGTTAAGTGATTAGTGGGTTATCTCACAGTGCAATGGCTTCATCTTTGACCCCTCAATGCTGCCAGTACCAGAAAGGCTGTACGAAAATGCAGTGACTGATACAGTGTTGCAAATGATACCAAACTTGCTCAGGTTCTAATTATCTAAAGTACATTTAGTTGTCTGAGCAGACACAGTTAGATGTGAATTCATTCTTGGTAACTGTGGATTAAATCTAATGCAACTTCACTGAAGCCTTTCATTTATTATGCTGTAACACAAAATGAACTATGACCTCTGTACTCCTAAAATCAAATTGTTCATCTCTAAAAATGTTGCCAAGCATTGCATGGGAAACATTGCAAAATCAATAGTCTTTGTAACATTACTGTCACTTAACAAATCATACCCAGACCTCACACAAAACATCCCGAAATAGGCCAACATAGAACTTTTATATCAGAAATGCAGAAATGAAATAGGTGCTGGTAAATTTAAATGTGCATATAATTCCAGAGTGACAATTTTTTCTATGAACTCTTTCAGTGTTATTCAAACTCAAAGACCTGAAACTGCAATGTTATGATTCAATGTTTTTAATTTGTTTTAAAGTACTGAGTCAAGTACTGTTTCTTTAGACTTCAGCTACCACTTGTGCTATACAGCACAAATCTAATGGAAGTTATCAAGAAACTAGGTAAGTATAGTATGGCATAGCCACAAAACATATAAATATGTAAGCTTAGGGACTTAGGCTGATCTGTGGTTGCATAGATCAATAGGAGACACAAAATCAACAAAAAACAGATGTAAGGTTTATGGAACAAACATAACTTTTCAGTCTTGCTGGCATAGTGACTAAGCTTAAAGCTGCATGCCAGATTTATAACTGTGCTGAATGTACCCTCTAGTGTATACATAGTATATGTTAGTTGTACTTAGTAGTGCTTAAAATGGTCCAGATTGTGGCAGAGCAGGGAACTGGGCAACATAACTTGGAAACTGCAAGTGGGTCACTGCATATTTCCAGCTCTCCCTCCAGAGAATTTCCATCTGCCTGGCTGGCTGCCCTGCTGTTGCCTGCCCAGGAGCAAAAGAGACAGGATGGCTACTGCAAAAGGTGAAGAAAGCCTCAACCCCTGCTTCCATGAGCCTATTCCTAAAGAAAAAATAGGAGAGAGAGGAAACAGAAAATGTCTAATAAAGCAGTTTAACTTCTTTTTAGTGGCACAGAGCAAAGAAGGATGGAGACCACAAAGAAGGAAGCAGGAAAAGCATCCAACCAACTGCTGCTGAAGGACTAGGTGAAGGGAGCAGATGGGTCTTGGGATATGGACAAAGATACAGTTGCATGCTGGTAAGATATCTAAATGGAGTGATGATGATGGATTCTCATACACTTTGTCTTCAGGCTACTTTAAACACTGAGTTACCTACTTTAAACATATATCCCAGTCACCCTATCCCCCTTCTCCCTCCTTCAGTTTTCTCCCTAGATCGCTAAATCGGTGCTCCATTAGTAGCTGTAGGAAATAGATTGCTATCAAGGTAGCTGAAAATCTTCTTCCGAAGGTGTGCAAGTTTAAGTTTCATATTCAGTCTCTTGAGCTTTTCCTCTGGCTCCTGTTCACTGTTCCACTTAATCTGATTTTCTGTCTTAGTGACTTTTATTGCTGTTATATTTTACATCAGGATACTTATTTATGACTCAGTCGTCATAGTCATGGTTAAATACTGGTAGTCCTCACCATATTTATGCAAGAAGGGAATCAGGAGCTTACTGTTCAGGAATACCAATAATAACATGATGGGTTGAATTATGCCCTGAGTGAAATTTGCTATCATAGTGAAAATTGCATGCCTGTCAACAAGTAGAAAGTCTATCTCTGCGCTCAAAATGCAGAGGGCTATTGCTTTCTACTTGTAAATGAGGCAGCTTGATGAACAACCTCACAGTAGGAGGAGACAAATTCCCAAATACATACCTCAACAACAGCTCCTAATGGATCCCCAGATGCCTGGGACTTTGGAAAATACTGGATGTTTTTATATTTCTGTTGCTGCAGAGCATTGAAATTTGTATTACTCTTAATATAATGGAAGCAAAGTTAGCTTGAGAGACAGACTTCACTCACTCCGAATTACAGAATCATAGAAATGTTAAGGTAGGAAAAGACCTTTAAGATCATCAAGTCCTACGACCAACCCAGCACTGCCATGTTCAACACTGAACTATGTCTTCAAGTGCATTATCCACAAAATTTTTGAACACTTCCAGAGATAATTACTCCACCACTTCCTTGTTTCAATGCTTTTTGACCCTTCCAGTGAAGAATTTTCCCTAATATCTAATCTAAATTTCCCCTGGAACAACTTGAGGCCATTTCCTCTCATCCTGTCACTTGCTACCTGGGAGAAGAGAGTGACATCTGCATTACTACAACCTCCTTTCAGGCAGTTGTAGAGAGTGCTAAGATCTCACCTGAGCATCCTTTTCTCCAGGCTAAATAGCCCCCAGCTCCCTGAGCTGCTCCTCATCAGACTTGTGCTCCAGACCCTTCCCCAGCTCTGTTGCCCTTCTCTGGACATGTTCCAGCATCTCAAATGTCTTTCTTGCAGTGAGAGGCCCAAAACTGAACACAGGATTCAAGGTGTAGCCAGTGCAGAATGCAAGGGGATGATCACTGCCCTGGTTCTGCTGGCCACACTGTTCTTGATACAAATCAGGATGCCACTGTCCTTCTGGGCACTCTGTTATCTCATATTCATCCGCTGTTGCCCAGCACCCTCAAGTCTTTTCCTGTCAGGTAGCTTTCCAGACACTCTTCCCCCATTCTGTAGCCATACCTGGGGCTGTTGTGATCCAAGGGCAGCTCTCAGAACTTGGGCTTGAACCTCGTGCAACTGGCCTTGACCCATCAATCCAGCTTGCCCAGATACCTCTGTAGAGCCTTCCAGCAGATCAACATTCTAGCCCAAGCTGGTGTCATCTGCAAACTTGCTGGGAGTGTACTCAATGCCCTCATTCAGGTCATCAATAAAAGGTATTAAACAGGGCTGACTCCAATACTGAGTCCTGGGGTGCACTACTAGTGACCGCCACCACTGTCTGGGCTTGGTTATCCAGACAACTAATTCCAAAAACACAGGAGACTACTCAGATATTTTGTTACTTATCTGAAGCCTTGCGCTGGTGGGCTGCACTTAGGTTGTTTTTACTAACATTTTTGTAGGTGTCATACAGTATAAATAAAATTCATCTCAATTAACTGATTTTAGAATTTATCTTGACACATTATGTATTGTTCAAAAATTGCATGAATACACATTGCATATATGTTAAGATATACTGCAATACATAACTTGAATATTTCATAAAGTACATGTATGTTGATGTTTAATTTAGTTTCTGCTCGTAACACAAAGTAAAAATGCATTTATTTTATTCAGAGAGACTCCCTGTTAAACAGCAAAGTCAGCTGAAATTTGTCATTTATTTTTAAAGTAAAGCCAGTGCTCCTTCTGCTCCTGTTTATTCCTTATTTATATATACAGATATAATTATGCCTATGTGTCTTGATGCAACTAACTGCATTTTCCTGTGATTGTGATTGTGAGCTTTAAAATTCTGCCATCTATATTTTGCTTCTGTGATGTCACTTCAGGGACATTTTATGTTTTCAGTAAACATTGCCTTGAGGTTCTTGAAAATATACTGCTTCTTTAAACCAAGATAGAACAGATGGAAACTTCACTGCTTAAACAAATGGCTACAATTTTCTTCAGGGCACAAAATTGTATCATGAACTTGACTGAGAGCTTAAGAAGCTTCCAGAAGCTTTTAGTCTTCCTTTGATGGCTGGATGATTGAATTCACAAATCTTGTTCAAGAAACGTTTTTAAAAAATCCCTTTGTGTCCTTCTGGGGGTTTTTGTTTGTTTGTTTGTTTGTTTTTTCCTTGCTTTAAAGCAGAATACTGGTATTCCAGATTCAAATGACCTTTTGGATTAAACTGCTATGAGAGAGATTTTACATGACAATACATTTTCTTGTTAGCTGTTGAAATTCCAGTGCCTGCGCAACAACCTAAATTATTTCAGTAAACCTCACATTATTCAGTTCCCAATTCTTGCAATTTAATCCGGTGCAAAAGATCTGTGAAAGAGTGATATAAACTACCAAAAAAAAAGTTGTATTTTTGTAGCATTTTTTATCATTGATATGATACACAGAACTTATTCTTGGCTATCCTACACCAGTCAGAAGCAGGACTACCATTTTCCCATAATGTACCTTAACGTAAATCGCAACACATTGTCTGAGTCAGGGTCTTTATTGATCTCAGTTCAGAACATGTTTGTATCTTTGTGTGAGAGAGAGAATAGTCTTAGTGCTTTTACAGCTGTTTTAATTTAAACTCTACTGATAGAACACATCTATAATAAGGTCTGTTGGAAGAGTTCCCAGCTCTGACAGTTATCTATAAATTAATGGGAGTCATATAGTTGCACTTGTTTGGAAAACATGTACAACAGACTAAAGCAGATAACAGAAGTCACATCTGCTGAAGGATACTTGAAGAATGCATAGACAAAGGTGAGCCTTTGTTACCAGTCTCTAATGCTTGCAACACAGTCATGGTGCTACTAATACAGGCAATAATAAAGTATGGAGTTAAGCAGCTGTAATGAGACTGATTTCCTATGGCCTAATGTCTGAGTTGCCTTTATGGCACTGTATGCACTAACTTGGTTTTGGCAAAGGTTCAGCCTTGTATTTCTTGCACCCACAAAACCTTTGTTGAAGGTATGTACAGTTCTTGTTCTCTTGGCATTGCTTCAGCACCTGCAAATTACTCAAACATGGATGAGTCCTTAGCATCACACAGAACAGATTTCCCAGGTGAGAGTAAACCTTACACATGAAAGGTTTTTACCTCTGTTAGTAAGTTTTGAATGTGAGTAGGGCAACATAGCAGCTAGGTATACCACCTGTACTTGGATCCTGCAGTCCCACTTCTTAGAACTGACAAAGCCAAGGCAGATGTGCAGTGCCTCAGCTGTGTTTATAAACTAGGACCTCAGTGTGGTCTGAAAACAGAGCAAAGTGACTCTGAATGCAAGTGTTTACACAGGAGAAAACAGGAAGGCACAAAGGGAGTAAGTACAGAGTCACTTTGTTTAAAGGGAGCTGCTAAAAACATGAAAGACGAAGTGGAGGAAAAGATAGGTAAGGTTGTTTGGATATGTAACCAGTGCATAAGGGAGAATGGCAGCATAAACTGACTATGAAAATGTGGTCTCTCAGCACCCTTAGGATTACAGAGAACATGGTCAGTGAAAGAATGTGAATATGAAATAAGTTACTGATGCTTAATGAAGTAGTTGTAAGCTATTGTAAAAGCTATTTAGCCAAGTATCTGTCTGTCACTGCAATGGCATTCTGCATGGATAGCAAGAGGACAAACTTCATTTATTTAGGGCAAGAGAAAAAGATATTGTAAGAACTGAGTCATAAAATCATGCTATTCTAGATGAATTTTAGCTATGAAGATGAGACTTCAACCAGAAAAAAAATCATTAAGTAACTGAGCACGAACACTGAAAATCTGCAGATAAGTCTGTGACAGTGCCTCAGCTGTGACTCCAGGTGATGGGCAGGTTGATGATTTCCACACTGATAAAGAAGACAGTAGCTAAAAGGTATGTTGGATAAAGACAAACTAATGTGAGTTTAGCCATTTTTGACATCTAGCTTTGACTACCCTCTCTGTCAGATGTGGGACGGGGGCTGAGATTTTACTTCAGTAGATTTGTGCTTATTTATACCGGGGGATTATATGGCTTATTAAGATAAAAATTGGATAGTGTTAATCTTCCCTTTGAAGTGCCTACATGTAAGTTCTGTACCACATGAACAACAATTCAATCCAACTAAAACACATTGAAATATACTACCATACACACACTTTTGTATATAGCAAATGAGACATAAGGCTGTGCTATGCATAGCATCTTCAACAGTATCTCTGAGTATTCCTTTAAAATGC
The DNA here is from genome assembly GCA_013396655.1 of Campylorhamphus procurvoides. Taxonomy (NCBI): domain Eukaryota; kingdom Metazoa; phylum Chordata; class Aves; order Passeriformes; family Dendrocolaptidae; genus Campylorhamphus; species Campylorhamphus procurvoides. The sequence continues at coordinate 577,165 of WBMV01005348.1, read as the reverse complement.
CCCATAATAATAATCTTCACTATTATTCAACAGTTGATTTGACTTTAACTCAGAAAGGATCTCTTTTCCAATCTTAGTTTATGTAACAGCATATTAAATACTCCTGAGTTTAGTGATTGTTTGCTTTTTGCATCAATTTTGCTTAGTCTGTACAAAGAGAATAACAGTATTGGCTTCACTTGTAGAATATTTTGAGAATAGTTGAAAAGCACTATGTAAGATGTTGGCTCATCATTAGCAGCTTTTTCCATACATCACAATTTCATTTGCAGATAAGGGGAAGTGTCACAGAAGATGAGTTTGTTTTTCATCTATTTAAAAATCTTATAATGGAGTACAGAAAGGACAGTTTATATTGCAGTTTAGGCACAGAAAAAAAGAAAAAAAAATCTTATTCTAGATCATGTACTTACTTCCTGAAACGTAGCCAAGTCCTAACACTAAACTTTCTGGTTTACCAAAGCCAAGTCTCAGCCATTGAAAAAATATTCAGTAGTCAATGTTGTAATAAAAACTTCACTTCCATTCAGAAATGCTGTCTTTTTCTCTTTCTTATCCATCATAATTTACCATCATCTCAAGACCAGACTCTCCATTGCCTGTGTGCAAAATGTCAAGTCAAATAAGCGTTTTCGGTTGTCTAGGTTGTACGATTGAGGCCTTATGGAATAAACATTTATTCCTCCAAAATCTAAACAAATTAATTGCTTTGAAAACCAGGTTAATTGAAATGATATTCCAAAGAATGTATAATAATGGATGTTATATTCATTCTCCTTCTGTCTGCTGCTTGCACGAGAGCGCAGCAGTTATGTGTGTAGGTGGTGATGACAGAAGGAATGGAAAGGTGGCAAAAAAACCCAACCCCAGGGTTTTTTTGTGTTTTTATTTAAAATGGAAATTCAAAATTCAGTTTTATGGAATAATCACAATTGATTATACTGCCTTTAATTTGTGAAGACTGGTAAATGTGTCTCATAGAGAATTATGGGATTTATACGTTTTACATACGTACCTGTAGCTGTATGTAATAAAAATAATTTTCATTACCTTTGTACAAAAGCTTGTCAATAACAATTATACAGCCTTCAGAGCATATTCTCATATTACCTGGTGTGTGTGGATGCACTACCGCAAAGCCTTCCTCACAATGCAAACGTCCTCATTCTACTCACATCCCCACAAACCCATTTTCCTGCAGAAACATGACAAAAACAGAGTTTTTACTCTTTAAGGATGGATTAGTTAGGAAAGCCAAAAGCCCACTATATCTGTCCAGCATGGAGACACCACTGTGTCTTGTAATCACTCTAAGCAACACTTACACATTTTATCCAAAGGCAACAGTCACTCCAAGGACGTTTCTGACTGTTCCTGTTGTGTTAAGTCATTGTGCCGTTGGGAGACCTTCTCTAGAGAAAGAGGCCAGTGGTTGTTGCTCTGAGACTGCCAAATGGGATAAGAATTCCTTCATTCCTCATGAAATGTGTGGACTAATTTTGGCCCCTTCTTCTCTTCCACAGTGGCATACAAAACGGTGGCAATAATGACTTGCTTCACTGGAACAAAGAATGAGGACATGTTTGGGACCTCTCTTTAGGACAACCATCACTTTTTTTCAGAAGCGGGGAGTGGGTAGGAACATTCCAATATTCATTGTGTTATTAAATACTGATCAGGTTGTTTTTTCTTTGAAGGATAAGAAATTTTGACCATAATGTTTTTCATTTTATGTTGCATTGTAATAAGCCATTCATCAGCCAGCCAAGGACTCAAGTTCATCAAAGAAGGAAGTAAATAATAACAATTAATCTGTCCAGTGTTACTTAATAATAGCATGAACTGCTCCATGGAGCCAGGAGTAATTGCCACTAAGTGTATTATACAGCAGCCGAGGAAAACTGATTTATAAACCCAGCTGTCAGGCTGCAATCTAATAGTGACTGCATCATGTTGTAGAAAGCTGCAGTAATTTGGGAAATGACCCTGCTGAATATTCTGGAAGAGAGCCTGTTGTTATCAGTAGCAACATCTACTCTACTCCTATACCACCCTCAAGAGCTGCCCCCTAACCCTGACAGATGCTCTTACTTTCTGCTTCACACACGTACTTCAAATGTAAAGTCCTTGGGTATGTCAGTTTTTCTGCAAGATTTTGCCTGCTGCCTTTTTGCTTCACAGGATCTGTATCTGCCATAGACTCTGATAACTATCACCTTTTTTGTTCCAGACCTATCGGAAAAGGGCGTCTTTTGGCAACCTGACGTGGCATGACAGCACCCACACTGGAACCAGTACAGTTCACTCAAAACAACTTTGAATCCTTAAGGTACAGTAGAAATGCCACTCTGTTTCTGGTCTATGATAGGAGGAAATCCTTTCTCTAGAGCAAGACTGTCAAAGCCCAGCAGAGAGTGAATAGCATCACTTGGAAATCAACCATGCCAGACCCTTAGGCGAGATGGCATTAACATTGGATGCACCTCCTCTGCCTTTGTCTGTCCCTATCACAGGTTTTATCTCCCATCCTTCCTTCCAGTCCCTCTTCTCACAATTCCTCTTGTGGACAACAGTCTGAAGCTCTAGTATCCTCTGTGCTAGGTGATGATTTGGGTTCTTTGGCCAGCTGATTGTCCCTGAGTATTCCTGGCTGCTGTCACTGGTAGCAGCACTTCCTTGTCATCACAGTCACTTTGCTTTCGCACCTTCTTCACCTCTCCTTTTACAGACTGGGGATTCTCCCATAAGGAGTGTTACTTTTCCCTGGAAGGACAGTCCACTCAGGGCATAAGCATGATCACCCATATCTTCTTTACCTTCCAGATCAGAATGTACTTCCTTTGGAGAGAGCCTATAGGTCTGCCAGGGAAACAGTATTTGTATGTCTGTGTATCTGCCTAGACAGACCCTTCCTGTCTAGCAAACTCTGAGCTCCTGGAGGCCAATAGGGCTTAGAGCAAACCGTAGTCTTGATGGCACAGGTATATAGAGACCTGATGTCCTATACACCTTGCCTACTGGCAAAAACCAAGGTCTAACAGCTGAACCTGGGTTGGAAGAGGTCTTTTGTGCAGCTGCAGTCTCCCACCAGCTTCAGGGCAGAGGAACCACTTCAGTATCCTTAAATAGAAATCTGTGGCCAGGTCATCTGTTTTTCTGTCTGACCTATCTTTACCAGTAAGTAGTGGCCTGACAGCATGTGGCCTTCTGGTAAGAAGAGGTCATCTATACTTATTGACTTAACTATACCCTTCCTGCACAGGGTGTTTAGAAAATGGGTATCCAAATAGGAGTGGCTGACCATAAAGGGCATTTGAGAACTTATTAACAATATGATTATAATCTTATAGGCTCAACACAGTGCAAATTGGTGCATCATTTTTACAGCCATGGGTGGGCAGACCACAATGACTATGTCATCCTCCCAAAGCAGTCAGGTCTTCAGTGGCACAGCCGGCATCTTTCCTGACTGCCAGGAATTGGTATATGATAGTACCTGAATGGTACAAAACCTGCAGCTTCTGAAGAGCCACAAAACATAATTTGGCAACATGTCCTGGTTAAGTGGACTGCAAAATCCATGAGCATCTGTCTGGGAGATCCTTGTCAGAAAGCCAGGCCAAGGGTGAACATGACAGCTGAGCATAGGGACAGAAGTTTGGAGGGTACTCCTGTGGCTGACCAGCATGAACAGTTGGCAAATTTGAAGTTGTTTCTACAAAGCAATGGGAACGTTTTCCTTTTAAAGGTGGTATTTCAGAGAGCTAATGAAGGACTACAGTGCCATTTTTAATGACTAAAAATAGGTAAGCATAGATCTCTGCTTATGAAGACAGAGCATACAGAAAGACAACGCAGTCATTGCAGTGTGACTCATCTGTGATAATAAGGAAAAGAATAACATACTTTTCAGACAAACCAGCCTTATCACTGTTATTCTCAAACAGAAGCAAACTTTCTCGAGCTTAATTTGCAAAAGAAGGAAGTTTCTCGCTTTCTGACGCATCACCAGGAAAATGTTGGTATATTGGCAGGAAGTTAGGAGAACTCATTTGCATTCCCAGTTCTGCCGATAATCAGCTGTATCACCCAAAACACCAGTTCCCAAATTCCCTTACGCACTCAGTCTTTAAAGGAAATTTGACAGTGTTAGACACAGTGTTTTTCTCTCCCTAGTATTTGCAAGTATTTTACATACTACTAACATAATACAATTCAGGATGGGATTAAAGGTTTCCTGCCCTCAGCTTCCTCATTTTTTCATGCCATTCAAGAGACATCATATAGATACAAATTCCTCAGTTTTCTATGTGTGATTTCTTATATGAGAATATGAGATGTATATGCCTATTGACTTACCTATCTCTTATCAATTGCTCCCTCATGTGGGGATCTGTTAATATTATGAATCATTAATATAACACTTTTTTTTAATGTACTGTACAAAATCAAAAGTTTAATAGCTGAGGATCCATTTTCCATACAATTATGTGAATAATTGGGTCTCATAAATGTTAGTGTTTATTCCTCTCAATGAACAGCAACCTGTTCCACAGCAGAAGAGATGTTTTGCAGTACTTACTGGTCTGAAAAGTCTGTAAAGCAAACAGTAACAAGAGCATTAATGTCATTACATACTGTATTTGGGACCACAGTGTGGCTACTCCTACATGTTTAAAAATGGATATTTCCTGTATATGTGGCACCAAATTGTGAGTGCCACAGTGAAAGTTCCTGGCCTCATCATTCCCATCCCATGCACATATCTGATAATGAACAATAGTTGGTATGACTTTTTGCATTCCAGTCTCATTATCTCAGTATATATGAGAGGGATTGTCAAATTTCACAGGGAAAAAAATGCCACAACTGTAACACTTGCTGCAAGCTGTAACAACATGTCTCTTGTGCAGGTAGGATAAAACAGAGCTGGAATCACCTGCCAGGAGATGAGTATAATTTAGTCATTATTTCTGATTAGTGCTGCTCTGTGCCCACTGGATCTAGTCCTCACAGGGTCACCTCTGATTGATAGTACCAACCCACCCTGCATCATACCCCTGTATCTTAAGCAAGTAAAAATGGGTTAATCCTGCCAATGTTGATGTATCAGAAGGTTTATCATATCACAGAATCATAGAATGACTTGGGTTGGAAGGGACCTTAAAGATCATCTTATTCCAACCCCCTTGCCATGGACAGGGATGTCACCTGCTAACCAGCATGTCCAATCTGTTCTTGAACATTTCCAGGGCTGGGGCATCCACCCTAATGGGCATCCACAACTTCCCTGGATAACCTGTTCCAGTACCTCACCTACCTCACAGTAAAGAATGTTTTGCTAATCACCTCCCTCGACCTGCTAGCCATGCTTCTTTTGATGCAGCCCAGCATACAGTTGGCCTTTGAGAAGGCAAGCACACACTGCTGGATCATGCTGAACTTCTCATCCACCAACATCTGCAAAGTTCTTCTCCCAAGGGCTGCCCTCAAACTATTGTCTGCCCAGCTTGAATTTGTGTTTGGGATTGCCCAGACCCAGGTACAGGACCTTGCACTTGGCCCTTTTGAACTTCATGGGGTTTGCACATGCCCACCTCTCAAGCCTGTCAAGGTCCCTCTTGATGGCAGCCCTACCCTCCAGTGTGTGAACTGCACCACACAGCTTGGTGACATCATCAAATTTGTTGAGAGTGTACTTGATCCCATGTCACTACAAACATGTTGAACAGCTGAACTGATTATAATACTGACCCCTGAGGAACACTTCTCATCCCTCACCTCCACTTGGACTTCGAGCCATTGACCACAACCCTTTGAACATGACCATCCAGCCAATTCATTATCCACCGAGTGGTCCATCCATTAAATCCATGTCTGTCCAGTTTAGAGACAAGGATGTTTTGCAGGAAAATGTCAAATGCTTTGCACAAGTCCATGTAGATGATGTCAGTTGCTCTTCCCTTATCCACCCATGCTGTAGCCCCATAATAGTAACACATCAAATTTGTCAGGCACAATTTTCCCTTAGTTAAGTCATGTTGGCTATCATCAATTACCTCTTATTTTCCATGTGCCTTCAAATAGATTCCAGGAGTATGCGGTCCATGATCTTTTCCCTTTTTAAAAATGAGGATTATGTTCCTTATTTCCAGTTTGTGGGAACTTTACTACCACAACTTCTCAAATTCAATGGATAGTAGCTTAGGCACTTATTATACCAGTCCCCATAGGACTTCCAGATACAACTCATCATGTCCCATGGACTCATGCACCTTGACGCTCCTTAGAGGGTTCATCTTCTGAAACTTCATAAGATGTAGCTTCAGACTTGCCTAATGGGTCAACACATTTTGCTTTGAACCAAAAGAGGTGATATATTTATAAAAGGCTTTTTACATGCTTGTTTTTTATTCCTCTTAAAACCTCTTTAGATTTGGATCTCTAACTTGTAGACTCAGACCCTTTGGGGGTTTACTTTTCAACAAGTGGTAATTATTTACAGAAGATTTGGCAAAAATTAATGAAGGCCTTTTATGCACAGCTTCACCCCATTGCATGAAACATCAGCTTTAATAAAGCAAGTCTGATGAGAGATTAGAAAAGAAAACCTTGAGTACTGAGGTGAACTTCCATGAGTATAGAAAACATACAAAAATTTGGCTTATAGTCAAGGTTACTGAGAGGAGGCAATGTCTTGTACAAGAATATATTTGGTAGAGCAGCATTTCTATATATCTCAGTTTCTTGTAGGTACTGCATACAATCATTAACTTATATATACTAGTAATTTATATGTAGTACTTTACATATAAAGACATAAAGTAACAAGAGATTTTGATTACATTAAATAAACTTGATTCTCCTTTTTGTGTATTTTTAGAAACGAAACAAAATCTGATCTTTACTTTTTCCACCTGGCAATATGTGTAACACTGACACACTGCATGGGACACTTCAGCTTTATTTATGTGATGGACAGTTTGTCTGAAAATTTCTCTCATAGATCCAATCTGTACATTTTATTGCTCAAGTAGGAAGGAGAAAACTCAGGATAACCTTTGAGTATCATACCTTTTTTTTAAAGTCAGATTGATGGCTTCCCTTCATTTCACTCTCCTGTGCCTTTTTCTCAGTAATGCATAAAAGCCTGGAATAAAATCTCCACTGTGTAATGCATAACTAATTTTATTTTTTTACTCTAAACCCTAGCAATTCAAAGCCAAATAAACACCACCAGGCTGCATTCACTTACACTATGCATGTTGATGCTAATTGCAGTTCCCTAAGCATTTTACATTGTTTGCACAAAATAGCATTGCTCTGCCTTCAAACAGTCAGTTCAGTGACAGCTGGAATGAGTTTATCTCATACTGCTTAGTGTCAGGTGCATTCTTACAGCTTTCCAGTCTCCTTTTGAGGGCTAATTAAGGCATTCTTCTCTCTTGTTTAACATTTACATTTAAACAGCTGCATCTCATTTGGATATAATGCAAAGACGGCACCTAGCTTTCTTTCCTGGAGTTAATTCTGGGAGCTTTTTTTTTTTCCTCTCCCTCCCTTCCCTAAAGATCCAAAGTGGTTATTTTTGTGCTTATGTAGGGAAATGAACCGAAGCGGCTGTAAATGGAAAGAGATGCTCTTCATTCACAAACAGGGCGCATCTTCCCAGGATCCTTCACAGCTAGTCTCCTTACGATACTCTGGATGAGAGCAGAATGCAAAGCAGAGCCCTTGAGCCTTTCTTCATTTTTGCTGCCTTTGTCAGGCTCTGGTCAGCTCAGGGGTTTCTTCATTTTTCCAGTCCTTTTCGCATTTTTGGTTATTTGGTTGGTTATTTTTTTCCCACATGAACGAAGAATTTAAAGGAAAAAGAAAGAAAAAAAACCAAAAATGAAACAAAACCTAAACATTATGGCACTTGGAGAGCATGGCAAATGTAGCCATAACAGTTTCGTAAAACCTCTTATTACATGTTAACAGGAAGGGATGTAGAGGTGCAGCCCACTCTGCCTTCAGAGATCCACACAGGCCCAAGTTCTCCAAGGCGAACCTTATACAGAGACGTGGACAGGACTGCAGCCCAGCCTTCAGGCAATAAGCATTTTGACAGATTCAGCAGCACCATTCACAACAGTCTTGTGAATATGTATACCTATATATACACCTTGGTGCAAGGTACAAGCCTGTCGGATGTACCACCCTTTTTGGTTCCTTCCACATTTGCAGGTCCCCATTTTCAATAAGGTGATTTCTTAAAATTAAATTAAAAAAAGAAGAAAGAATTTTTCCAAGAACCTTTGAAAGATCCAAGGGCAAGGATCTATCTCCATGTATCTCTATGGGACAAGCATCATCCACTTTGTTGTTTTTTTTTTTTTTGGCAGTAAAAAATTACTAGGGACATTAGATATCAATTCTGTGCTTTAAAGAAAAAGTGCATTAGGCTGTGATAATCCAGATAATAATAATAGCATAAGTACATATGAAAGAATTAATGACACAGGAAAGCTAGATTGTGATCATAAGTTTAAAGGCCATATGTTTATTGATACAAGCTAATGATGTAATTTTCTTATTTCTGTGCAATTGCTCTTCATTTCTCAAACGGAAGTGGGAAAGAAAAGCCTTCTCTCCTTGGAAAACATTATAAAAGGAAGCAAATGAACTCAAGAGGCATGTCTCATCTGAGCAGGGCCAGGGGACAGCAGGACTGCAGTGCTGATACTGCAGCGCTGATACTGCAGCCTTGCCCACTTGGGGACCTGGATAACTTAGGACAAAACAGGCCACCACTTCAGCTGCCAGCTGCTGGAGGGGAACAAGGCACACACTTTGCCAAGGAACTTCACAGATACTTGATGACAGCAGAGGAGTTTGGAGAGCTTGGTTCCTGAGGATTATTTCTCTCCATGACAGGAAACAACTGGCCTGCAGCTTGGTCCCTCTTTGTTTTGTCCCAAGCCTATCTCTGCCTTTTGTCCTTGCCCTGCAGGAACCAGAATTCAGAGCCCCTCTCCATCCTTTTCCCATTCCCACACTTCCTGTCCTGATCCCTGCTCCTGCTTTGTCAACTCTAATTTTCTTAATCTAATATGGTGACTCCTTGGAAAGCTTCTTTTGCCAGCCTACCAACTTCCACTCGAATCACTTTGCCAGTCCAGACCTTCCTTTCTATCTTCATCCTTCTGTCAGAGTACAGGCTGCTTGCACTGGTATGTTCTTCCTAACCACACCTCATTCTCTTCTAATTTCAGTGAAATGACTTCTCCTTCCTTGTTTGCCAGCGATTGGTTTGGAGAGATTCAAAAGGTCTTGGCATAGGGACTCACGCAGGACTGGAACTATTACAGCAAAAACTGGAGAAAACAAAATAAGTCCTGCCTGAATAACGCTCAGTACAGGACTGCACACGAGACAGGACTTTTCAGAACACTTAGCTGGGAAGCTATAGCAAGTCTCAGTGTGAGTAAATGTTATTTTTTCATAGAAGATTTGTAACTGGGAAGGTTTTCAAAAATGACAAATGGCACATCTGGTTTGGATGGCAGACACCTTCAGCCCAAATTTCAAGTCTGGATAAAGTTATGGGACACTAGAGTACCTAAAGAGGAAAAGCACCAAGGGAGCATTCATCTGACTGCATGTGAATGTCTCTATCTGAGCTTGCAGTCACTGAACATTCAAAGTACTAAAGAAACATGCAGTTCTAAAGTAGTCCAAGCACTCATTATAAAGATGCCCTAGAAGGATTATCTTACATGCAAACCCCTAAAGTATAGATATCTAAAATAAGGTGAAATTGCTATCAACATTCAACTTGAGTAACCTCCTTTCCAACCACCTACTTAAAAGCACCCAATGGATATTTACTGAACCACTCTATGCAGAAGAGTGTGAATCCTGAATATAAAACAGTATTAGAGCATTGCATACAGAAAACGCCAAACAAGCCTAAGAAGACAAGCTGTTTCTTGCAATGCAAAATTTTGTTATTCATTCTTTCACCTAAAAAACATCAACCTTTTATGTTACAGTGAAGTACACTGTCTCTGAGGAATGGGACTGCAGTGAAGACAGACTGTTGGTTCTCATAACCCATTCTGCATACATAAGTTTACTGTTTCCTCAAATATATTAATGATGGAACCACAGGGGAACTATCTACATGGATAGCTATGTAAAAACTGAAGCTTTTTAAACAGTCTGTCTTTGCACAAAGGCTTATTATCAACTTGTACATTAGTACAAAGTTTGGAACAAGGAGTTGGTGTTATTGCTAGATTTTACCATGAGAAAAAATGAAGAATAGGTGGTTGTCATTTTATTCTGATTTTAATGTAATATTTTTCCTCTGGAAGAGTCAACTCCTTCAGAACCTAAACTTGCCTCAGAAACATATTGATTTTAACAAACAAGTATCAAAAGGTAGTCTTTAAATCTCTCACTTTAATTCAAGTGATATTAAAGTGCTTCATGGAGATGTAATTGAATTTGAGTAATTGCATTCAATAAATGTTTCTCTGAGAAAGTAAAAGCATTTCACTTGGGTTTGTAAATTTTCTTCAGGTTCTGAATTACCATTTTAATGCTGTGGCTGTGCTTTACATTTTCCTCTATCCAGCCTGGCTGACATCTTTCACTCTAATTCCTTCTTTTCATTATTAATTCTGGATCTTGACCTTTTCTCTCTTTCAGAAACAGTTCATCCTGCATGAAGATTAAAGCTGGGGGAAATAATCCATGATTTGATCCATGTTAAAAAAATCATGGCGACATTTTCTTTGAGCAGCAGTAAAGCTATTCTATGGGTCAAGATCTTACATTCCAGTGCAAATTTAACCAAAAAGAACTTGTAAGAATTCTTGAATGTCTTTCAGTTCCTGATGTTGTCTGAGCCCCATATCCTCTCCCTACACAGCCAAGTTTGTTCCTCTCACCAGCATAGTTCACAGGGCTGTCAGTGGTATAACAAGAGATCAGCAGAGCACGTGCAGTACCAGAAAGAAATTGACACTGAGTTTAAGAGGCATTTTGTCCTTTCTGTGACTGTCTTTCAACCACCTGAGTTAAACAGAGAGAGAAGTGGGTTTTGTTAATACAGAACAGCAAAAGCAAGATGAGAAAAAAGGAAGAAAGTGTGAGGATATTCAAGCATGATGAGAAACAGCATCTTGGGTAGAAAAGAATCTACTTTTAGGAGTTCCAGAGGAGGAAATTGGTCAGGGAGGGGCAGAATAAATATTGGACATGAAAACTGGGACTAAAACCATTGGAGTGATTCTAGACCTAGCAGCTGGTGAGGGTAACAGGATATATATGTGGTAAGGGGGAGACGGAGCTAAAATCTCTGGCACTTCTTCCCCTCCAAAAAAATACAGGGGCAAATGGTTGCAGAGTGCCAAGGAGGTTAATTAAAGCCACAGAGAAACAAGGAAGCAGATGAAGAGAATATGGTGGAATAAGACAATTATAGGGCTTGGGCTGTGTGAAGGAAAGAAGATATTAAGGTCAGTGATAACACTGACAAGAGCTGGAGGATGAAGGTTCCATAAGCCAGGAGATCTATGCAAAGATTAGGAACTTCTGTGGTGCTATATTATGGTGACCTGTAAGGATGATTGATTCTCTGGAGGCAAGTCCCTTATCTGAAGTCTTGTGCTGAGGTCTGCTTTTCCTACAGCAAAAATGACACAACAGTGAAAAGGTGGTTCCAGAGAAAATGACTTTCAGGAACTGCAAAAAAATGAAAAATAAATGTGACTCTTTATTTTACTGTAAGATAAGGAGAAGATAAATAAGACGGTGCAAAATGGAGACATGAAAACTAATGAGGAGCAGTCAAGTGGTAAATTGAACACTGCTCTGTGCTTTCTCCATTACTTCTTTGTAACAGGGGGACATCTGGGGAAAGGCAGCAGATATAAAACCAGTACAAGGAAATGTACTTTTTCTGCTTGGTCTCCAGAACACCTTCTCATGAGACCGCAATACACCCAGAAGTTCAGTATGACTGAAAAAGGGATTGAATATTTGCATGGATGAGACCATGCAAAGTTACAGACTTATAAACTGTAAAACAATTTTTAAAAGCTGTAAAGGATAGAAGACTCCTGTCTCAGGATATCTCCCAGCTTTAAATGAAACAATGAGAAAGAATTTTCTTTCTTAGGAACAGTTTGTGAGATTTCCACTCTCTCGTAACTCCACAACTTTACCATATAATTAAATTCAATTTCTAAATTAAATTAACATTAAATTACTCTTGTCTCTTTTTGATGATTCTCTGAATTTATTGTCAATAACTATATACTCATTTAGCTGGTTGTCCCTCACATGCACGTTTCTGGCTATGTTTGGACAATCCCTGTGATGTGCCAGTCACTGACTAACAATTCTTAACTAGATATAGTTTTACAGAGCCTACTGGCTCCTGGTGACTCTTGCTAGGGATGGGCCTTAACTCACCATTCAAATCTGGCTTGTACCCAGAGTTAGAACTGCTGTTGTTAACACTCTGAAATAGGTGTTAATCACACGTTCATTCAAAATCTGACCTCTCTCACTTAAATTAGGACTGGAGATCTCTTGCTGGGTGCAGACTGTTACACAGCCATCTACTGTGGAGGGTGCCTCTGTCTCACCCTGGGGAAGGCTTAACACTGCTGCAGACAGCACACTGGCCTGGCAGGCTCCATGTTGGTATCCATATTGCAACATATGGCAAAATTCACAGGAGGAATAGACAGCTGAGGACTACCACAGAAAAACATTATTGGAGATACCCACTCTTTATAAGCCTGAAATTTCAGGGGCTCAGATTCAGCAAAGAACTAAATAATGTGAGATCCAGGAACTGTATGTTCTTAAATACTTTATTAAATCAATGTCTTTCATTTCAGGTCTCCTGCCTCTATTTCTAGCTGCTGCTTGCACAATAATGAAATTAGAATAGTGTTTTCTGCTGAAAACAAGCCATTCAGTTCTTCAGAATGATATATGCCTCCTCAGAGTGTGCCAGTACAGAATCTTCTGTTGCATTAGAGACAATACATTCCATCCAAGTTCCAGAGGGGTGCCTGTGCTGGTGTTTCAGTTTAGAGGAAGAGTGAGATTTTGAAGCTAATTGCCTATTTTCCCTTTTTGTTGTGCTTTGATTTGCACCACAAAATGGTCTCAGAGTGCATGAACTGGATTCCTTCTGGATGAAACTAACCTGGAAGCTGTTCCCCTGGGAGTGTACTTACTTAATGCACTCCAGCTATAAAGGGCATGCAGATCACAGGACAAGTTTAGTCCTAATATAAACCTGCTGAAACGTGTATATCGCAGATGTCAGCCCTAAACATCAACTGCTACATCTACAGATCTTCCTTGTCCACATTATAATATAGACTTAGCAAAATCACCAAATGACACAGACGAGCATAAGAGAAATGACTATATAAAAAGTATTGGTTTATTCCTTTTTCAGATGCAATATTCAGGCAAAATTGCCACATACTGATGATCTATTTTTCTTCAAATGTAGCAAGGCACTTATCAACATGATACCTAACTACTGTAAAATTGTGGGCGCTATTTTAAAACTCTAGTTTTCATTTTTCTTCTCTTTCTCTGCCCTTTTTTCACCTGTTTTTTTTTTTTAGCTTACAAACACTTGTACTTATGATTGCTATCAGCACTCCCTTAGAAAGCCTTAGACTGTTACACATCTAACTACTAAATAGGATCCTTAATTTAGGTACAGTGCTGAGGAGATGCAAACTGTTATGTGACTGCTAAATTTTATTGAGCTGAAAAGAAGACAGATTAATGAGGAAGGCACTCTGTTCTGGGATGGAAGGGGTTGTATTAACTTTTCATAAGAAACCTTGCAGGGAAATCCTATTTTTGTGAACTTCACAAGATCCAGCTAATTTGCTTGCGTAGTGCCATTGTAACCAAAACACATTCCTTGCTCATCTTTATGTGATCAAACAGGTTACAGTAAAATGCTGAGGTAGATGGATGGCATAGTACTTCATAAGACAAAAAGAATGGGAAATACTGATTCTCTGGAAAATAAAGAGGAGAACCCTGACTTGACCTTATTTCAGTATTGATAACACTTAGAATTATTACTGAAGTTTTGAAGTTTTTCTTTTTCCTTTTTGTTCTAGTTTATTAAGAACAAATTCTAACGTTCATGGTTGCAAATACAATTAGTTCAAAATATTTAAAATGTAAATAACATGTAAAAACCAAATCAAACCAAGATCAATTCCTGTAAATCTTCATGATGACTGCTCAAAGAAGTTTTGAACCAAACTGCTTCTGAAAAACACTATACTGTCAGATGGCTATAAGAAAAGCATTTGAATTACTTTGTGCCTTCTGATTTATCTTTTGGTTTCTATAAATCAAAGCTCTGCTGTAGCTCAATGTTCAACCACTTCTCACCACCTTTATGAAAGAACAGCTGGTTATTGTCTCAGCTTGCAGGACAGATCTAGACCTATGTGGCACTGTTCCAGTTTTACCCCAATATTCTCACTAACACTGTGGAACCTGGCATAGACTAAAAATGCCAGGAAGGATCAGAGATGGACAGCATCGTACCCCTAAATTATGGCTATTCTACATTGACAGAAAAATCCTTCAGAGAATATGAATATATGCCTAAAATATGTTGACATTTAGACAAAACTTCATAATACTAAACTTAATTGAAATATTCTCCAGAGTCTGCAGATAAAGCTACCCTATGTGCAAACATGCTTATTCAGCACGGAATATGTCCCACTGAGATTTTATTCCCAAGTATCTTTATGTAGGTATCTGAAAGGCAGAAAATAACAGCGTCTAAATTTAATGATGACTCCATTTCAACTCTGGGCTACTGGATTTGAAAAACAGAATACAAATATTTTTTTCTCTACAAAGAGCAACAGCAAATCTTGTTAACTGAAATGGTGAAGAATGAGGAGTAGATAGCCACATATTGTAAGACCATGAAAGGCTTTTTTCATACAGTCTTACAATAATACAGATCTCCGAATTTTCCGAAGCTACTCTTGCATTGCACCTTTGACTTCCAATATTCTCTTATTCTCACTGCTAAGAATGGATTGAGTAGTCTCACTATGAACTGCTCTGACTTCACCCCAATTGAAACACTTTAAATCGGTTATCAAATTGTTCTTAAAATTTCTCTCAGATTAGCTAAATTGGGTGAGGGTATGATTCTCACTGTAAAAAGACCCTCACTGGAATCACACTGCAGGTCATTCATGGAGCCCTTGACTGCATGTCCTTGCAATTCTTGGCCACAGAATGGACCCTTGGCTCCCCATGCCTCATTGCTTCCCTACAGAGTAGCAATACCAGATCTGTACTCCTCCTTAGTCATACTTTCCCTGTGCATGTTAACTCCCTCAGCCATAACTGACTGCTCCTCATTCAGCTGAGTCTTTTCCCAGGCTGCTGCTTTTCGCAGCACTGTCTCCCACACTCCGAGTACAGTCTGTGTTGCTTACAGTGATGTGATCTAGCACTAAATCATTACAAGTTTTCAAAACTAATAAAAGTTTCCTAGCAAAGGCTTTCGTCTTCTTCTAGAAGATATCTCTGTGAATATTTAATAGGTATTAATTTTAAAATGGAATTTAATTTGTTTTTCCTGAAAAATGTTCTGTGTGATCTCTGACATAAACCCTTCTATTGTTACTGTAAAAACAAACTTGAAAGCAGATAATTTGTGGTCATGTCCTACTAATGCTGCCAAGAAATATATCCTTAAACAAATACAGGTTTCATTCCAAACCTTGCTTTGGGATCTCACGCAGTCACGAGTCAGATTTTCCACTTTGCTAACACCCAGGTTGTTCCAGAGTCTCAAACCTTGGATGTAGCTACACAGTCCAAGGACCAAATCATAAAGTTTGCATTTTTCAATTGGACTGGTGCTATACCTGCCATAATGTTATGGGGTTTGTGTCTTTGTTGATATGCTTTGTCAAGAGTCTCATTGTGCAGCATAGCTCCTGATTTTGCAGTTTTGATCAAACTTGATATTGTGTTCTACAAATGGCTGCTTCCGGCAGCTGCTGCTATCAGTTCTTAACAGTGCTGGTGTTAGATTAGGCAAATGGGAAAAAAACATTTTCCCTCACCCACATTAACACAGCAATGTATTATAACAGTGGGAAGTTCTTTGTGGCCTTCCAAGTGATAATACAGAAGAAATATTAGCAATTTTCTTTGAGAGTTAATTGAATTGATCTAATTCTGATTACCACGATCTGCAAACAGCTTCTCCAAAATATGGATAATCTAATTATTCCCAGAAGAAATGTCCTGTAAATCTGAGGTATTCTAGGCATGTGTATGGACTAAATATTCTTGCAGTTCACAACACTCTAGGTATTGCTCTTCTTATATGGCAGAAAAGCAAACAGAAACATCAGACACAAAAAGGGAAGCAACAGCTAAAGAAAAGGGCTGTATCTGGCAGAACTGATGTACACCATGTAGCCTCATGCACTTCTCTTTGAAGTCTAAAGATGCGCAAGGAATTCAGAGTGTTGTAAGGAGAATCAGAGCAAGGGCACCAGGGCACCTCACAAGGCTTCGGCAAAGAACAGATGGTTAAAAAAGAGGTTTCAGATTATCTCCAGCTTGACAAAGACAAGACTGTTTTGTAAAGGCAGCATCTAATGCCATGTGGCTGTGGATAAAAGAACAGTAAGTGCCACTACTACAACTAGCAACTCATCAGCTTTCTCATATGCATGCCCGGTCCTTTAATCATAATTCAGATACCATACACATACATGCTAATGGGAATTCTGCCAAAGTATAAACTGTTAGATTAACTGCTACAAAATCTTGAAAAATTAGAGCAAACGGTCTGTTCAGGAACGGTAATGTGCTAAAAAATATCAATAACATTTGCATTGTTAGCTGAGTCAGAAAAGCCATGAGCAAGAAAACGAGAAGCCACTTGATCATGCCATTTACTTCATTAATATGTTCACTGTTGCATGGAATATTTTCTGAGATGCTCCTGCCATGTTACCTGCTAAGAGAAACCCATCCTAAAAGTCCTGCACACAATACCAGGACTAAAAAGGAAGACATTCCTGAACCCGTCAGAATTTGATTAGGCAGACAAAATGATCTTTGTTTCACAGTTGAATAGCATGCTACTAATGCTCTTTCTGTGGTAGAGCTTATATAAACCAGCATGGCATTTCTGCAGTCATTAACATACTCTGTAGTGCAGGAGGGACTACCATGCTCACAAACCTCATGTCAAAACCTTAGGTCTCTCCAGCATCCAAGAGGAAGAGAAATCTTTATAAGTGGATGATGACAACTGATTCCCAAACACTCTGTTGCAGAATAAGAACCATCTGAACATTCAGCTGAGATCCCATTAACATCCACCTCATCACATCTTCTAGCCTGCTACTTCCAGTATTTGGTGTTTCAGATATGGTCCCATGTCAACAAGGCCCCAATCTGCTCTTAAGCTTTACATGACTCAAAAGCCTAGCTCAGATGAGCCTACAAAAAGTCAAACAAAACAATATTCTTATTTTAGGAGCTTCCCCCGTAAGCTTAAAACAAATTATACCAGTATTAATACTGCTACCACTAATAAATACTTAGGATCTGTGTGACTAGAATCTCAGAGAATCTACAAAATGCCAATAATTAAAGCTGCTGTGAGCACACTCATCTGTGCTCTTGTATACCAGATTACTGTGGTCAACAGCAAAGAGAACGCTGGTTTCCAGAAGAACGTGTGGGGAGAATCTACCCAAGGCCAGCTAATTCTAAGTATCTGGCCTCCCCTTATCTTCAGTGAAAGCATATAAACACTTCTGGGGGTAAGTGGCAGAATTTAGACCATTAACATAGGCTTAGTGAATTGTGCTCTAAAGCTGATTATTTCCATCTACTGCCTTGAACCTGGAATAGTGTCCTAGAGTAGAACCTTACCTTCCTCCTCTTATGCAATGATGAGCTGTTTTTGAACCGTCAAAGTCTCCTTCTCACTTCCAACTGAGATAGAAGAGGACATTTGACAATGAACCTACATCTGTATGTCTTGGTCAGCTTGAAACACAGTTAGAGGCCAGTTCAGAGAACCTTTGCTCACAGCTATAACTCCTTACTGTCTGCTCTCCTCATGGTCCAAAAATATCAGTCAAGTGTTTGCTTTAGAGTTTAATAAGCTATAGAAAGGATCTCTGGCTGAGGGAGTGGCATCAAATAATTTCACTCTGGGGCTTTTGGTAGTCTGTTATTCCATACAACAGCAAAGTTTATAATAAATGTAATTCATACTGAGATTGATGTGTCCTATTCATAACAGTAACTGGTGTGTTTTCAGTTCAATTTGTATATACCATAGCAGTCTCAATAAACATGCAAACTACAAGAATTTCCTGTGCTGTAGTGAAGTGTCTAGTTAGTTCTGTAAATAAGGACTTATGGTAGTAATGACAAGTATTTCAATAGGATTTCCTGTAACAGTGAGAGCTTGTGGAACTGACTTCTTATTTGGCTACCAAAGATGCCTTCCCACCCAATATTTCATAGGCTGACAGGGAGATCCAAGCAATTTTTTTCTTTGCATCCCCAGTGGCCAAAGCATAGGTGAGCTATTTTTAAACCTTTTTTTAAATACCTAGTTTTGTATATGCACAAACATATTACATAACCAAGGTCCATTTCAATAATTTAACTTATAAATCTCTAAAACTGGTAAAAGAAATAATTCACTTGTATTCTTCTCCTGAAAACAGGGTAAATGGAATGAAAATTCAAGTCAAAATAGGAAAAAATCAAGGTACTGAATCAGGTAGCATGGATTTCATCCTTTCTGCATTGAAATGAGAAGGTCAAGTAATCCAGAAGAAACAGGAAGGGAAGAGAGGATCAGAGGGGCCAGCACTTGTGATTTGTGCCATGGTGAAAGAGATTCTAAGTGTCTGATTCACTTATAGCACCTCACATTAAACTTAAAAGAGACAAAGAATTCCCTCCTGACATGTTCTCTCACCTTTCAGGAAAGTGGAAACAGAACCTTTTGCAAAAAAATCTTACACCAGGTCATGGCCATTAGAAAGCATTTGGAGCTAGATTTGCTCACATCACAGCTAGAAACAGCCCACTAAGCTGGAGTGACACAACTGCTGTCACCTTTGATGACACAGGGACAACAATTTCTCTCCCAGGCTTCTCATCATGAGTGCTTGCCTCCTCTTGAAGAACTCTCTGGTGTTCAGGGAGAGCATCATCCCGTTCTGCCTTGCTTTCCCCTCTGCAAGTTCTGCAGTACAGGATTGGATGGAACATGGTTTCTGCCAGCAGCAGTGTGGTTGAGCAGTCCTTACTCCTTGCAAATAGGAAGTCACAGACAACATCAAGGCCTGGTTCACAGCAGGAGACCTCTCGCATCCTAGAAGGGCACAAAGACATTAGTTGTACACATATGCAATTTCTGGATAGGTTCATCCTTTCCTCCTTTGCATCACTGAAAAAGTTTGCTTTTTCTGACCATTTCCAGCCACTACTTTCCATTTGATGTCCAGACAGATGTAGTCTCTCTCATTCTTAATGTTCTCAACTGCTTCTTTCTGCAGCAACAACATTTAAGACCAGAAGATTAGCTAAAGTTCTAAAAGCAACATAAAGAGCAGATGAATGCCCAGGGGTGAAAGGGGAGGCAGAGGGAAAAAGATTGAATATCTGGGTTCATGGCAGCATGGTTGAAATGTTTGTCTTTAAAGTGTTTAAAAGAATATATGGTGGTCTAACAAAATTTCAGTCTTACCTTTTAAGTCTTCAAATATACAAAAAAAAAAAGACCCATGTGTGCTTTCTGTTTTTTGGCAGGACCGTTTTGGGGTTTTTTTATTAGTTCCTTGGGTATATTTTTTTCCTTTTTTTGGGAGGGGGGGAAGAGTGGTGGTGGTTATTGTTATTGTTTTGGGTTTTTTCATGTGAACTGTCAGTGTACAAAGATTTTTCAGACAAGGGCTCATGACTATGCTATTAAAATTTGTTTTAAACTATGTTCTCCAGGTTAATTTTCAAAGGTTGACTTGACTTTCAAAAGACTTATATTGTCCTTTTTCTTACCATTAGAACAAAGAGGCTTTTCCTCTCTCTGGACAAGTAGAAATGTTCCATTCCTTTGATAGACTTTTTTTAGGTGTCTTTTCTGGAAGGTTCCACCTTAAATTTTGACTTCTTGCCTTCACGGGCAAAAACTGGTGTCTGGATTCTAACTGCTGACATCAGCCTTCACATTCCTTCTGAAATTTATTCAGCTAATCATGACTTTTCAGTTAATACACTTACATGGAACTAATAACATAATCAAATTAAAACACTGAGAGGTTCCTTGTAATAAAATACACCCTGCCTCACTGTGTTTCTAGGCTGACCTTGATAGTGAGGTTTTTTGCTTAAAGTAATTAGTTAGATGGCTATTACTCCCTCCAGAAATTCTGTTCTGTTTTGCGTTCTGAGGGCTGTGTGAAACATTGCTTTAGTGTTTTGCCAGTCTTTGCAAATCACTGCCCCTCTGTGCTTTTTCTTTTCTTCATTGATACTAGTATAGATTAATTTCTAATGCAGATGAGAGTGCCTAGGTGACGTGAGTGGGATCATGTCAGTGGTCACCACGAAACTAAAGTCACAAAAACCCAGGACATTTGAATGCCAGAAATGGCAAAGATGCATCCAAATAACAAGAAGCTGAGACACAACTAAGAATGAAAAAACAGAACTTTTTCCATGGAACCTTTCTTTTAGCCAAAACTAAAAAATTATTATGCTGGCTAAAACCCAAAGGATACGCATTAACTTATCTTCGTGTTTATGGCTACTCAAGGCCATTACAGGGAAATGAGTCACAGTCCCAATCTCTAGTCTGGACCTCCAAACTGGACCACACTTTTCATAAAGCACCATGAGGGAAGACTGTCCCTCACAGCCATTATATTGTGCCTCAGAGTCACTGAACTGGTGAGGCTGTCAGGCAATGTAGATAGGGATAACCAAATCTCTACCCTGAGGTTTTGTGGTTACAAAACATCTCAAAATATTTCAATTGATCTATGCTTTTCTATCAAGGGATTTTTATGATTTTTTTCCCAAAGTGAAAACAGTGATATTTTCCATGGCAAAACCTGCTTTTCTATATAAAGAGTTCAGTCATATTTTTGTCTCACAATCTTACTCCATTTTCCCCCATCTCAAATTCCTCATGGGGTAAGGGCCTTGAGAAGGGAGAATATGAACAAGGCTCTTAGCAGCTTTATGCCGTTTATACTACCCCAATCGGATTCTCTTTTCTTGTGCAATAGAACTTTCATTTTCTTTAGCAGCTGCTATTACTTCCAGCTGAGGGTCTTTTAGAATTATATTAGACTTCAAAGAAGCTACATATCCTCATGTGAGTTAAACTTAGTATTTCACACTCTTGTAGAGAAATCTGCAAAGTAATAATTATCTAAAAGTATAACTTCTAGAAAATCAGTTTTATGAAGAATCAAGCTTTAATTTAAAGCATCAAAATGTGATATTTTAGAAAATTCTATCAGGCTGGACTTGGAAAAGCAGTACCTTTAGTTTGCAAAACTTAGGGCTAGGAAGTACATCTCATTCTTTTCTTTCTTCTTTATAAATCTATTTATTTTTAGAATAGCTCCTAATATGTGACCCCATCATCTAATGTTACATAACCTGAAACTAACTCTTTTTTGTATTGATCATCTCCAGCCAAAGACTTGAGGAGTGCTCTATGCTGTTGGATCTGCAATGTAAATGACGTTTTTTCTTTTCCTATGCTGAATTTCTGATACAGCTGGTGCAAGCTCAGTGTAGACAAGAGAATAGCAATCTCTTACCAAAAAGAGAAAAAGTTGCTGAAAAATAAAGAATATTTTTCTTATCATTATTTTACATGAAAATGCTATGGTATTAACAACAGGATATGATATCATGCACAAAAACTCTGACCCTTTTAAAATCTTCCCTTTACAAAAAAACAATTTCTGAAAGATATTTTCTACCCTTGAGCCTTTTTTGAAAGGATCATTGGAAAGGAAATCTGAAAGAGTTTGATCATACATTTCAGAGAATATAAGGCTAAAAAAATTCCATATGCTATGTTTTCAAAAAGGCAATAAAATCCAGTTCATATTCCATTTTTCATTAAAAACATATAGAAATGAATAACACTAGAGAGTTTTATAAAGGTTGTGCCAGTAAAGCTTTCTTTCTGCCTTGTTCTATCACTTATTCTATATAGGTCATGTAGTTAAAAAAAAAAAAAGATTTTGGAAATGTGTCAGTTCTCAAAACATTTATCCAGCCTTTTCATAACCCCAGATGCTTGCACAGAATGGGGAATGAGATGCTGGAAAGCAGTGCCAGGAAAGGGACCTCGGGGTCCTGGTCAATGGCAAGTTGAATATGAGTCAGCAGTGCCCTGGCAGCCAGGAGGGCCAACCATGTCCTGGGGGCATCAGGCAAAGCATCACCAGCTGATCAAGGAGGAGATTGTCTAACTGTGCTCTGCACAGGGGTGGCCTCACCTTGAGCCATGTGTGCAGTTTTAGGCACTGCAATGTAAGAAAGACATTCAGACATTATAGAGTGTCCAAAGGAGGGCAATGAAGATGGTGAAGGGCCTTGAGGTGAAGCCGTATGGGGAGTGGCTGAGGGCACTTGGTCTGTTCAGCATGAGGAAGAAGAGCCTGAGAGGAGACCTCATTGCAGTTACAACTTCTTTTTGAGGGGAAGAGAATGGGTAGGCACTGGTCACTTCTCTGTGGTGATCAGTGACAGGACCATAGGAATGGCCTGAAGTTGTGTCAGGAGAAGTTTAGGTTGGATATTAAAAAGAGATTCTTCACCCAGAGGGTAGTTGGGCACTGGAACAGGCTGCTCAGGGAAGTGGTCACAGATCTGAGTTCAAGTCTTTGGACAATACTCTGAGGCATATGGTGTGACTCTTGGTCCTGTGCAGGGCTAAGAATGGGACTTGATGATCCTTGTGGATCATCTTCCAACTCATCATATTTTATGATTCTGTGATTTTTCATATCCAGACATATCTAGTACCCTAGGTCTGCCTAGGCACACCTCTGAGTGAGAAAGGAAGAAAACAAAGATATATCTAACATGCTTTAAAAACTGTGAACATCTATCAAAAACTTGGGTTTTCCAAGTAACATAAACACATAACTTTATTACTGGCTTTCGTGAGATATTTGCAGCATTAGGAACTTTTTGAGATGTTTCATTAAACAGAAAATAACAATAATTTTAAACTCTCTGATACAGGCAACTTTTGACTATTGTTGCAGTGCTTACAGTATTCAGCGATGTTCATGCTTCATGTTGCTGTGGTTAATTTGAAGCACAGTGACTTAACAGAACAGACTAAAACTAAAGCTAGGGATAACATAACCTGAGATGTGAGATCTCTGGAGAGACCAACATGGCAAAATTTTTCGAAAGACAGGATATGCCAAACTATTTCTCTCTGAGGAGATATTGGCTTGTTTCAGAATTTCTACAACTTAATAAATATGTGTCGAGGAGGTTGTGTGATTCATTGCTTTGTTTTAGTTTCATGCACAGATTTGCTTTTCAGCCTGCCAATTGATGATCATCACATAAAATACTAACCAATTATTTGTTTTTTAGTGTAGCTACTGCTAAGAACCTCTTACTGAAAATATTCCTGCTGTTCCATTTGGCATATAAAGTGCAACTTACTCAGTTCTATGGACAACTGAGAAATTCACAATATCATACACAGAGAGTGTATCTCACAGATCTTAGAACTAATTTGAACTTCAAGAAATGGAAAAAACAAAAAAAAAAAAAGAGAGATTTCTAGACATTCCAGAAGAAACTCTGAAGACAAGCTGACACTTTCTTTTCCACATAATGGTGCCTCTGCTGTAGATCTAAGTCATCCATTTCCTTTTGTTGTACATGATGTGTAATTATTTATATTGCAGAAACATATAGATAGTCCAAAAATTAATTCCAGATTGTGCTAAGCATTCACCTATTCCAAAAGATACTTCCTCCCCCACCCCCAATTTCAAATTTTAATTATTAACATTGACAAATTTTTCAATCTGAAACACCATTCCCAGAAAAACTGAAGCAGAACTGAGTGAACAAAGCTTGGAGTCAAAACCAGCTGTCCTCTAGCACAGCCTTGTTCCTGCATGACAAAATTAACTTCCCCCTCTCACACTGGATGTGAGGTGAAGTGGACTCTGCTGTGTTGTCAAGCTCTGATTAATTAGCTTATGAATTTTGTAATTCTAGAGGCTTGAGCAAGTTTGTGTAATTTGTACATAGTGTACCTAGTAAATAGAGAGTACACTGAGCTCATGATCAGGCTCATGTTATTACTGCATAAAGCTATCTAAACAGAGAGGCTTTTTTTCAGAGCAGCATTATTAATGCCTTCCCTATTATTGTGTGACATGAGGAACAGAATGCCTTTATCTCCCTTGTTGGCTGCAGGCTTTCAATAGAGTTCAAACACATACCCTGCAAGTACAATCTGGTTTGAAACTAAAAGCAAACAAATGAAGATTGAAAAAGGTTTTTAAAGAGAAACTTTCTAAAACAACCATCCTCCCCCACAACAATCAGTTTTCAGTTAGGACTTATTGGTCTTCACTTCCCATTATGGATGTCAGAGTCTGATCTTCCTCTGTCTCAGTATTTTCCATCTCTGTCTGCATATTTGCCAAGGTATCCTTCTCAGACACATCCTAGTACTGCTTTATTCCCACTGCAACCGGTGTAAGGCACACAGAAGCCTCATGCCCCTAGCCCTTCTAACCACCCTCAGGAGCCCTGGCCCCAGCGCCCCTGTCCTCAGCAGGCTGTCTCCATTACTGCCACACTGGAGAAGCAGTACTGATTGGTGACGGGACTAGCAAGGCTAGAGCCCTTTGGGCACCCATCAAGCACTGGCCTCCTGCAAGACATGTAGACTTGGGGTAAGGCTCTCTGGGTTGCTCAGAAAAGGGTGAAAGGAAGTAGTCCTGTTAGAACAGTGAAAAAAAATGGGGGAAGATGCACAGATTATTTTAGGGGGAAAAAATAGAAAATGAAAAATTCTCTCCTTCATAGAAACCCTTCTTGAAGGTTTTACTGCTGAACATCTGGACCCAAAGGTAGATCCCAGGTGTCTTTTTGGTCAATTGACTTTTGTGCATCTCATGCAGCATCCTGCTAGGTG
Organism: Campylorhamphus procurvoides; assembly: GCA_013396655.1. NCBI lineage: Eukaryota > Metazoa > Chordata > Aves > Passeriformes > Dendrocolaptidae > Campylorhamphus > Campylorhamphus procurvoides. The sequence goes on along the minus strand of WBMV01005348.1, from coordinate 551,880 downwards.
GGGGGCCTTGTGCTGCTCTGATAGGTAAGTAAAAGTAAGTGACATTGGCATGAACCTGGAATGACTGCAGTATATGTGAAAAAACACATTAAACTTATTTTAACCTGTGACCTTGCCATTTCTCAGTGGAAGCTCTCTGCCTAATGAGGTATGTGTCTAGAGAAACCTGCAACAAACCCCTTATCTGCTTAGCCAGGCAAAAGGTAGGGGAATAAATATCAAGAGACATTTCTCCTCAGGCCTTAAGCTGAAACACACACTTTTTTCTATATTTGGTGAGAACAGACGACCACCTCTGCTGTAGGGCTGGGAATCTTATTGGTAGAATAATGCTCCCAAATAGACAGGAATCTGCCTTCTGTTCTGGATTGGTGAGGAAAGAACTTGTTGACATACATTTCACAGCTCCGCATCCTAGAACTTCAGATTTCACTTATCACTACAGGTACACATGAATGAGAAAAGAGGGCAGAATTGTATGGAAAGCACTTGCAGGAATAATCTGATTTTCTTAACATGCTTGATTATGAAAAAGAAATACAAATGACCTGCACAGTACTATTTAGCGAATAAGAGACTAAAGGGCGGGTGTGACGATTTGCCCTTGGTCTTCTAGCAAAGAAAAATCTTCATTACCGTATTCTTATATGTTTTTTCCCCCTAATGCTTTTAGACTGTGTGGGAGATTCATATCAACAATCATAAATGTGTACTAACCCCATGTCATGGATGACTACCAAGGTTTCAGTTCCATTACTGTCAAAATCAAAGCTCTACATCTTATGAAAACGAGATGGACTGAGTACAGAATCAAGCCCAAAGCACTTTCAGCATTACTTCCTTTAAATTACTAATGACCTGATCCATAGTTATGCTGTAATCATCAGTTCGCCAAAGTTCACCTTTGAGATCAAAGATACAAATTTCCAAGAAAACTTTCACTCAAAAAGTTTATTAGGTAAGATACATAACTATATGGGTATTTCAAAAGGAGGGAAAAGTTTGAACACATCTTTTGAAAATTAGTTTTGCTTAATGGTGAGATTAGAAGTCCGTTTGTTTCCATGTGACATCTGGCACACCATGATGCAAGAATTCTAAACTAATTTTCTGTTCTTTGGTGATTGCAACAATCGTTAAATGATATCTCATAAAAATTGATATCCTCTTTCTCTTTGTTTCTGCTTCATTCTACGCATACTTTGAACCGAAATCCTTAAAGAAACAGTTGGTGAACAGTTTCAGCTTACAACATAGGCTGTCAGACCAAATAAGCAAATCAAATGAGGAGAAAAAAATTGTGTTAAAACCCTACTATTCAAAAATGTTGGCATATCCCACTGTTTTCCCTGAGTCTGACATTACTTTGTTGGTGCTTCATGTCTTTATTTTTCATCTGAACAACAGTTATGCATCCGACAGTTATGCATCTGGATCTCCATCCTTCAGCAAATGTACTGAGAGCAGCTGTGATTTGCTTGACTCACTCTGGATGTTCATGGTGCACGTATGCACATCTGAACTAGTCATCATGGATTTTTTACTGTCAATAGAAATTGAGTAAATGCAGTCAGTGGAGTTTAAATGCAATTCATTGTCTGCCGAGGTAGTCAATAAAGTTTGTTTGTTTAGACCTTCACTATAAAGCAGAGCAGAATGGTTAAGGATGGTTACTTCAGATACAGATCCCCAGAGCATAACTTTAGTTGTCTAAGTATAGATGTCTAGTGTCATTTTAGGTGCTCTGGAATATCAACTTGATAGAAAAAGGTGCAAATCTGTTGTAGCTCTTGGCTCAAACATACTATCATTATGAAAAATTTAATGACCGTGCACAACAGCTCCGAACAGACCTGTATACTGTTGGTCATGCAACTGCCTCTGGACCCTAAAATCAGGTGAGTGAATCTCAACTATCAAGACAGGAGAGCAAGTGAAAACACATGGGGCTCCTTGAGCTTAGTTGCAAGCCTTGGATCAGAGGCTTCGTGTGTTGCACAATGGTGGTCATACTACTGGCCTTTGGGAATTTTCCTACAAAATGTAGGAGAAACATTTTTGAACATGTTTCTATGAGGGGTTTTTTGTTGTTGTTATATTTTGATACTGCCTAATCAGACAAGGCAGTTAACAGAGGCACCAAGACATAATGAATCCAAAAGCCAAGTAGTAGATCAGCAGAAAGCAAAAAAAGCAGAATTTGGCTTTCTAAAATCTATTTTGAAGGCCAGGATATGGGCCACATGGATTCTGTTCCTACTTCTTTCCCACCAATATTCTTCCTCTTTTCCTGCCCAGCCCACCAATGAAACAGCAACAAAGAATTGGGCTCATTCTTCTGATTTTCCTAACTTTCTTTTCTGATGCTAGCTGAGTACACTTCTTGTTTCCAGGCTGGGACACATTTTTTGTGAAGTCATCCAGCTCTCCCTCTATGCTTAGCCCTTCCTGGCTGTCTGCTGATTGCTTGCCTGTAAAGCACACTCTTCCTTGTTCCAGGTTTCAGTAGGCTAACTGCTGACACAGATTTTTCATGTTTTCTCAATTAGATAATTACAGGGAAGGACTGCACACAACTAAAATTACTTATTTGCAAAGATTCAGGTTTTCCTGGGGTGCTGAAGGTAAAGTTGGACTTCCAGCTAAGATCCCACAAAATGAATAGCAGTTTCTGTTCCAGTCCCCACCCAACTGAAATCCAACCTTCTCTGGCTGCATGCCAGGCTCTAGGTCATCCCCTGGCACACTTGATAAGGCACCCTCAACACACTCTGCCCCATTTTTATATGAAAAACCCACATTATTTCTTGAATGAAATCGATAAATTTACCCAAGCATTGAAAACATTAATTGGAAGTCTCCAGGAATACCTACAGGGGAACTACACAACTCCCTTACTCCCAATTTAAATGCTACTCATGGTCATGACTGATCTCATTGCTGCATCTGTGCACATAGATGAGAATATCCTCAGAACTGTGGTGTTAGAATACGGAAAAACAATGAAGGATTGATAGGAAAATATCTCAATTGTTTCAATATTCCTGGTTTAATTTCCTAGTTCTTAACTGGTTTAATTTACCTGTGCCCCCTAATCTGCACATTCACTGTGATGTACAGAGGCTCATGAAAAATGAGGGGGAATGAATGTTAGAAGAGGGTTGTTCTGAAGAATTTCCAATCTCATAAAGGAAGCAGAAGCACTTGAGAAACTAGTGCTTTGATAGTAAATTTGAAGAGGAGCTTTTGACTCCCTTGAAGGCAGAGAGACCTCTGTAAGAGAACTGGGTAATCACCAACTTCATGGTGTGACTCTTGGCATGTCCTGTGCAGGGCCAGTAGCTGGACTTCGATGATCTTTGTGGGTCCCTTCCAAGTCAGGATATTTGATGATTCTGTGATTTTTAGTGATCACAGTATAAAGAACAGGAATACATAAAACAGAACTTTTTATGACCTATGCTTCTGCACAGGCACAGAGCACACACCATAGCATCCAAGCTATGGTAAAAACACATAACAATATATACAATTTTTTAAAGGATTTATCTTAGTATAAGATCGGGATAAGATTGAGACTTTAATACAAGATTTTGTTGCAGAATTTCTTGGTAGCTAAATGTATTTCCCTTAGTAAACTATGACAGTGTCACAAAGTTTCATCATTAAATTAAGAGCACTCTTAAGATTTGAATCTCTGAGTAGCTGTTGGGAGACCTGCTCTGGAGTGATAAGAATGATGAGTCCATCAGTTTTGTATGGGCTGAAAAACATTTTTAGTCTAGACATTGATTCTCATAACAAAAGAATGCCACAGAACTTTCTAACTGAGGTTAGAATTCTTTGTGGGGTTTTTGATTGTTGGTCCAGAAGACTTCAAAGAATGTAAGAACAGGACATGTTATGTTGTGATGCTCCTCATTTGAATGTTGAATATTACAAGTACAAGCCTAACAATGGAAATAAGAGTATTGATTCAATCACTAAATAGATTTTTCAGTAAATTTGATAGCAAACTGGTATAGTGGGGTTCACCTCACCCTACTTTAGACATGGCTAGAGCACCTCTCCTGTGAAGACAGACTGAGAAAGCTGGAGTTGTTCAACCCAAAGAAGGCTCTGGGGAGAGCTCGTTGCAACTTTCAACATACAAAGGGGGCTTATAAGAAGCATGGAATGAAACTTTATACCAAGGCCTGTAACAACAAGACAAGGGTTTTAAATGTAAAAAGGGTAGGTGTAGATTGGACATAAGGAAGAATTTTTTTTTTTTTTCTTTTAGGATGAGGGTGTTGAGGCACTGGAACAGAGGGCCCAGAGAAGTTTGGGATGACCCATGTTGGAAGTGTTCAGAGTTGGGTTGGATGGAGCTTTGAGTGATCTAACCTACTGAAAGAGGTCTCTATACATGGCAATAGGGGTTGGACTACATGATCTTTAAAGGCCTCTTCCAAATCCAAACCATTCTACAATTCTAAGAGAAAGGAGAATCATCCTATTTGTCTTCATAAATAACCTGAGTGCAAGGAGAAACAGAGGACAATACATAACTGTATCTGAAAACAGAACAGGAATGAGAGGCTAGAAGATGTTGAAATATTTCTTGGCCACCTTCATTTCACATCTCAACTGAAATGTGACCTCTGGATGTGCGCAACCTCCCCAGTAATGCACTAAACAAATCTGAGCCAAAAACTTTCCATCCTAGAGGCAGAAGGCTAACTAAGAAGTCACAGTGACATTAAAGCACTTTGTTAAGACCCAAGATTTTAAAGGCATGCTCTGTTCTCTTCTAAAGTGCACTTCACTCAACATTTAAACACTTCCCATTACCTCAGTGCACAGTTACCTAATTTTTACTGAAATTTTTGAATACTTCTCAGTTTGGGTTTCTTTCCCATGCATTTCAGCGGACTTCTAAGAAAGAGAATTTTGTTTGTCAAAACAAAAGAATACAAACACAATCCAAGCTGTGTTCAGTGTTGTGTAATGCATGTTGATAGGTCACTTGACTGACAATTTTTTAAAAGTCTTTTGCTAAATAATCCTCTCTTATGTCATCCTTCATAGAGTGGACTTATACTTCATGTGTGGAACAATGATATGAAAAAGGTGACTAGATAGAGAAAGTGTCAAGAATGTGCTGATATTTTTTATAATGAATAAATACACAAATCAGTCCACTCACCCATCTTTTGAAATGCCTTTGGTAACTACTTTCCATATGTGTCAATCATTTAAAAGAAGCTGTGTGACCTTGAGATATAATAATCCAAGCATTCCATAGTTTCCTCCCACCCTCCCTCTCCCTGCTTTTTAAACAACTTTGTTTGGTCCTGCCTGGCTGTCAAATCAGTGGGAGGGCAGAAGGTCATATCTGAAGTTACCAAAGGCTGAAGCTCTTAGCTAGGGTTCCTCTGCTTCAGTATTTCTTCCTGTACAGTTTATAAAGGCATGTTGCAAAAAATGAATACTCTGGATATTACAATAAAAACAACAACTCTGATACAATCTGACATCAGATACATTCAGAATCAAGATATGCTGTCTGTTCTGGTTGCATTGCTTATTGTCATATGAGGCTTTCACTCTCTAGCCTACTGAAGTATAATCAAGAAGCATACCTGTTAGCTTAAAAGGTTCCACAGCTTCTGAATAGGGATACTCTAGCCTGTCTTCACTCTGACAGCTATTAGGCAAACTGAGAACATCAACACCAGCATCTCAGTCTTATGAAAATTTCAGTTCCAGATGTGTTTTGTTTTGAGGTGCTTTTTTAGCTGATTTTTTTTAATCTCCTCCAGCTACACTTTTTCTTCACCCACCTGAAGTTAATTCCTGTATATATTTTATGTTCATGGCAAAACAAATTTCAATTTCATGCATCTAAATTTGCTTCGGTAATTGTTTATTTGATAACTGCTCACATGCTTATCCAATCAGAGAACAAGTATAATTTCTTTTCAGTGTCTGAAATTAAATGGTGCAGCTTAAATAACCCAGATGAACTATTTTCAGATCCCTGGTCCTGACATATTTTGAATCAGGTACATTAAAGTGAAAAATTAATACAGTGAAATAAGATGTCCAGAAATGCTGTTAAGAAGAAAAAATGAATGTTGGCTAAGATCATACAAATTGAATGCAAATGACTCAGTCATTTTTAATAACAACCACAGTTCAGCTATTCATAGACACCACAGAATCACTGAGATACCATACAGAGAAGGCTGAACTACCTAGCAACCCATTATGGATGTTTCTGACAATACAGGTGATAGTACAGATGTCCCACAAAAAAGGTCCTTTCAGTATCTCTATTGAGATAATTAGCTTACAGTCTTGTAAATGTGCAAAGAACTTATCTTTTCCAAGAGACTGAAGTTGTTCTTTGGACTATTGGAGTTGCACTGTTATTTTTTTCCAGAATAATTTGCAACTGTCCCAATTCTGCAGTGTGTCCTTGTGAGTGGTTAAGGCTGGATGACAATTGTGGTTCACAGTGGCCTTGAAGTTCAAGTTCTGTGAAGTTCATCATCAGTTCCATCGATGAGTAGGGGCTGGTTTTGACCTTCATTGTATTTGGTCAACATTTGCAGCTTCTCTTGTTGTGGCACTTCTAATATGACATTATTCTCTGCAGCAGTTATTCCTCCGCTCATTTCAGACATTTCCAGTGTAATGCTATGATGAATGCCTAAGCTTGTTACAACTCTTGGAAAGGTGTTGTTCAACTGGAATCAAGTGGAATTTGGTACTTTCAGCAAAACATAATCTGACTGTATTACGAAAGAAAGATAGTTCACAAACTCATGTTATGGTCAGGGGACTCCCTGACAGACAGGCAGTCTGTCTTATGCTTTGATTGATTTTGGCACATGACCATTCTCTGTCATGGTCTTCTGTCACCAAGAGGGATATTAATTACTGTCTCCAGAGAAAAACAGCATTGCAGAGTGTAAGGTATTCAAGGCCTTACCTGGAACCTACACAAACACCCACTGTAGGTTCCTCAGAAAAAACTTCCCTAAGGCATCTGTCTTTAGTTCTTTCCTAATTTCCAAATCAACTCAGAGATTATATAAACATAAAGGAAAACTAGACAGAGAATCAGCAATGTAAAATATCTGGAATCATCTAAAAAAAGTGTCAGAAGAAGAATGCAGAATGCTGTTTATTATCTGAAGTCAATCAAGGTCTGTAGAGGTAATATCTTTCATCAAACTCACTCTTATAGTCACTAAAAAAGTAAAGATATTTGATTTGGATAACCTAAGGTGTTATTCATGTCTAAAAATAAAACAAAACAAAACAACAAAAAACACCAACAACAACCACCCCAAGAAAACAAACAAAAAAACCCAAAGCCGACCCAACCAACCAAAAAACCCAACCCAACCAAACCAAACAAACAAAACCCCCAAACAATAACAAAATACAACAAAAAAAAAGAAAATGAGACTTCACACCTGAAAAGTGGGACAACTGCTCTAATTCAAAGCAGGTATGTCAATCAATTAGGTAGAGCATCTAAGGGAAATAGGTACTGATATTTGCTCAACTAATAACAGGAAGGTGAGAGTTGGTTACCTCCAATTCCATAAAAAGCTGATAATAAAAGTTGTCTGTACTCTTGAAAGGAGTGTTCAAACATGGTAAAACAAATCTCTCTTTTCTTTGACACAACTTTGTAACTCAATGTGGTAGAATTCGTGATAGAGTGTGATCTAGAAATCAGGCAATAATTTTTGAATTTGGGATTAGATGTCAAAAACACTTTTCTTCATCTCTTCCTAATGTGATCATAATGGAAATTAAAAAATAAATAAATAAAATCAATCTTCAATGAGATGTCGAATTACATCCTTATTAACTAATAATGATAATGAACCCAAGAATCTGCTTTGCAATTAGCATGCTAATTTCACACACAAAATGCTAAAATTACTTTTTTAAAAGCTGTAAAAAAGAACTGGGTTTAATTTGCTTATCTGTAAATATCTCACATTTTTCTTTTCTTACTGGCTTGCTCACTGTTGGAATGCCACTGTTTTGTAAACGTATGTCTCCATAACATGTTATTACCACTATCACTATTATCATCTCATAGCACAAGGTCTTCTAGCCCCAAATATACCTATAAAGAGTCCTTTCCCCTTAGTGCATATGTGTCAGGTAAGCAATTCCAGTTACCACAGCAAAATATTAGCAAAAAGTTCCATATTAGCGAACCAGACCTGAAGAAGACAGAGAAATATTATATGTGCATAGCTCCAGTCTGTGCTGAAATTGAAGGAAACTGCTATGTAAGTAGGGAGGAAAAGCCTCTACTGAAATGCATTATGAAGGTGCCAAAGTTTTATGAATTTACTAGCATATACACTTGCACATTCAAAGTCAACTCCTACCCTCAAAGCAATCTCAAAATTTATTAAGCATTCTTCCCTTAACTTCTTTTAATATGCCTAACTTTGTTCCTGTGTGTCATGCTTTGGCTGTCCCAAAAGACTCACACTTTGTGTTATAAATACTGGATGCTAATAATACCTGAGACCTACTAATATTCTGCATCATGTACACTGACTTAAAACAGACAAAATGAGAAATGTTCATATTTGATTTTCTTATCCAGAAACTTCTGTTTTTCCCTTATGCCTCCATGAGCTTAGTGAGACAAATAGAATGTAATTAAATTGTGTTATCAGGTCAAACAGCATAGTTATGATCAACCATGGGCCAAAAAATTTTTCTAAAAAAATTCATTGACATTGCATTTTATTTACTTCTGCTCTGCATAGAAGGAAATGAATGTTACATATTGACAGAAAGAGCCATTAAAACACGGTGGTATGGCACTCTCTTTCATAGAACTATCGTCAGAAAAGACACAAGGTAACTGATAGCCCTACCTACCTGAGGCATCATATCTCTGAAGCCAGCAGGTTACAAGTCAGCAGGCAGTGCAACCTGGAGGGACAGAAATGAGGTAAAACTGTCTTGCCCAACCCTGGCAGCTACTCTGGCAGGATGAAAACCAAATGAAAGCAGAAACCCCTAAGCTTCATTGTAAGTCCATGCCTAGTGGTGAAGCAGCTGTGAAGAAGGGGAAGAATCACGATCTGCGCAACGAGAGGGAAGATCTCACACATCTCCACCCTTTTCCCTTCAGTTCTCAGATGTGACTTCATTGCTTGCTCATGCAGTGCTCCAGTTCTTTGAACACAGACCCCTCCCACAGTCCATTATTGTTACTAAGTGCAAATGTATTGTGCACACATCAGAAATTGTATTATCCTGAAAAAAAACTATACTTATCATCATCCTCCCTTCTGCCACCTTGTGTCTGCCTTAATTGCTTCAATTAAAACGGCTCTTAGGAAAAAACATCAGCTAGACATAAGGTACTTAACAAGATTTAGGTCCTTCTGTTCCCTCCCACACAGTGAATTTGGATGCAAATAGATAGCCTTCTACAAACAGATGATCTGTGTATTACCTGACATCTTATTCCACTTTGTGGATAGGACTGTTAGAGAGAGTTTTATTCCCCAAATTTTAAAGAAGTCTCCTTTTTCTTAAATTTTGCATTTTAAAAGTGAGGTACCATTCTCTTAGGTCAGGAAAAGGAAACTTTGACAGCCAGAGACAGCTGCGACATCACTGATATAGTACAGCCATTATGAGTTTGGTTTAGTCACACATAAAAATTCTGTTGAATTTAAGTATTCATGTGTGTCTAATTCTCCTTCATGAGCCAGAGTTTTCAGGCATCTGCATGTAATATCAATATATCTTTCTGTTTGTTCTTCATGTGAAATGAGGGAACAGTTTGTCTGTCTAGATCCTGATTTTTTTTTCCTCTGTAATCTTCTGTTTTGCCTTTTACCATGTGTGCATTACTGCATCCCACTTTTCTATGACACTTTATTCTGGCAAGGAAATCACCTCAACTGTCATTTACAGATGCTAAGAGGACTATAGGCACCAAAATTTTTCAACTCATGCCACACAGGATTCCTGGAAGCTTTTTATTTCAACTTAATTTGAATCACACTTCCTAGAGAGTGAGTAAAATTACATGTTAATTAAGGGGAGTTCCTAGCTCCTGTTAAGCCCATGCAACTCTGATAAAGTCCAAGAAGGTTTCCTAAATTTAGGTAAACTCAAGCCTTGGCCCTGACTTTTTCTTCTACAAAGAGCCAAGAAATGAGATAAAAGACACATAAGAACAGATTTCTTGCACAAACAGGTGGGTTTTTAACATTTAATCTGTCCAGGTATTGAATAAATCCTTCTTAATTCATATAATGTACCTATTTAAGCAAGAGTAGTGGCTAGAAGTAACAGTAATGGTATTGCAAAATACATTACAGGATTCACCACATTATCCAGCTGTATGTTGGGCCACTGCCACTTGAGAAAAAAAAATGAACTTAATCACATATCTAAGATTTAACGTTAAATTTCATTAAATTCCCCAGGAGATCAGTACAGTTATTGGCTTTGATAACTGCACAATGAAAGGGCATTCATAGAAACTAACTTGATAGCGTGCAGCACAGAGATAGGTCTATCAGATGTCTGTTGGCTGAATGACACCTGTTGATATCCCAATAGTTGCTAATTAATTACAATATACTTAACAGAGCATTTTACACAACAATGGGTCAGTGAACCATAGCAAGGCTGTGGAAACTGAGCAAAGAATTAAACAAAGCTTTCAGAAAATAATACTATATATGATTCCACACCTGTTGGAGAGGAGCTTCAGGTAATGAGACTAAATATTAAAATATGAAAAGGAGGAGGTAAAAAGATAAGGTAATAATTATCCCAATCATCACAGGCTGTGTTAAAAATAAGATTTCTTCTCATGGCAGGAATTGAAGAGGAAAAAAAAATCACACAAAATATGAACAGCTATGGAGGAAAATCCTGAGATGGGTGCTAGACAGACAAAATGAAGTGAGAAGGAAGTAAAATGATAGAACAAGTGCATATGGTACCTGGTACTTCCTTTAGCACAGTGCAGTTGAACCCTCTCTAGCTAAAGTAATAAATTAACATGCCTGTTAAATATAGACTTAAAAGAGGAAAACATGTGACTAGAATTCCTCAATAGACAGACTTTACTTCTTTTTAATAACATTTTTAATTGATTTTGACTTCATATTGTCTGAAGCTTCCATGCTTTGGGTGTTTTTTCCTGAAAATGGAGTAGCAAAAAGTTGCAACTTGTAAAAGAATATTTGAAAATTACAGAATGTCCTCCCAAGAATATCCATTACACGGAAACATCAGTGCCTTTTTAAGGAGACAGTCCCTCCAAAAAGGGCTTGGATTTTACTACCCTTTTTCTCATTAGTGGAATGAAAGAAGTACTAAAGCACCACTAAAACACATACGCTGTATGAGAGAGCTGTCTGTTTTACACAGTGTGAAATGGTGCACAATTTAGTCATGAGATGACTTGGGTACTCTGCTTAAGTAATATAACAATACAAGATTGTGTTCATATGATGGAACTGTGTGCACTGGTTTCTCGCTATACCATCATGGTCTGAAACTTAAGAATACCACAGTCCATAGGGGTACTTCGTACATGAATTTCAAGAGCTTGAGAAAATTTTCCAAGTCAGGGTCTGTATTTGTATTGCAAAATGTAAATAATAACAAAGGAAAAAAAATCACAACTATATCAGTACAAAAAATTCACATTTAAACACTGAAAAAAGTAAAGAGAAGCCTCTAAAAGTTACTGTAAGAAGTCTTTTCTCTTGTTCAAGAGAAAGTCACATAAGCATAGCTGTGATTGAATGGGATTGCATGTTGCTCAATTCTGTCAGCACAGTAACTTGTTTTTCACATGCTACTTGGAAAGGAAAATATTGCTCCTGCCTTCATATTCTCTTCAGGACTGCTGCACCAGAAGATAAAACCTTAGGTCATTCTGGTCCCAGGAATAGATCTGCATCCCTCGACTGAATAAAAGACTTTGATGAATCAAGCTCTTAAGCAGAAATTTCAAGAAAGCATTGGACTTTGATTCATTTCTTAAAATGGTCATTTTCTGGCTCCTTGATTTCTTGCATGCAAGACTTTACAGATATATATGCATCTAGAAACATCTTGTAGAGCATTTACTTTTTATATTTTTCTCTAACAGGTGTTTATACTATTGCCTACTTCCAAATCATAAGGTCAATATTTAAATCATTTTAATGGATGCAATTTATAGACTCTAAAGTTAAGGTATATTTTAGTCTGCAGAGCTATTTGGTGTGGCCAGTAGAATTTTATGCATCCATCCACAAGAGCTGAAAATTGATTTTCTACTTGAACTCCCAAGGTTGCCCAGTAATTGCAAACTATTATAGAAAGATATTTTTCGTTATATTTCCAAGGATCTCAGTAAAGAAGAAATTTGATTTTAACATCTTGCTCTTTACTTTCACAGAATCACAGACTATGCAGAGTTGGGAGGGACCCAAGAGGGTCATTGAGTACAAATCCTGGCCCTGCACAGGACCATCTCCAAGAGTCACACCATGTACCCAAGATCACTGTCCATTCCCTCAGGTCCTGTCACTGATCACCACAGAGAAGAGACCAGCGCCAGCTCCTCCCCTTCCCCTCCTGAGGAAGTTGTAACTGCAATGAGGTCTCCACTCAGTCTCTTCTTCTCCAGGATGAACAGACCAAGTGACCTCAGTTGGTCTTCATATGGCTTCCCCTCAAGGCCCTTCACCATCTTTGTTGTCCTCCTTTGAACAGTCTCTAAGAGCTTAATATCCTTCTTATTATTGCAGTGACCAAAACTGCACACAATATTCAAGATGAGGCTGCCCCAGTGCATTGCAGACAGGGACTATCACTTTCTTTGACCAGCTGGTGATGCTTTACCTTGATGCCTAAGGATTTTAATGTGTTTATAGATTTTTTACATAAGTTGAATAAGTTTTCCTAAGTCTCTTGAACTTTTAGCAGCATTTAGAAGTTGCTGAACATTTTCTCACACATTTCTGAAATTCTGTTAGACATGCATTACCAAGGACACGCTGTTTTGAAGAACACCTGCAAGCACTCCAACTGAGACAATAAGACAGCTTGTAGTCAAAACAGGACAGCAAGCTCAGAGCCCTTGGAGGAGTTCCAAGGGGCAGTTCTGAGGGTGGGCACCAGGGAAAAATGGTATCATGGGTTGGATATAATCATGAAATGTTAATTACTGAAAATTATAAAAACTGTAGCATTTGGCTGGCATGTGTGCGTGTACTTTTATTGTAAACTAGAAGCTTCTAATAAAGGAGTTACTTTATCCATCTATCTCCATGAATATTGTTTTAGAAAGCCTTTTCCAGAATAAGGCATCAGCCTGATGCCCCCCAGGACATTGCTGGCCCTCCTGGCTGCCAGGGTACTGCTGACTCATATTCATCTTGCTATCAACCAGGACTCCCAGGTCCCTTTCCATGGCACTGCTTTCCAGCATCTCATTCCCCAGTATGGATGAACATCTGGGGTTGTCCTGTCCCAGGTTCAGAATCCGACACTTTTCCCTGTTGAAATTCATATGGTTGGTGATTGTCCAGTCCTCTGATTTGTTGAGGTCTCTCTGAAGGGTCTCCCATCCTTCAAGGGACTCAACAGCTCCTTTGAGTTTTGTGTCATCCACAAGCTCGTTTAGTATTTCTTCTAATCCTGTATCCAAGTCATTTATGAAGATGTTGAAGAGCACAGGGCCCAAGAGGGAGCCCTGTGGAACCTCACTGGTTACAGGGCACCAGTCTGATGTCACCCTATTCATTATTACCCTCTGTGCTCGACCCACAAGCCAATTGCTCACCCACCACATGATGTGTTTATGCAGCTTTGTGCCGGACAGTTTATCCACAGGGATACAGAGAGAGACAGTATTGAAAGCCTTACTGAAATCCAAAAATATTACATCAAGTGTCTTCCTGTGATCATCTACATGGGTTACCTTGCCATAAAAGGAAATCAGGTTTAATAAACAGGACTTTCCTCTCATGAAGCCATGGTGTTTGTGAGCAATGATTGTATTGTCTTTCTGGTGTTTTTAAATACATCTCAGAATAATCTTCTCCATAACTTAACAGGCACTGAAGTGAAACTGACAGGCCTGTAGTTTCTGGGGTCCTCCTTCTTGCCCTTCTTTAAAATTTGGACAGTATTTGCCAGTTTCCAATCAGCTGGGACCTCTCTGGATTCTCAACACTGTTCAAAAATCATTGAAACAGGTTTTGTGATGACATCAGCTAGATCTTTGAGGATTCTTGGATGAATATAATAAGGCCCCATAGATTTGTAGGCATTCAGCTGGAGCAACAGATCCCACATAATTAGAATGTCACAGTATTTACATAATTTCACAGTATATTGGGAATTGATCATTCTCGCAGTCACGTTCCTCCAGCTCAGGGCACTGAGACCCTCTTGGTCCATCATCTGTGTTGAAAACAGAGGCAAAGAAACCATTAAACACCTCTGTCTTGACTCTGTCCCTGTTTGTGAAGTGACCATCCTCATCCTGTAATGAGCCAAGGATATTTCTATATTGCCTACTACCATTAATATATTTAAAAAACTCTTCTTACTGTTCCCCACATTTCTGCCCAGCTTCAATTCCAGTTGAGCTTTGGTCATATGAATTTTCTCCCTGTAACAGCAAGAAGCATCTCTCTATTCTTCCCACATCACTTGAGCTTGCTTCCATTGGTCATACACCTTCCCTTTTTGCCTTATTTCCAAGAGATGATTTCTGTTCAGCCAAGCCAGCCTTCTGCATTATCTGCTTGACTTCCGACACTTGGGAATTGCTACTCCTGTGCTATTAGGAAGTGATGTTTAAAAAGTGACCAGCACGCTGGACCCCAGCACCTGCAAAAACATTATCCCAGGGGACATTACTTACTGATTCCCGGAGCAACCTGAAGTCTGGTCTCTTTGTCCAGAGTTGAGGTTTTGCTGACACTTTTCCTCCTGTCAACAGAGATTTTAAACTCAATTGCTTTGTGGTCTCTGTGGCCAAGACAATCACCAATCTCCCCTTTGCTCATGAGATCTACAGTGTTGACAAGCAGCAGATCAAGGAGGGCATCTTTCCTAATAGGGTCCCTTAGGCCCTGTTCCATAAAGCTGTCATCCAAGTTTTTTAGGAATCCTCTGGCCCGGGTTATACCAGCCATGTGGTGTTCCCAGTTAATTTTTGGTAAGTTGAAGTCCCCCATAAGGACAAGGGCAGTTGACTTGGAAGTGTCCCTGAGTTCCTCAAAGCATATTTCATTGACGTCACTGTCCTGGCTGGGAGGTCTATAGTAGATTCCCACAAAGACATCTGCATTACTTTTTTTGTTTGCCCCTTGTTAAGTATTCTGTGGATTTTCTATTGCATTTTTAAAAATGTAAATAATATGCATAATAATTGAGAACTCTTGTGCATATTTTATGTATATATGCAACTGTGTGTGAAAAGGCACAAATTAATTACTAAAAAGTTATAGTTTATCTGTTAAACTTGAACAAGTTACATACAGGTCACAGTAGTATATTTATAATTTTGTGTGAAATTTATCTCAGTGTTTTACATTCTCAGAACTTAGCTGACATGGTTAACTTTCTGTCAATTTGTATCTTCTGTTTTCAACTCTTTTTTTTTAATATTTGATAAGATCAAAACATCATTAGGTGAACTTTTACCTATCTTCCTTGCTGCACCTCCAGAGAAACACACAGACTCCCTCACACTTACAAACATAACTAGCACAACATAATCAAACAGTTTCTTCAGATGAGAAAGCAATAGAGATTGTCCTGGCAAATGTGTTATTAAACTATTACAAAGCCACAGGGAGACAATGGTAAGTTATGCCAAGCCATTGTCTTTTAGATCAGAGAGTGTACACAAATAACAAAGTAATCCTGAATGAAGGACAACAATCCTGAATCCTATTAGCAAACAACTCATTGTAGTGCAGTTCTCTGTGTAATGCTTTTCACTGCCATTAATCAGTCTGGATGGATCCTCATGCTGCTTGGCCAGACTGCCTCCAGCTATGCAGACTAGCTTAGTCTGATGTTCAGGCATCTATTGCCTGTGCAGCAATATGTGGTACAGTCTATCTTTGGAGAAACTAGAGAGAATGAAAATCAATAGAAGTCATGGGATGAATTTATTTAGGTGATTTTTAAAACCTCACCACAATTAAATTACTGTATACATTTCTTCAGTATATATTTGAAATGTAACTATGCAAATGTGATTTTATTCTTTAAACTTCCAAAAAAAATGTTATTTATATTCAGAGATACGTGAAATTATTCGTGCTGAAATTATAAAGCTATTATTAAAAAAAAGAATAAAATCATTAGTAATCAGACTACACTCTGTAATAATCATTTTGCCATTTAGATGACTTCGAAGTAAAACCTATACATTTTCTCTACCTTCCCTCATCTTTTTTTTTTTAAGCATTCTGTCAAGATAACTTTCCTTAAAGTCTGAATTACACCTCAAGGTTTTGTTTGCAAAAGGAGGAAGAAAAATTAATTTCTATGCTAAGGAAAATTGTCTTCATAACATAGGTTCACAGATAATAAAAGTTTCTACTTAAGATTTTCCTTTAAGTCTATATTAATCAGTATTTTTATCTTTTCTCCCCTCTTGCTTTTAATACAATTTTTCATTGCTACTAAATGGTTTAAAATACTGTTCTGCATGCAAGCTTGTGCATTTGAAGCATTGATTCTGCAACTGTTAGCAAATAATTCAAGTACGTACTGCCAAAATCCTGAGTAATTTGTATGCAATGTAAATGCATACAATCACTTGCAAGTGTGTCATGGGAAAAAGCGGAAGTCTAGCAGCTATTCAGAAGCCTTTTTATCTATCTATCCATCTATCTATCTATCTATCTATCTATCTATCTATCTATCTATCCGTTTCTACACAATAATTTTATATTATAGCAGTGCTGAAAATTGTCATAGTTAAGTCTGTATCTGAATTCCTACTTTAAATCCCAATCTTAAAAGAATGAGAACAGAGATAGAAAAATTCCCTCCAGGCTGGTTTGACATACGGTTTCTGACAATGCTGCTAGTGCAGCATGATGGAAGAAAGAACAGTTAAAATATCTTTCAGAATGAATCTTGTACATACCTAATCCCACTATGACTCCACCTGAATAGGCTCAAGAAGTGGGCCCATAGAAGGCTGGGAGAGGAAGGGATTGAGAGCAGCCCTGGTCAGAAGGACCTGGGGGTTCTGGTGGATGAGAGGCTGGACATGACCCATCACTGTGCACTTGCAGCCCAGAAAGCCAATTGTGTCCTGGGCTGCACCAAAACCAGTATGACCAGCATGGCAAGGGAGGGGATTTTGCCCCTCTACTCTGCTCTGATCAGAGCCCCTTTGCAGTGCTGTGTACAGTTCTTCGGTCCTCAGTACAAGAAAGACATGGGCCTGTCGGAATGAACCCAGGGGAGGGCCACCAAGATGATTAGAGGGGTGGACCACCTCNGCTAGTGCAGCATGATGGAAGAAAGAACAGTTAAAATATCTTTCAGAATGAATCTTGTACATACCTAATCCCACTATGACTCCACCTGAATAGGCTCAAGAAGTGGGCCCATAGAAGGCTGGGAGAGGAAGGGATTGAGAGCAGCCCTGGTCAGAAGGACCTGGGGGTTCTGGTGGATGAGAGGCTGGACATGACCCATCACTGTGCACTTGCAGCCCAGAAAGCCAATTGTGTCCTGGGCTGCACCAAAACCAGTATGACCAGCATGGCAAGGGAGGGGATTTTGCCCCTCTACTCTGCTCTGATCAGAGCCCCTTTGCAGTGCTGTGTACAGTTCTTCGGTCCTCAGTACAAGAAAGACATGGGCCTGTCGGAATGAACCCAGGGGAGGGCCACCAAGATGATTAGAGGGGTGGACCACCTCTCCTGAGAGGAAAGGATGAGAGAATTGTGATTGTTCAGTCTGGAAAAGAAAAGCTTAGGAGTGACCTAATTGCGGCCTTCCAGTTCTGAAGGGAACATACAAAAAAGACAGAGACTATTTACCAGAACATATAGTGACAGAACAAGGGGAAATGGATTCAAACCAAAAAAGAGTCTATTTTAGAAATAAATTCTTTACTGTGAAGGTGGTGAGGCACTGGAACAAGGTGGATACCCCACCCCTGGAGGGTCTCAAGGTCAGGTTGGATGGGGCTCTGAATAACCTGGTCTAGTGGAAGGTGCCCCTGCCCATAGCGTAGGGGTCTTTAAGGTCCTTTTTAACCCACACCATTCTATGATTCTATGGGTAATGACTAAAGTAATTAGTCCTGTACTGTTTGCTTTGCCATGGATGTCCCCATTGCAGTCTCAGACCTAGTCCAGGACTTCACAGTGGGAAAGCAGTACAAAACCAGGAGGAAGAGAAGTGAGAAAAGAAGTCTTCCTGTCCCTCAGGGTTTGGAGCTATGTCCCTTGGAATTTGATGCTGTAAAGAATTGAAGACTTCTTCCTAAGCATATAAAAAGTCCTTTTTTTATTGGGGTGGGGGGTGTGGGGGTAGGAGGGAGGGAAAGTAGTAAAAAAAGAGATAGTGCAGCAGCAGAACAAAGAAAATAAGAAAGTGTGTCTTATATTGTAGCTGTGTTTTCAAAAGTATGTTGGTACTCACACACAAAAAATGGGCTAGCACGTATCTAGTCTTCAGCAGGACTAGCCATGAGCCTGTACCACTGGGACAGATCCCACCTTTCCACCTGCAGGTTTATTTTCCTTTGCCCAAAGTCTCCAGTGAACTCATTTCTCAAGGACGGTAAGACACCTTCACTTGTGCCAATCTTGAATGTTCGCATTAATCCACATGGCTGGCCTTAGTAACCTTTCTCTCTCTCTGTTTCATCAGTCTGTCTTCCTTTCCAGATCCTCTGAGACTAATGGCATTTTCAGAGTAGTGTTTTCTTGCCTTCTCCATGACTTCTATTCCTTTTAGAGTTCCTGTGTTTTTCAAAGCTACTTCCTTACTCTTCGAAGTTTCAAAGTCATGTCTGAAAACACTTGACAGTGCCTAGGTATCTGCTGATTCTATCCATGTAAAATTTCATTGCTTTCTTGAACCCTTACCCTTTGACTGTGTATTACAATATTATGATATAGAGCTCTTTTAAACTGGAGCCCTCTGCTGCCATGGCAGTTGTGGTCTGAAGCCAGTGTTTAAGTAATAGCAAAAACATTATCTACTGTGCTGAAGCATTGATATGAACTTTCTAAGGCTTCCAGCAATTAGCATGACCTCCTGTAAGCCTTCAGAGGCACATAAATGTCACTCAAAATTTAACTTAACTACACAGGGCAAACTTGCACTTTGCTCCCTGTATCTCATTGAATTTATCTTGGTCTGAATATCAGCCTACTCTGTGTACTTAATGTATTAGGAGAAGAAGCCTGGTTTAGCCAGATGAAACTAAAGGAGGTTGAAATGCAATAGACAATCATCAGTAATTACAACTTCATATCTCATTTCCCCAAGAATAACAAATTATTCCTCCATCTCATGTGCCCTAAAAAACCTTTGCATTGACTCCCTATGAGGCAAACCATGACTTTTCTTTCCAGTACGATTACTAATTTGTTCTTATGTGTTGGACCTGGAACATCAGAAAAATGAGTGTTGTTTTAACAATCATAATACTGTAGTCATCAGTATTTACTTACTACATCACCTCAAAATGTCATGAAATTCTGAGTTCTTACTACACACTAGAATTAATGAGATCACCTCCCTGCCCTAAACAACTTTCAAGGCAATTCTCAGAAAGAAGACACCAGCCACAGTAGAACAAACAAGAAAATATTAGGAGAAGCTCCCTTACCCACTGTTTTGAACAACACTTTTTAAAAGGTTGGCAAATCTTCACAGAGACTGATCAGGTCTAAAATCAAATAATGTACTGTTTGATGTTTCCCACCCAAACTTTGGGTTTCGGGTTTGTTTTGTTTGCTTGTCTGTATGTTTGAACTGTCATGGTTTAACCCCAGCTGGCAACTAAGCACCAACTAGCCACTTAGTCAATCTCTCCTTCAGCAGAATGGGGAAAAGAATCAGGAAAAAGTCTGAAAACTGGCAGGTTGAGATAAAGACAATTTAAAAGGTAAAGCATGGTGTGCAGCTATCCCCAGCAAGGCAGAGCAAGTTACTTGAGAAGACAAACACCATCGCTCAAACATTCTGCCATTCCTTTTTCCCCCAGTTTTTTTTTTATTGCTAAGTATGACACCATGTGGTCTGCAATATCCCTTTGGTTGGTTGGGGTCACCTGTCCTAGCTGGGTCCCCTCCCAACTTCTTGTGCATGCCCAGACTCCTCACTGGCAGGGTGGGTTGAAGAGGCCTTGACTCTGTGTAAGTGTTGCTCAGCAATAACTAAAACATCCCTGTGTTATCAGTTCTGTTTTCAGCACAAATTCAAAACACTGCCCTGTAGTAAGTACTATGAAGAAAACTAACTCTACCCCAGCCAAATCCATTATAACCAAAAGAAGTAATCTCCCTTTCTACCCAAAAACTCACATTTGGCAACCCGTGGGAAAAACTAGATAAAATTACAATTAACCCTCCACTCCATTCCATATTTAACTGTAAGAAAGAATTAATGAAGTTGTAGCTATAAGAAGCCATTCCACACAGTATAATTCTACTAAGTCGTTCTCCACACATCAAAAAACAGTTCAAAATCACATGGGTCTGATTGCCAATTGCACAAAAGCCACTAATCACCACTTTGGCAGTATAAAAGAGCTTTGAAGTGGGTATCAATTCTTGTGCTGCATTCTTATTAAGGCTCCTTTCATCTGTCAGAAATATCTAAAGAGAGACAATGGTCATATCCCTACAAACTTCCCAACTCTCTGTAAAACACACTCAAACTCATATTAGCTGTTTATCACACTGTAAAATTCAGGGAACTTACAACTCAAGAAACTGCATCAAAGTAACTGTGCCTTACCTCCTCTAGCATTTCACACTGAACTACCTGTCTATAAAAACCAGTAAAAATCTATTAAGAGTGAAAATCTAGTTTTCAAATATGGGGAGAATGTCACCAGCCAGTAGAGTCTAGGGACAAACAAGTTACAACAAAACAAGTTACTCAATTGAGAACAATTCAGAGAATATGAGATTCCACATCCTGGACTAGTCTATCTTGCTGTATTTCTGCCCATCCATAAAGCTTCCTTAGGCTGATATGAGCATTTGCTGATATTCCTTCCCTAAGTGATTACTGATTACTAGTTTGAATATCATCTACTCATAGCTGGCTACTTGCTGTGTCTGCCTAGCCACTTGCTTCTGCTTCTGTCTGTGCAATGAATGGATTGGAATTTAAAGGCTTTTTTAAGATGATTTTTAGCTGTTTTCAGCACAAGGAAGGTATGTAGGCATACAAATGGTGTGCTCCATTTACAGGAATACTCTGATATGAATATTCAATGAACCTGCTTGTCAAGGAAATTGGTTTTGTATGAATCTTAATTTTAAGTGACTAAAGGGATCACAAATATCATCTTGGTGATTGGCTTTGTATCATTCTTGCAGCTGTATTTCTAGTTATAGGTCTCTGGATAACAGTGAACAATTCATGTCCTTCCTAGGAACATATGTTCCTCAAATAATACCTGAAGATCATTATTAAAGGCAGAGTGACTGTAATTTAACCAAGCAAATGTATAAAGTTATTTTAATCTTTTCTCATAAATCATTTATCCTAGCCATTTAATCAATTAGCTAGAACTCAAATGAATACCTGTTAATTTGATAAAAAGCTGCTGGTACAGAGGCATTCAGTGCTTCAAAGTGTCCTCTAGACTTGTCTTAGGAGAGGCAGATTGTAAGCTAGGTCTTTTCCCCAAGTAAGAATGTTGCTCTGTACTACTTTCTAGAGAATTTGATTGAATAGCTCACAGCTACATCACAGCAAAAGAAAGGCAGGGAAATTGGAACAACACTGGCAAACTAGTTATTGTGGTCTTCCAACACTAACCAGTAACACAATATATCCCAATAGTACCTCACTAGCCATATGCAATGCAAATTTGAATTCCTGAAATACGACTGTATAAAAATGTTCTTCTACTGGTTAGCAAGTATATAATCTTATTCTTGGAGAATACTTCATCAAGATAGACTGAACAAAATTAAGTGACTATTTAAACTATTCAGTCATCTTTCCTAAATTTTGACAGGTGATTCTTTAGTCAGAGATTTAGTAACACAACATGACAACTCTTATCATAGTGAGGCTCAGTTTCTTCTAACAGCAGCGTTGAGCTATTCAGGAGAGAAAACCTTAGTCCATAATTAGGGAAATAGAATTCTTTCCTGTCATAGCAGCCCTGAAATATCTCACATCTTCACTTTAAACAAATGCATGCCACTTATGTCATAGGAAATTTATCTTTTGGTTTGATCCTTCTGGATGTTTGCCAGCATGGAACTAAAGGCCTTTAAAAGCAAATCTTTTAGTGGTGCATAATCCTGGCACCTGGTGTCTTTAAAACCATTTCCTGTCAAACCAGCACAAACAGATGTTCCTGTCTGTTTGGCAGTGCTGTTGCAGCAGGTTAAACTCTCTGTATCTATAAGAAAGAAAAATCTTTATAATTTTTCTGAACATTATTTTTCTAAGAATCATTAATCTGCTTTGCAGTTTATATAATACAGAGCAATACATTATCTCTTCTCCTTGGTCACCCATGTCTTATAATGGAGATAAATGTGCTAAACATTGCTTACATTAATTATCTTGGCTGCTTGTAAGAACAGATTTGAAATGATATTCTGATATTCCACTCTTTCCCTCATTCTCTTTTTTTAATTATTTTTTTATTTTCTTTTTTTTATTATTATTGAGTGGAGTTGGACTTTCTACAACTTTCTGGTTAAGCCAAGGTTATCAGTTTAAACTGTAGTCTCAAACAATCCAGATGGCAAAATACATGACTTTCCACCTCTGGCTAATCGAAAGCAGATGCTCTAACAGAAGTATTAGCTATAACCATGGTGACCAACAAACACAAAACCTCTGCACTGTCTTATTACAGTTATCTATAATATCAACTGTGAACTGTCTTCCCTCTGCAAATATTTTTCTAGAAAAAGAAGCTACAGCCATAAACTCACATTAGAGAGATTTTCCATTTGCCTGATCATATTGATAACTATTGCCAGCACATGGCCCTATGAAGAAAATTGTACAGGACAGCCACTGCTTTAATACTTACCTGTCTTTACAAAAACAATGGAACCAAACCTGTTCTGCTATGTTCTAGGTGCATGACTGCATTTTTGTAGTGCTTTCACTTAAGAGTACAGACACATCCTGGTATCATCTTCTGACATCCACTGCCCTCAACAGCACCCAGCTCCTACTAAATTTTTTTATTAAATTCACAATCGTTGGGTCCAATAAAATTAATTCTACAACACCTAAAGAAATGCCTGAAGCAATATCAGAGCCATTAATGATTCTACTTGAGAAGTGACAAAATGAAAAGGCAGCAAAGTACTTGGAATGCGGGGAAAAAAAAGACTGAATATGATGCTGTTGTTAAAATAAGGAACTAAATAAGAGAACTATACACTGATCACTTCAATTCCATCTTTTTTTTTTCAATAAATAAGTAGTCTAGACACTGGTAAACAACCTGCGAAAGACATGAAAAATGGTCATCATGTACTTGTCAAGAATACCTTGTGTTAAATCAGCCTAATTGTATTCTACAAGCAAGAATACACAGATAGCAGATACTCACGTCTGGACATGAGCCACCTGTTGTTTAAGAATTTTGACTATGGCTAACTTAAAGGATGCTTTCACAGTCAAGTGTGAAAATTATGATCTAGATGAAAATATCATAGTGGGTTTTTTTAATATATTTTAAAGAGTTGCCAGCAACCAAATAGAAGAATGTCTAGCATGAAGCTTCACCTTGTTTTCCTTCATGATATAGACTGTGGAATAGAGTTTATGCTTATAAAATCTGCAAGAAATGTGAAAGCAGGAGTGGAAGACAGGATTCAAAGTAATTTTGACAAATGGTATACAGGGAGTAGAATAATAAATGAAATTTAAAGGGAGATGAGGGCCAAGTTCTACACTTATGCGGGAATAATAGAATAAAGAATAACAGAGAACAACTGCTTAGGAAACACAGCTTCAGAGTAGGGTCTGGGATTACAGGAGATGACAGCTGGATATGACTCAAGAGTGCCACACTTGTGAAAAAATGAGAGTCCTCTTCAGGACATGCAAAAAGGACAAGAAGCCACAATTCTTGCCAGCAATTTCATGCTGAGACAGCTGCAGCACTGGCACCAGTGACAGAATTAGAATAATGCTGAGAAGACAGGAAAATCACCTGTTATCCTTTTAGCTCAGGATGTGAGCTAAAATCAGAAAGACTGAAAAAAATTAAATTGTTTGGTCTAAAGAGGAGAAGATTCAGGAGGTACCTAGTAACAAAGGATAACTGCCAAAAAGAGAAGGGGATAATATGTCTTTCATGATAATGCCAGCTAACACAACAGATATGAGGTTGAATTTGTATTAGGAAAAATTCAAGGAGGATTGTAAAGATATTTTTCCCTTGGTAAAGATACTGAACTGCTGAAATAATCTGCAAGGAGGAAAGGAAGAAGTTCTTTAAGAATAAACTAACTGAACATATGTCAAAGTACATCTTCCTTAGAGGACACCTCTCCCCCTCCCTCCACCAAAAATACCTTCTAGTTCTACTTATCTGTTGTATTTCCCCTTCATTCTATTACATTTCTTACAACTTTAATTACTCCAATCTTGCAACAAATTGATCCACAAGTATTTTGTATTCACATGATTATCACCTTTATGTGATCAGTAAAAATTATCTCAATTTTATGTAATAATTTTAAGAGCAAAATGATTTTGAAAGGTTAAACAAGATCAGTTGCAAGACCAAACACCCTCTGTCATCCAGAGACACTAACTACAGAAAGAATAGAAACTGAACTGAAAGAATAACACCTCGATGTAAAAATTGTTTCTGAAAGGATACATTTATTTTCCTTATATAAAACTATTTAGGTTTCCTTATTAAACCTAGACCAGTGCCCGATAAAAGTACAAAAACTGAGGTGGTGTGAGCTGAACATCTGTGCTGGATTTTCCTGGTGTAGCATTAATTTCCTTCTCAGTAACTAGCATGGAGCTGTGTTTTGGATTTGTGCTGAACACAGTAATGATAATATTGAAAGGTTTTTGTTACTGCTGGGCAGGGCTTATACAGAGTCAAGGCCTTTTCTTCTTTCCATACTGTCGACCCCACATGACCAGAAGAATACTCTACAGAATATGACATCATGCTCAGCTTATAATGTGGGTGAAGGGAAAGGAGGAAGGAGGGTGGGGGACGTTTGGAGTGATGGAGTTTGTCTTCTCAAATAACCATTATGCATGATAGGGCCCTGCTCTCCTGGAGGTGGCTGAACACCTGTCTGCCCATGGGATGCAGTGAATTAATTCCTTGTTTTGTTTTGCTTGTGAGAGCAGCTTTTGCTTTCCCTATTAAACTGTTTTTATCTCAATCCAGAAGTGCTTTAGCTTTTACCCTTCCAATTCTCTCCTTGATCCCACTGGTAGGGGAGTGAGCAAGTGGCTGCATGGTACTTGGTTGTTGGCTGGGGCTAAACCACAACAACATCTCAGCTCCTGTTATAACTAGCTGAGACCCACAGGAGACAGCTACAGTCATCCAAGACATCATGAGGTAAGAGAATCAACTGCACAAGGCTTGCAGATATGCCAACAAAGCTACAGAAGACCTGCAACACCAGCTGGCAGCCAAGTCTGCATGGTATACTAGGTCACCCTAACAAACACAAGATGCTTGTATATGAACTGAGAGTCTTCTGGTAGACTGTATGGTGGATGAAGGGGATGGGACAGAGCCAAGCACCTTCTAGGAGTCAGTTATGAAAAACATTATCTGGAGTAAATTGTATTCTGGAGACATCTGTCTACTGCTCAGAGAGAGACTCTACAGAACTAGTTTAGACTGAAATAGTTCTCTGATAGTTGAGATGTCTCATTTTGAGACAATTTGAGGGGCAGAGACCAAATATGCCCAGATGTAAGTGAAAAAATGACTCTTTGCCAAGAAGAATGATGATAACGATACTGAGAAAACTGGGTTAAACCAACCAATGAGGAGAAACTTCCCAAGCACTGCCCACTGGACCAAAATGAGAGGTGGTTGGCCTCCTCCACCCAGAAAAAACCACCTGTGGCCACAGAACAGAGACAAGACAGCCACCCTTTCATGTGGTTGTTCTCCCAACATGCCCAAAAAATCTGGTAGGAATGCTTGGAGAGTCAGCACTGACAGAAAACGGTGGATAGATGGGATCCGATACTGGCAGACACTTTCGTGGTGCTGGAGTGAGGCTGCAGTGCTGGTACAGGCAGTTGGAGCAGGGCTGCAGATCCCCCCCAGATGACTGGAAGGATCCACAAGACACCCATTGGATCCAGCAACAGGACTTGGTTGTTGCAGTTTTGATGTTTGTTGGTCAAACTGGTGGTTGCTCTCCTGTCAAAGGTGGTCCCAGTCCAGATCCACTGAGGTGGTGGTGGAAGCCCCAGGTGCTTTTGAGAAGCCCCAAAACTCAGAGTTATATACACTCAGACTCAGGAGGGATCGCCTCTGGTACCTCCCCTGGGGTGGGGAGTTTTATGCTGGTTAATGTAATACTGGGTCAGGAGATACTTCAGGAGCCTTTGACACCTCCTAAGATGTAGCAACACATCAGTGCTGGCTGGGTCTATTAGGGCTCCTCAAGAAGAGATGAATTCCTTCAGGCTCCCTGTGAATGACCTGGGGAGTTACCACAGTCATCTGTGTAAGGCCAAAGAAAGGCTCCCCCACCTAGCAGGGTTTGCCTCTTTCCTTACCTTGTTTAACACCCAGCTTATAGCCTGAGGTGTCAGGTGTGCACACCTTCAGCACCTGGCCTGGGTGGCCCCTCTGCACATTGTTAGCAAAGCACTCTGCTGATTGAGCCATGAGCACCAACAGTCCAGTCTCTCACAGCTCTGGGCAGTCACTGCTAGTGGTCAAATGTTAAGTCATTAATCACCAGCACCTCATTAAAGATGGTGAAACAACAAAAAGCCGTATTTGGAGAAAAGACAGGGTGGATATAAGAATTTTTGCGTAAGTGGGATGGAAGATAAAAGAATGTAAGGTAAGTGTTGACTTAATAAAGCTTTTCAGGATTCTGAAAATAAAGGTGGCAAATTAAATTTCTGTGAAAAAGTCAGTCAATAGAAAATTTTAAATCTCTGGTCTTTTGGCTCAAGGTCTTTGAACAGAACAAGAGTTATATCCCCTAAATTCACACTGTTAAGAATCATCTCCATCAGAATGAAATAACTATGAAACACTTTCTGTTGCTTGATATTACAGAGGAAGAAACAATCTAAATGAAGGCTGACAAAAGAAATGCAAAATGCTTATTGGTTTTAGTGCTTTCCTCACCATCATTCTTTCTTTTTTTCTGGATATGGTTTAGATCATTTTTTCATGTGCCATATAAATGTTTTATGATATTAGCTAAATTCCATTAAATCATCCCTTAGGATGGGATATTGATAATAGTGTCAGGTTCTAGAAAGTTAATAAAATGTCCATTTTCTTTGAGAGATATCATTCCAGTTTTGCAGTTAACTAGCCAAATTTTGAGCACTGCTGAGCTATTTACTGTTGTACCTTTAGGATTTGATAGTTTTTATTTAATAGATGGTGATTTATTCTTTAAGCATCTCAACATCGTTCATTTAACTGCAATAATACTAAGGATGTGAATAAAAATATCAAAGCCTTACACTGCTGCATGGATGAACCAACACTTTCTAGCAAGCCACATTCTTGATATAAACAGAACAAATTATTTGCATAAGTTGCAAGTTTCCTAATCATTTACAGAGTATATTCTGTGTTATGATTTATGAGGTTTAACTCTAACAGAGTTTCAGTATTTTACAACCACTTATAAGCAAACTATAAACTACTAAATATAGTTCATATCATGCAATAGAAATGCCAAGATGGAAAAATACCTACCATAAACAAGAATTTTAAAACCAAATCTCCCATTTGTGCAAGAGTTTTTGATTTAGAGTAATTAGAGACACAGTACTGCTTCTTGTGCAGATCACTTCTTTCAATATCAGTTGTCTGTTTTATCACACAATCACACATCAATGGAGAAAGCCTACCTGTTAGTGGTTGTATCACTTATCACATACAACATTAAATTCCCCTTTGAAGTCTCTGTTGAGATGGAACAACTGTTTGACTTTAATCTTCACTCGTTCTCCCCCAAAATGGAGTGGCCACAGCCAATTAAGCCAATGTTTATTGTGAGTGATTCCCCAACCCTTGCAAACTCCAAGATCATTCCTGCCCTCTAGAGAGATTTCTGTTAGATTTAGACCCACACTATAATGGAGTTTATGCTAAATTGCACAGATTCACAAACTGGGAATAGTGCCGTGTGACTGGCAGTGGCACAATTTGCTATAGCAGTCTTTACCCCATCTCCTGTGGCACCAGTCAGGGCTGGACTTGGCCTCTGATTTCTGATCTCCTGGCTGAATCTAGTTTAAATGAGGTATTCACTGAAAACCAGGAAATGGACAGAGATGTCTTATGTACAGCCATTTGTGGTCACATATACTCCAGAATATTAGACAGTACTGTACTGCCATAATTTTTTTTATTTACCTGAAGAAAGCCCCAAAACACACATGGAGCTCCTCTGAAACCCTCTAATGTTCACCACTGACTGCAAAAGAAGGTTTAGGATTGTATTATCAATCCTCTATATTATCTTGTAATGCAATGACTGAGTTGGAAACACACAAGAAAACATTTTAGGTCTTACCTTACACAAATTATAGAAGAGTAATTCTTTAACAATTCTGAGGCATCAGATGAGAATTTGCTTTCAGGATTACTCTGAAGTCATTAAGCCGTGACAGTATTTACTACAGGTTGAAAATTATAGTGAAAGATTACCAAACTGTTACTTGCAGGTCAAGTCATGTAGTCCTTACTCACTTCAATAAGCACAGATTTAACTGTTTGGTAGATCAAATTAACCTTAAAAAGGTGATTAAATGCTTCCTAAACAGGGATATGTTCTCAAATACAGATCACAGCTCACAGCTCTGATATCACACATACAGACTCACGATGCATACAAACACCTACATGAACACTTTTAACTTTTAGATGGATTAAATGAGGTGAAATTAACATTTCCCGGCTGCATCAAGTCAAGCACCTTGGCAAGGTCACTCATCAACATGCTGTTGACCAAAAGGGTTGAAGACATAGGATGCATCTGAACAGAAATGTTGAGTGACCCAGCTGCCCACTGCATGGCCCTAGTATCTTGATCAGTCACATCAAGGATTTGAGACGAGCTGCAGTTCTTCTTATCCTTCATCATAGGTCTGGAACATCTGACTAAGGCCAGCTTGTTTCCTACCTCATATGATGCCGGGGGACAGCCAGAGCAAGACTAGGCCTGAGAAACTGGGAACAATTCCAGCATGCAGACACAGCCTCGGCAGTTCACTGGAGATGGCTCATCCAGATGAGGAATGGGATGCCTAAAGGTTTGGGGTGGATTTTGTAGATTTTTAGAGTTTTAGAAGTATAGGTTTCTTGCTCACATATTAAGGGCCATTTGAAGTTACTAAAGGGATTTTCTCATATATTCTCAGGCCTTCTGAAGGTCATGTTTTTCAGAGACACCTGCAAGATAACTTGAAGCCAAAACAATAGAAGAGCCCAGAAACCCTTGGAGGTGGTCCAGGGGGCATGGCCCAGGACCCTGATGGGTGGACCACCGGGGGAATTAGAAATGATGATTGGTTATGGATATCTCATATGTCAATTATTTAGAAGGGTATAAAAACTGTAACCCTACCGAGGGCGGGGTTCTTCAGGGATTTTCGGATGTGGGGACCCTCGTTGAAACCGTGCGCGTTTGGTAGGCCCAGCGGAGGCCGAGGCCTCCAATCTCCCAATAAAAGTATTGTCTATCTTTCTCCATTAATGTTTTGTCTGAGTGCCTATCTTCCAGGATTTTAGGCATCAAATGAGTGGTGTTCCACAGGAATTGGTATTGGGACCAGCACTGTTTAACATCTCTGTTTGTGACATGGACAACAGAATTGAGAGGACCCTCAGCAAATCTGACAATAACACCAAGTTGTGTGGCACAGTTGACACATTCAATGGAAGGGATGCCATCCAGTGGGACCTTGACAGACTTGAGAGGTGGGCCTGTGTGAAGTTCAACAAGTGCAAAGTCCCCTACGTGGATCTGGGCAATTCCCAGCACAAGCACAGGCTGCGCAGAGAATGGATTGAGATCAGTCCTGGGGATAATGATTTGGGGTTTTTGTTGACTAAGACATGAGCCTCCAATTGCATTCTGGACTGCATCAAAAGCAGCATGGCCAGCAGGTCAAGGGAGGTGACTCTGCCCCCCTAAGATGTGGACCTTTTGGAGCAAAGGACCATAAAGATGATCAGAGGGCTGGAACACCTCTCCCATGAGCACAGACTAGGAGAGTTGAGGCGGTTGAAGATGGAGAAGAGAAGGTTTCAGGAAAACCTAGCAGCCTTCTAGTACCTAAAGATAACGTATAAGAAAGCCGAAGAGGGGATTTTTGCAAGCACATGCAGTGATAGGACTTGGGGCAATGGCTAAAGTGAAAGAGAATAGGTTTAGATTTGATACTGGGAAGAAATTCTTTCCTCTAAGAGTGGTGAGACACTGGAAGAAATGGCCCAGACCAGTTATGAATGCCTTTAATAGATTAAAAATCTTTCATGGAATTATTTTTCTCTCCCTTACCAACACAGTGGTTTGGGAGTTGAAGAGCCAGGACAAGATGGCTTGTTGAAGCCCAGCACCCCCACTACCTGCTCCCAGAGCCAGCTCACTATCTAAAGCCTAAAGAAAATGATGGCTGGGAGCTTTGCATTCCAACGTGAAGGCTGGGGAGACGGTTGAGGGAGGTGGGGGGAGAGAGGTTTTCCTCATGCTGGCCACACTTCTCGGTTTGTGTGGGTGCTGGTTGCCATTTTTCTGGGCTGGTGAAAGCACTGGGAGGGGGTTCCTGGCTCACCCACCGACTCAGCACCCTGTGCCATTCTTCTGAGGGAACAGGCACCACTGCCTAGATTTGCTGCAGACTCCTCAAGGGCCTGACACCATCTGCAGAAGAGCTGATACCCACCACCCCCCCCACTCGCAACACTATTTTCCGACAAAGGATGGTAAGAGAGGGCCCTTACACTGCTCACGGGAAAGGTTTCATCCTGTCCCTGTGGCCGCCATTCCCATGTGAGTTTTGGGGCCAGTGCCTCTCCTTTCCCCCTGTTTTTGCTTCACCAGAGCCCATGACTGACTTTCATGGCCACTGCCTCCCAAGATGAGGCATCACCTCCTGCTGTCTGTGAATATAACTGCACCAAGGGGACAGAAATAGGACTTAATTTGTTTGAAAGTTTTGGTTACGGTGTTGCTGTTTGTTCTGTTCTGTTTTTAGATATACATATAGACATTTGTATTAAAAAGCTGTTATCTTTTTCCTATATATTTTCTGATCAAAGATTCTTAATTTCAAAGGTTGTAGTAGTTTTTGGGAAGAGGTCTCCTTTCTTGTCCAGAAGGCTTCCTCACTTTCTTTGGTAAACGTCTTAGTTTCTTTTAAACTGAGGCAATGACCAGCTCGGGAAGTGCTCAAGGCCAGGTTGTATGGGGCTCTAAGCAACCCAGTCTAGTGGAAAGTGCCCTTGCCTATGGCAGGGGGGTTGGAACAAGATGATCTTTAAAGTCCCTTCAAACTCAACCATTCTCTGATTCTATGACCCCACTTGAGCAGAAGATATCTGAAAAACTTGAATCAGTTGTCCTCTGGATGTCCTTTTCTGTTTGCAATAACTACAGAAGGAGACTGCAAAACTTCAGACCATGTAGTGTTTTATATTTAAACCTTTTTAAATATAAGGTTAAATCTACCCAGTTTTAAGGAACAAATAAAAATAATTAATCACTACACTAAGGTCTTGTTCTCCCTATTTTCTCTGTACAAACCTCCTCTGACACCCTTGGCAGATTTGTTATGGACTCAAAGAAATATGAAGAACAGAGACACAACCTGTTCCGAATCACTGTGAAACCCCCACACTAATGCCATAGTTCCAGTTTTCCCCAAAGTACTCTAACTTTTCTCAGTTGCTTTCATTGAAGTTATACCTGATTTACTTCAACACTCAAGAAACTAAGAGCCCTTTCTGAACACTTCATAGTACTGAATCCAGTCTTATTTTACATACTGCTGAATATCACATTTCATCACCCACTTACTCATAATCCACAAAGAATTACCTGTCATCACTTTGTTTTCAAAATGCAGAAAAATTCTTTTAAATGTGGCCTTTCTTTGTATGCCTCTCTTCTAGTTAAATTTCATATACAGGTGATATTAAAACTCACCATGCAATCTTTTCAGACTGCATTACCCATGGGTATGTTAAAAGGAAAAGTACTTTGCTATGAAAAATGAATACAATATGCGGTAGAAAAAACCTCTGAATCTCAAGTAACTTGGCTTCTGAAGGATTACAGACCAAAAATCAAATTTTATTTTATTTACTAATTTATTGGCTCCAGTTAGCATATGCTGCTCCAAGATGCCTTGGAATTGCTATAAATAAGAAATGAAAAATCTATTTGTACAAGGTTCTATTAGGTACCAAAATATATGTTAGGGCAGACTTTTTTTCCAGAAAAGATTTTCACATGGCAAATTCATCTTTTATCTTTCTGAATGTTCAGTCAAATCGCAAAATATATTAAGGAGAAACTGATAACCTGATTATATCCATTCATGTTCTCCCTATCCCTGACACTGTTAAAAGGGTAGTTCCCAGTTTTTCAGACAGGCCATGAATCAGAGTGACTCATTATCATATTTGCAGAAATCACACAATTACTTAGGTATAGATTTATTCAAGGAATGAAGCCCTCATTAAAAATGTATAAGACTCTAAAATACAACAGACAACATCACTAATAATTTAATGCGTAATGTCAATTTGATATGGTATGAAACAGCCTTGTAGAGAAGATTCACTGCTGACTGGTTTTTGATACCTTTTTACCAGCAAGTTTGAAAATAGGCAGTACCAGGAGCTTTTTGTTTTCATTCTTTGCTTGATGAAATTTAAAGATGACAGCAGTAACTCTGAAATGTAGATTCATAACAGCTGCATGGAAACAATTTAAACTGTATTATAATGTGTTAAAGATATCTGAACTCACTTTCTTGAATACTCTACCAAACCTCTGAAAGACTACTAGGAGGGAGGACCATGATAAACAGTGCAGTATTCTTTTATTGTGCATGATGATCCATCCTCATCCTCACTGTTAAGTATTTCAGTTCTTCAGTTATCGCTGTGAGTCCCTGTATGTCTTTTCATAAAATTGAACCCAGGGATTTTTCAGACTCAATTTATCATGCAGTAGAGTGTGAGACATCATATCTTTCCCAGTAATTTATAACTGTGTGACTAATAACTTTGTTTTTCAATGACAGTTCAAACTCAGCCAAGATAGAAACATCACTAAGTTATGACCACTTGACAGCCAGATACAAAACTTCACAAAATGAGTTGATGGTTTCAGTAGACCACTGTTCTCAGCAAAACCCAATACAACAGACACCAATAACTCAAAGATTAGACTGGGCTAGCAAAATTATATCCCTTAGATGGTCTTCTTATGATTCCACTTCACAGACATACCACACCAGTTCTATAGATTTGACAGAATAAATCATTGAGGTTTCACAGAAGTCATATGAAGGTGTAGTCTTTTATCATCTTACAAATACTAGGGCTTTTCAGGAAAAGTATTTTTCAAAGTTAAGAAGCTAAAGTAAATGTTGTCTTAAAGTTTTTAATATCGATGTTATTTTTTCTGTCTATAGACATAATTCTTCATATATTGGTATGGCCATGCCAATAGTCAGAAATTATTTCCTTGACTAGCTAGGTATGTAACATACTAAATATATAAACTGTCTGTACTCAACATCTACCGTATTGCACGTATTCCTAGGAGTGGTGGTGTGGTTTCACCAGAACAGGTGGCTAAATATTTTTGTGCAGTATTCAATGCTTATACAGTAATTCAGAGAGTTCTGCCAAAAATACTTTAACTATAACTACCAACCAGGTTAATTAAACTTAATATACAGCATATTGAATACTGGCTCACACTATAAGTAGTAAACAGCACTTATATCTAAAAGACATAGGTTGCACTCCTGATTGCTCTTCTTTCTGTGATTTTGGACAATATCACTTAATGTTTAGTCTTCCTGAGTGACATAATTATAGATACATACCTGACTTTGTAGGCCTTAACTTTAAGGGACAGTGAGTTCAGCTGTCTGCAGGTTGTTCTAATCATAGATTCCCTCTGTAGTGGAATTGTGCTGCCCCATGCTCTGTCTCTCACTGTATCCCATTAAAGTAGTCAGTAAGAAAAATTAAATTGCCTCAAGCAAGGGGGACTGGTAAACACAGAGGCAGGATACTTAAAAGGTTTAGATTTTTACCAGCAATTGCACCTTTAAGAGATATATTGTTTCCTCTGATTTAATAATTTTAGAGCATTTCCTATTATCTTTAGCTTTTTAAAAACTGTTGCAAATATATTTCTTTTGGAAACTGCTCAGTTTTACAGATGAAAACTTGCTTGATATACTTTTTGCTTTTCACAAAGCCAAGAATAGCCATTTTTTATTTCCTTCAGTCTCACTCACTAGGTAAAATGCTTTGCAGAAAGCTAGCATGAAATCTAAAGAAGCACTACATTGTCCAAGGTGCAGGCATTAAGGGCTTATGTGCAAAAGAGCTTGACAACCTTCCCCATGTCTCCTACATACAGTTTATTTGTACGTGGCTTATCAGGAAACTAAGCTTTCTGAAGGTGCTTGAAGCTATGCTACCAAAGACAGGCAATGGCTGACAGTAACCAAGCTGACAGGTTCTTTACTTAGAGTGTGAGACAGCTTTCCAGCTGAGTGATGTAGGTATCTTGTTCCAAAGTTAGCCTAGAATTCTCACCACCTCAGCAAAACACTTCAGCTTGATCCTTTCCTATAAAGCAGGAGGTTTAATTCCATTCAGGAAATGCAGGAATCAAGCCTCCATACATATTGCCAGAGAATACTCTAATTGCAAAGCTCTTCTTCAAAAAGCAGGCAGCAGCTTGTTCTCCCCTACTATGTGCTTTTTACACAAGACTTTTTACACTCATGTTCCTGGCTGTAGCAGCACAGAAATCAAGGTGAAAGGTGTTTTACTGTTTACAGCTGCCTCTTTGCACTACCCATTTTGCTGGTTTAGCCATTCCCAGTTTAGTCTACCAACTGCTGCAAACCTCATTCCCTGGTATCCATCCATCCCCATTCACTTCAGCTTTGTATGAATTGTATTCTTGATCTCAGGCCGTTACAACTGCTGTGCTGCCACTCTGGCTGCCATGGCAGGAACAGCCCTTGGGGGCCTTGTGCTATTGTGTTGTTGGTATTTGTATGCTTCTCTGTTTTCACACCATTCGTTGTGCAGTTCACTGACTAGCTTTAAACCTATTTTATGAAAAGGTCAACAGTATAAAAACACTTGTATATAGAACTCTTGTAGCAGTGATCAAGCAGACAATCAAGCAGGTGATGAAGCAGAGAAGAGAGAACCTATTAACACCCCAAGTAAATGCTATGGCAACAAAAGAACTAGAGATGCCATGGATGCTGGAAAACTTAAAAGAGATAAGTTCCTCATTCTCTCTCTCCTTACCTCCAGGTACGAATCATGAGAAAACTTCAGCTGGATCTCACATTTTCTTAGACACTAAAATCAAACAGCCATGGGATACACATCTGCATGAAGCCAAGATCCTTCAGTTTCCTGTACTCAGAATACTACTTGTATCACCCCATTCTCAATAATACTTTCATATCAGAATATCAGAGGCATCCACCACACAGGCATAAGGAATAATTGTCAAAAGATAATTTATGGGAAAGATTTTGATTCTCTCTGCTCACACATTGTCAATTCGCAGCCAGATTCTAACTAAAGAAGTTATTCACTGGGTATTTTTCACTCTTTAAGAGTGTACAGAAAATTCACACATTCACAATTTAAGAGATTAAATGGTTGTATCTGTTATCCCACAGTTAATTTCAGTGGCTCATTTGGATAGAACAAAATCATTCCTGATGCAACATGTTTTCACAGTGGGTATGAAAAGTTCCTAAACCTGTAGTGAATTATTTGAAAATGCCACACTGAATACTTTCTTTCTATCTTAGGGCTAGTGAAGCATATAGCTGTAAGGATGATAGCCAACACTTGCATCTTTGTGTTCTGGCCCCTTAAAAACAGGTGTTCTAAAAAGACATATGCAATTTATAATTCCAGAGATGATCAGAGTGATCAGAAAGCAACAAGTGTTGGGAAAAATTGCAGCTTATGTAACAACAGCTTTCTCTCTGGAAGAAAAAGAAATTATTCCTGAATGTGGGAATAAGATCAAAACAGAGGTTTTGACAGCAAAAACTCAAAGAATATTACTTGATTTGTACAGGAGAGAAAGAAAGACAGAAAGACAGAGAGAGAGAAAAAAAGAGAGAGAGAGAGAAAGAAAGAAAGAGAAAGAAAGAAAGAAAGAAAGAAAGAAAGAAAGAAAGAAAGAAAGAAAGAAAGAAAGAAAGAAAGAAAGAAAGAAAGAAAGAAAGAAAGAAAGAAAGAAAGAAAGAAAGAAAGAAAGAAAGAAAGAAAAAGAAAGACTCAAATCATTAGTCTTTGAGTTACCTTGACAAACACACTACCACCACACTTTGCTCTCCTTATCCCTGTAACCTCCTACAACTAAAGCAGAACTGGGAGATTAACTTGGCAGCACATTGATTATGAGCAGAGCCTGGAAACACACGAGTAATGTTTTACTATCACTCATAAGGGCAGCTAAAACAACAGACACTGTGAAGCATCCACATGCTATGTAATCCTATAGAGAAAAGAGGGGAACAAACTTTAGCCTTTGTTGTCAAAAAAATGGAGGGGAACAGAACTGGGGTTTTTTTTATTAGCTTGGAGGTTTTTTTGTTTGTTTGTGGGTTTATTTTAGACAAAGCATAAATGTTTTTTCCAAGTTCTCTGGAAACAAAGCAAAGAAAAACAAGGACAGTCTTTCCAATGTCACAGCGAGACAAGCTCAAACCTGGCAAAAATGTCAGCCTGTGTAAAAATCAACTGTCTTCTCTCTACTAGAGTTTCACAGTGAAGCAAATCATGTGAGCAGTGACCTCACTGAAAAGCACTTTCTTGATGACAGAAAATTTTGCATCTATTTTTTTGGAGCGAGGAGGCACATATTTACAAATAAGATAGAGCTGCAGATAGCTGACTGGAGCCAAGAGTCAGGTGAGCTCAGGTGAATTTGCGGAGAAACAATCCCTTTATGGGTGTCACAGAATGACTGAAAAATACCACTGGTCTTATAACTCAAATGCTTCCCAGCATGTCTTCCTGCGCATACCAATGTAGTAGATCCAATTTTTTCATTCCAGAAGCTCAGAACTCACCCAACAGCTATTTTCAGATTTTCTGCATGGGGTGAAGAAGAGCCACTGAAATCATGAGTTAACCATAGGTGGAGAAAAAAAAACCAAAACAAAACAAAACAAAGGATGGAAGGTTTTGTTTAGAGAGTTTTACGCTGAACTATAAATGTTCGGGAGAAATTGTTTCTAAAGACTTTACAGTTACCATCCAGGCAGTTTTCATGTTATATGTTGTACCACTGATTAGATGTAACTTCACTGAATTAAAATCAACCCAGAAATGTAGCCCGTTTTAGCAGATCTCATGATTCTCACAGGAAATTATCCAATGTTTTCATCATGTTTGGTGTCCGAGTTTATTATGTCATTCCATATAGGATGACCTTGGCTATTCATTAACAGGAGAACTTGTCTGCTCAATAAACTTGAAAAAAGGCACACAAAAGAATTGAATATACATATTTATTAACTATGACTAAATCACACATGGCACAACTTTAAGAAAGAATGCTTGTGTTCTGAAATCTTTCATTATGACTGAGACGTTTTATTTATCCTATAATGTCAGAAAAACTGGCACACAAAGCCTCTTTCACTATGAAGTGTATAAATCTAAATGAGGTTTTCTGATGCAGTGAGACTGAAAGCTATGAAAAAAAAATGGAAAAAACAGCCAACTAACATAGTGGGAAGTTAAAACCTAGAACTCTGTAGTGGGTTGTGCTTGGCTGGACACCAACTGCCCACCCAGCCCTTTCATCACTCCTTTTCCAGCCAAAAAAGAGGAGAGTGAATAAGATGGAAAATGACTCTTGGCTTTGGATAAGATAGTTCGCTAAAGCAAAAGAGCAAAGTTTTCACATGCAAAAGTGAAGCAAAAAATAGCAAGGTTTATTCTCTACTTCCCATGAACAGCGATGTCTGGCCATGTCCTGAGAAGCAAGGCTTCAGCACACGTAATGGTTTCTTAGCAGGCACCCATTGGAAACTACAAATTCCCACTTTCCTGCTCCTTTCATTAGCTTTTATATCTGAGCTGACATCATATGGTATGGAATATCACTTTGGTTACTTTGGGTCAGCTTACCTGTTTGTGAGCCCTCCCAGAATCTTGCCCTCAGCTAGGGAAGGAAGGTTACAGTACTGATACTGTGCTCCACAGCAGCTGAAACACTGATGTGTTGTCAACACCCTTCCAGTTTCCAATATAAAGCACAGCACTGTCCAGGCTGCTATGGGGAAATTAACTCCTTCTCAGCCAGACCACCCAGTACAACCTGCAAAGAAAATGAGGAGTGTAACTCTTGGCAGTATGTGAAAGAAGCCACCCAGAAAGAAGAAGACACTTGGCTGCACTACCAATTCTAGCCTTTTAAAGGCAGATATCACTTCTCAGTTCCACCATAATAAACACAAGAGTATGCAACTGAATAAATGTGATAGGGATATAAAATAAAAATATTCAACAAGAGGGGAAATTATCCTCTGCTTTGTGAAAGGAAAGATTAAAACATTTCTCTTCCCGTTACCCCACATTATTAGTCCTGTGCGAAGAACTGTACTTGAGTATCCTATGGGCTACATTTATGAAGGGAAAATAAGTCTTTCAGATGTCATTCCAAATACCAAAGGAGAAAAAGAGTGCAGCAGGCGGTATGTGATGTGGCTTCTTAGTGTAGAATGGGGGATAATAATTCAGAGATACCTCAGACTTCACAATCCATTGTTATAGCTGAAGATACAATTTCTGATATTTAAACTTTCAGTACAGCTTCTCTGAGCCAACTGAGATCCAGAGGGGTCCTGGTATATCTTTTATAATCTGAAAGGAGATGCAAGATTCAGAGGTGGTGATGGTATTATCCGACAGTATTATTGAAGTGAGAAAATACAAACTATTTAAGACACAATATAACCAATATAATTTGTTTCCCTTCCCTAGAATTTATTGTCAATACCATACAAATTTGAAGTAGGTACAGAAATGGAGTAGATTTTAAAAATGTTATACTTAAATTGAAGCCACTATAGCCACTGGTAACACAGCAGTATGTCACCACATACACAAGTTGATTTCAAGGAACATCACTCCTACGGCTCAAGTGAGTTATCACATTCTTATAGATCCAAACTCTCCTCTTTGTAAACAGAGTATTTTCTAAATTCTACATCCAGTTCCATGCATACATAAAAATTAAATAGTTGAACAACTGTTTGCATGACTAGAGCCTAAGAAGTAGCCTACATTACTGTCAAAATGACAATGCTGTCAGCATCTTTAAAATTACTGTTTTGAATGACCTATACCTCTTACAGAGTGAAAACGGACATTTTCCAGGAAGAGGAGAGGTTTAAAAACATTTTAAAAAATTTCATTCTTATACAAACCTCACATTTTAGCATACTTAGCTAAATACATGAAAACATGGAGATTTTTTTTTCTACCTTGCTCTTCTAGAGTGGCATAGTTATAGTTTTAACTTCTGCTCCTAGACCGACACAAATTGCTTTACCATTACTACTTTATTTTTTCAATTATTCCAACCTCAAATTTCCTCTAAGCAGTGTGTCTTTTTATTAGCCTTTTGAAAACACTGTGTCAGAAATTTCAAACTATAAAGCAGCCATTACTTGGTTATTGATGTTAACCCTCTGGTAGGTCTGGAGAAGTCAGGTACATTATGTCTGGGCCTTTAAACATTTTTTTCCTTTTCATTTCAGCAAGCATTAACATCAGAGGCATCAAGCTAATCCTTTCAGCTTCTAATCAGTGTTGTGGACACTTTTATTTCAGCAACTGAGCCTCTCTCCAGCTATTGAGAATTTCAAGTTGAAAAGTTAATGATTATAAAAATGTCATGGAGATGACTTAGTGCCCCTTTCTACTGCCTACAGTTTTGCGGGAAAGCAAAGTTACTGGGAGTAGCATTTGTTCATGCTGGTGAAGTACAACATTACTGAAACCATCTTACGTGTGTAAATTGACTTTTTACAAAAGAAGCTATCCTACAGTACTGCTACAAACAGTCAGCCCAGAGCTGTCTGGTCAGTGCCCTCTTTACTGATCCTCCAGAAAGTATGAGATGGTCTTTCTGGTGTTCAAGGATCTCACATTATCCATATCCTTCCAGGGTGAGCCTCCCTGATGCCAGTGAGAATCTCAGACATCAAGATGGTGTTATTTTTACCTCCTCTTGAAGATATTTTTGTTGTCCACCAGACAGATCCCACTGAGAAGGCAGAGTGAGTGGAAAAAAAAGGAGTTATTTTCTGACTGAACATGTTGAAAGTCAGTATTTATTCTTAAATGATCAAGCTTGACTCTGCTTTCTGTTCTTCCTCTCTTGTGACAGAACAGCATGAAAGAAAAGGGAAGAAGTTGCTCTCAGTTGCTTTTTGATCTCCATGGTGCCATTAGGGATCATGCTTTAAACCCCACCCTCAAAAAAAAAAACAAAACAAAAAAACTTCATAAAAACCAACCTTCCCTTGGTGCACTCCAGGATTTTCATATAAGTCTCAAATTCCTAGAGCTCAGACTCCAAAGAGAATATTAAATCTTATGGTGATTCAAAAATCTCAAGAATTTATAAAATTTGTAAGACTTGACATTACCAAAAAAAAAAAAATTGTTGTCCATTCAAGAAATGCACTAAAGGACTTAAAAACTTTTCTTTTAGCAGAGAAAAAAACTCTGTCTTCCACCTACAAGACAACTTTGATTCAGGGTGAAGAGAAAGACAGCTACTGATGCTTGAGATATCTAAATGAGGCACCATTCCTTTTCGTAAAGGCACAGGCATTATCAGAAAGAGTATCAAAATAAATAGTGGTCAAGATTTTTAAAACCATTAATAAATTTCAACAGGTTACTGTATTCAAACACTGGTCAAATCTGTTTTGCTTACTAGCTGTTTTCTTGTATTGACTTCAGAATACTTCAATACTACTGGAATATTTTGACCACCTTGTCTGAAAGCATATATCCAAAACAAATTATTTTTCAGAGTTAATTCAGAATTATGAAGATCCCCAGAACCATTATAAAATCGAGCATTTTCATCTCTGTCGGTGTTGCTAAAATACTTTTTGAAAGGCTTTATTAATCATCTCCACAGTCAAAATCAGCAGAAATATTACTTTTTACAATTCTACTACAAATTAATTTATGTAACATTTGCAAAGTCTTGTTAAGATGATTTATACCCATCCTGGGCAGTGATACACAACACCAATATTCTCCCATCACACTTATATGTATATAATAACCATGCATCAATATCTGAAATGATGTATAGCAAAAGCTGAAAAATTAGTGAGTGATATCTGCCACATAACAGCTCATTTTGATATGCCAGGATGGGTTAAACTCTTAAAAGAGGCCTCACGTCTCAGTTCAGAGACTTCTAAAGTATATTACAGCATTAATTGATATGCTTCTAAATAACCAAGTTCTTTTCATAACATTGATTTCATCATATGAACAAGTGGGGTTGAAACTCATTATTTCTGGAAGGGCAAGTCAGGTACAATTCTATTAAAATCAATGGGTACTGGTGTTTCATTCCATTCCACCCTACACTACATACACTACTGAAGAAACTGTCTTAATTTTGCCTGTTTTTCTCTTTCTAGATGGTTAGTGTTGTTTATTTAGTCACCAAATTCAGACTTCCCCATAATTTATGTGCAAAGAATTCCAAGTTCTCAACAGAATATTCATTTTTATTTCCCAGCCTTCCTTAGCAATTGCAAATGAATTTGTGTGCACAAATCCCAGATTCATATTGATTCTGCCTGATGACATTTGTCATTAGTAACAGCAGATTTATTTACAGGTTCTTCTCTAAGCAGAGGCAGGGCTGGGTTTACAAACCTCCCTGGCAAAACACGAGACACACAAACCTGATCTTTCTGGATTCATGTTTGAATTTTTGATTTTTCTTGAATTGTCACTATTTTGATTTAAAGACAGATCTTGTATTTTTCCTGAGATAGATATTGTTGCATAGCTTTTTTTTTTTCCTGCTGGAACCTTGTTCCTCTGCTCATGAAATTGTGTATTCCAATTCAGTAAATATATGTATATAAGGACCAACTTTGTCCCCAAAGCATTTTGAGGATATTATTTACAGCCTTTCTTTGTTCTGGCCTATGAATTCCAGCTTTTTAGTAGATTGGCCTTTTCCTGATTAATTTGGAATTCCAGTACTTACATTTAGTTTATTCTTTTCTAAATAAGGAAAATATTCCTCAACAATCTCTATTGACTAACGCTTCCAAAATAACATTTACTTTCTTATCTTTACAGTTAAATTAAAAGTCAGTACTAACATAAACGATAGTTTGCCAATAAATGCAAACTACTTTGGCCTTTCCTGAGTCCTTCTAAGACAGTTGACTCCTAGAATAAATGACAGTAGCATTTTCAAAGCTGCTAAATTATTCCAATTCTACTGAAGCAGATACTGTCTGGCATGAAGGATCCTAGAACAGGTGAATCTGAGCAGACAGGAGTAACTGAGTGAGCAGAATTCACTGTTATAACTGTGATAAAGAGCTTAAGATAAAAGGAAAGATTTATATTGAAATAGAAGCTTACACTAGCAGATCAGTTTAATTTACTCTGCCATGTAGTAAGCAGAAAAGCGTGTAAAAGGTGTGTAGACAGATTGGACTTGTAGATCAATATTATGTTGATCTCTGGCCACAAAACAATTAATCTCTCTAGTGCAGGACAAAAGTAAAGGAGAATTTAATGTCAAAACAGTTAACCACAATCTGAAATTGAAAA
This sequence comes from Campylorhamphus procurvoides, assembly GCA_013396655.1. Lineage (NCBI taxonomy): Eukaryota > Metazoa > Chordata > Aves > Passeriformes > Dendrocolaptidae > Campylorhamphus > Campylorhamphus procurvoides. Next base: position 508,301 of record WBMV01005348.1, on the reverse strand, counting down.
AGCATGCAGTATTGATAATGATGGTTAGCACAAGTTCCTCCTATTAAGTGATATCATCCAGTGCACTCATTGAAATGTATTAATTACACAGTGAAGTCAGCTTGATCTCCTAGGTTAAAGCCATAGCAATGAATTGCAGTAGTGTCTCCACCATTTTGTTTAGAACTATCTACCATAAACTTTCTTTATCTACACAGCTTGCATTTTGGAGGGAACACAACTGTTTGAAAAATAAATGTAGGCACAATACCACCATTATGTTAATATACTTGGAAATTCCATTTGAAAACCATCTTTATTTCTCAGGTCTCCAGACAACCATCAATAGACTTTAAGACACATACAGATTCAGTCTTCTTAAAAAAAAAAAAAATTAAAAAAATTACACTCTTCCAAGAATAGGATCTATTTTGAGGAACAGATACAGACACAGCATACATATTAAATTAAATTCATAATGGCAACTATTAAACAGACACTATACAATGGTACTGAAAGAATAATTTCTGGGTATCCCCTCAAGTAGTTGAAAACTGATCCCTCATTTTAAAATAAGTCATACCACACCACTTTTCTCCTGATTCTTTGTAGTTTTACCATGAGTTGCTCACACGAATAGTTCAAATATTTTTTTTAATTGTTCCTCACCAGAATGCAAAACCAAAACTTCTAGGTATTCCTCATGAAACGGGGAGACGAATAGACACACTGACCATCTTGAACTGGAATTTATTGCACTTAATTTCAAGTATCACTGAGGTTTCAATACTGTCATGGGACAGAGCATTGCCTCCCCATATAGCCATAAATCAGACCTCAAGGCATCAGACTCAGGGAGACTGTCACTAGAGCCACATCTACTTGGATGAAATTGGAATAGACCACCTTCATTATATCACAACCACTGCTTTAAAACTAAGCCAGGTAACACCAAAACTCATGAGGTGGGACACTTTTGTAGATGTCTGGTATGAATTATTTCAGACTGCCTACGAATTCAGGAATACTTTTTGCATGAGTTAAATGCATTTGTTTTGAAACTGCTTCAGATGCATCATTTCTATCAGTCATTAGAAATTAATGAGAAGTTCTTAATCCACCATAACTTATTGTTCACATCTATAATCTTGAGGAAGAAATGTGAAGCAGAACTACAAATACTTGAAATTTTTAGTGAAAGACCAGCAGAAAAAAAGACAGCAGACAATGTAAACACATGAAGGGGAAGTACTGTCAATTAGAAATAATTTGGAATAGATAACTCTTTCAATGTAAATAAAATATCCACAAGAGAAAAACATACTGCCTCAGATATTAAAGACAATATGTATGTATAGCTTCATTGGGAGAGGTAGAAGAAAAAGTATTGTTGACCCTTCATCATGATCTGTCATTATTGACTGTACTAAAATTTAATTATGTCTTTTAAGGCATCAGTTTTGGCAAAAGTCTTCTTGAATAAATCACTGCGCTAGAAATCAGGTAAGAACTATTTAATGAAGACCTCTGGTCCAAATGTAGGTAAAATCCCAAATTAGTAATTTCTAAACTGAAGCATATTGATAAACCAAAAATTAAGTTAATTACTCATGAATTAATTACTACTGAAACTAAATTAATGCTACTGAGTACCTGCAAGACATGAACATTCTTATGGATATCTTGCTATCACAGCAATAACAGGAGCCTATACCGACTTCAGAGGCACTCACAGATCAGCCCTACAGGGCATCCTTTCTCCCCCCAGCTGTCTCAGAATGTTGAAGGAGGCATCAAACGTATGAATGCCTCCGCCAAGGTGCCAGAGTAAATGTTACTAGGGGGTTTCTAAAATCAGTGACATAAGAGAAGTAACCAGGTTACTCTGCCAGCTCTCAGCAGAGAGCAATGCCAAAAACTCTTTTTCATCAGCTCTTGGTGTTGTCAGTGGTGATTGGCTCATCAGTGCATACAGGCAATGTGGTCTTTAAAACCCATACCTCTGTCAAAGGGACTTTTGAGTGGAATATGCACAGGGGATGATCTGGTCACAGAAGAAACAGACAGAGCAAACAGTTCAAATAAAAAATCATCTTCAACATTTACTTTTTAGACTAGATCTCATTTTTTATATTCCAAATGCTTTCCTTTGATGACACAATGTGAGCTGGAGACATCAGAAAGCACATGGATGGCTCTAATGTTCAATAACACTAAGTGATGGACAGCAGATATCTAGTCTCTGAACTGTGTATCAAACTATTAAATATTTGGTGTTACATTCTTTGCTGCTGTAAAGCTGAGTAGCTCTGTTTAATCCCATAGAGTTGCACCCACTCAGACCTGTAAAACAATCTGATGTCCTTAAGTTATGAGAGTTTGCCTGCATACCACTCAGGTCAGAAGCACTTGCCTATGTTTTCTTGGTTTCTACTTTTTAATGGCTGCACTTCGCCCTTTTAGCCAGAGGGAGTTAACAAGTGAACTCAGAGCAAGATAATATTTTTGATTATGAATAATGTTTATGTCCCATCAGTCTAGCAATACTTCCTTTCACACTAATGAGCCATTAAAATCTATGCTAGAGAATTACTAATCTTTCAAGATGTTAACAGGTAGCTCGTCCAATTCTAACACTTCCATGGCGGAAGTGGGAATTTGGGAACAGAGCATGTTTTATTGAAAAGAAAAGGAAACACACATGGAAAGAGAAGTGCATTGTCAAGACTTGGGAGTGGCTGTGTTATTTCAGATATTTATACTGGAATAAAAGCTTTCACTCTGACCCCATTCTTTCCACTGTTTTGCACTGCAATTACATCAGTCTTTTTACATGATTAATGTCTTAAAAATGTACAATACCATAAGGTCAAAGATGGGCCAGAGAAGCAAACATTAATAGCAGTGAGCCATCACAACAGCACCTTATAAGAGGCATCTGCTGTGTATCTGCCAGGCAATAAGTATGGACAGGGGGAAGTCCACCTTGGCAGAACCAGAAAAGCCCAGGTCACCAACTGATGCATGGTACACATAGGTGATGAAACTGGTGCTCAGACTCTAACTTGAGTCTTAGCCACCCTGGAGACAAATATTTCTAGTGCAAACAAGAAGCTCAGAGGGGTTACAGAGTGCAGCAAGTTTAACGTATACACATCAGCAATTGTAGCAGGGCAAAACCAAAATCTTCTTCAGAGATAAAGGTGGAATGTGTCCTTGCTTTCAGCAGGAGAAAGAGGGGAGTTTTGGTGTTGTGCCCTCCCTTTGTTAAAACCTGTTTGTGCCCCTGGTAACTTCAGTAGACATAGTTATCAACAGCCAGTGAAAAAATAGCCTCCAGGTCACAACACCCCACATAAAGTCGCATGCACTGAAATCTACTTTCTCAATTGCAATCATTCCTGCTTCAACTACATCCTTTGAGACAGATCTTTGATATTCTAGTCCATCTGTGAAACTGACTGGAGTTATTCACAATGTACAAAAAATGCAGGATACCCAGCCATACTGCACACAGTATAAGAAAATTGAAAATCAAATAGGCTTACCACCAGCTCTCTGCCCTCTACAGTAACCTATCAGTGCCGCTTCTCTGCAGCAAATGAGAGCAAGACAAAATGATGGGATGCTCTCTGCTCTGTGCAGTGTTGGGACCCAGTAAAATAGTACTTCCTTTGCGATACCAGAGAAGATACCTAGACCTCAGAATTCAATTCTCTAAAGAACTTGCAAAATATTAGCAGCTTCTTTCTGAAACATTTGGAAAAACACTGACAAAAATAATTTAGTGATCTTCTCCTCCTTGTAGCTGATGTACAGTTTGGTGAGCTCTGGACCTACAGAAGCATCTGTAGGTTTCCTGATACTGCTTGTCTAGCTTGGCTGTTTCACTGTCACAATGTAACAAAACAGATGCTGAGTAGGAAAACTGACTATGGCCATTGCAGAGATTGCTTTATTACATTCCCACATAAATTTTCAGCTCACAAATTATCCCTTAGCAGACCATGGTTTTTGCAGCAATCCAGTCACTGCTCAAAGTCCTTTGTACAGTCATTTCCAATAGTCTATTTTGAATGGCAATTAGGGATGTTCAAAGTATGAATGGTTTTGGTTGGATGGTAAGCACACTGTTTCAGTTTCCAAACCACCCAAATACAACCATTGCAGGCTCTCATGAGAAAAAATATAGATCTTTAAGTTCTCAAAACTCTTATGGCACAGCCTGATTCATGCAGAAGAAACACGAATCTCTTTATGTTGTAGAATTGTCGAAGGTTTACGGGCTTGCGAAGAATGCAGACTATCCAATGTGGATTACAGCAAACTCCACTTTATTAAAGAAAGTACTACACTTATAGTGTTTCTGACAACACGTGCATTAAGACCATTGGTGCAAATAGACATAAACAAATACTCATTGGTTATTAACAGAAGGCAGCTAATTGTATGACCTCATCCAGCCTGCTTCCAGGTTCCCAGGGGCCTGCAAGGTTGTTTATCTTACAGCACCCATCTGCCAACCTTGGTCAAAGACTCCCTTTTCTTTCCCACGAGAAAAGCACATCCCAACATAGAATAGAGAGGAAAAAGCATCAGTTCAAAAGCCCCTGCATGTACTGTCCATATAGGCATGGCAGTGTACAGTGAGGTAGAAAGAAGAATCTGTTTTGCTGCCATCTCTCAGTTTCTACACGTAAGAAGAGGCAAAACACAAGAGGAGAAAATAGATCAGAAGTCCAAGAAAGTCACAAAGGACGAGAAGGTTTATCTCAGAGGATAAAAGAAACAAGAGGTGTTATAATAAAGCCATACAATCAAATTGGATTACCCTTTCTGTTTGGAGGAGTGTAAACAACCCTGTGAAGACCATGTCTTTTCTTGTCATGCTCAAGGCCACCTGAGAGAATCAACTAGGTCTTCACAATCCCCTTCTGGTCCATGTGCAGGACATGGTAATGGTACCCTGCTCTTGCCTCTGACTTCAAGCAAACTCATATGTTTCTGGAAATGTCCTAGCAAGGGGATATTAAATGAATGCACATTGATATCAGTAACTGGTCCTTTCTAGTAGCTGCCCAGCTACTCTGGTTACATTATTTCGCTGCTAAACAGCTCTAGTGAATCTTTGCCAAAACAAAGAAAAGAATTTAAAAAAAAATCCAGTAAAATAAGATATACCCTTAACACCCTCAATAATGAGCGGGTGCCAAAGTTGTTTTGGTGTTTGTTTGTTTGTTTGTGGGTTTTAATATGTCTTTTATTAAATAAAAAAAAAACTAATTTGTATGCAGAAGCACCTTGTGTTTCTCACTTTCTTCAGAAATATTTTCCACAAGTCAAGCAGGAATTTCAACCATTTCTTATCAGTAACTGAAGCTGAATAAATCATTCAAAGAATATCTGTTTTAAAAATACCATACATCATATTGTACATTTCAGTGAAAAAAAGTAGTTAAAAAAATCAGTTACACTTGGATGACTAAAAGATTATGGAGCTAGGGAGAAACTTACAAGGAGAGACAACTGGCTGTGGTTTAATACTGGAGCTAATTTTACCAAACCAACCAGCTGTTTTGTTTGACACACACTCTACTAGTTACAGCTTCCTCAGTATTCAGAAGCTGAATATAGTTCTGATAAGAAACAAATAGCTATTTAAGTATAGTTCACTCTAACTGCCATTACGGTTGAAAAACAGTGAACTTCAGTGTGACTACAAAAATGACAAATCATTGAACTATCTGTTACTTATTTTGTAACAGTTCAAAGGCTATTCTGGCTCGTAGACTTCAAAAATTTTAGGAAAACAAAGCAAAAAATACTTGAAAAATTGGTGATAGAGAAGGGGGTGAAAAAAAAGGCACTCTGGGTGTAATCTGTCTAGAATATCTAAAATAAAGAGAAATGCAGTTAGCTGGTAGCAGTTTACAGTTTATAATCAGGTGGCATGAAGATGGCATAACTGTCAATTGTTAGTAAAGTGTAGATCTATATGTATTATCTTCAGAGTGCAGTTAAGGAAATTTAACTATTAAGAATATATTGGAACTCCAAGAGTAGCTTTTACTGAAATATAAGCATTGAAACCCTTTTACCATGAAGATTGAAATTCTGACTCTTATATTACATTTGATGTGGCTTAGAATGCCTAAAGTATTCTGGAATCTCTGGGATTCCAGAAAATGAACTAAAGACTCACAGCTGCTTCAAGCTCAGATACCTCCATTTACTCACCCAATTCACCTACTGAGACTGTTGCAGAAGAGGCTGGGTCTGTATTTGATGTATAGGCAGAAAATACTCCAATTTACAAAAAGTCATGACGTGTTTATCAGAAGCATGTGACAAGCAGATTTGAGAGGCATGTGGTAAATGAGCAATCACTACATGTGAAATAAGTGAAGCCAGAGTAAGCTATGTGATCACCTATTCCAACTTTCTCTATAACACTTTCTATAATTATGCTTCCCATTATTTACCTGAAATAAAGCATACAGACTCTCAATATTCAAAAGGATCAAGAACCCACTGCTCCTCATGGCAGTTTTTCCCAGCCATTCACTGCCTTTGTGGTCAGAAAACCAGACCTTTAAACAAAGCAGGCTCTCCCTCACAGCCTCTTACTCTTGCCTCTTCCCTGCAACACTGATACACACTAAAGGTGTTTATCTGTCACTGTTTCAAAACCATGAGTAACATTCTGTCCTCACCTGCTTAATTCCTGCAGCCTGTCTGAAATTGCAATTGAACAGTAAGCACAAGTGTTCCATTTTAGTCAAGAGCAAGCCACAGGGAAGCAGACATTCAGAGCTCTGACCCTGTGCACCATCAGACATCTCTGAGGGAAGGAACTCTGTGACCTCAAGCTGTGACCCCCGTGTCATAGACTGTGCCTTCAGCAACCAACAAGCTGTGTTCACTCTGGGTTTTCCCTCCTGTAGACACCCCTGGATTTTGTTGAAGAACAACTATCCAGGTTTCAAAGCATCATCATTCACTGCCTCACTATCACAAACAGCATGTACAAGATAAATGTGTCTTTGGGCAGCGCTGCTGCTAGGAAATACGGATTTTGTAAATTGTTTCTGCTTTTCATGGAAAGGACACCAACAAGGAACCTGAAGAGATAACAGCAACTGTACTGGACTGCAGAAGAGCATTGAAAATGCTGTACAGAGTCTGAATCAATCTACCTTCAAATTCATGATGTCTATAGCTTCTTCAATAATAATTATTCTCCTAGATCTCTAATATTTCTGACAAAGCACCACTGAGTTATAATTGGTTTTATGTCTGGACACTCCAGGTATTCCATTTTACTTTAATTCCTATTTCTTTTGCTTTTTTTTTTAAAAAAAAAGAAAGAAATCAACTACTTTCTAATAATGCATACAAAGCAGGTGTTCCTAGTATAAAAAATTCAGCAAATAACTGTATTTGGAGAGAAGGAAGGTAATAACTACCATACTTAGTTGCATTGGACTGATTGGCGTGATATTCATATCATGTGTGTCTTATCAATAACTTTTTAGAAAAATTCAGCATCCAGAAATACTAGAAGATTCTATTTTATTTTTGTACTAATAATAACTGTTAAAAAACTTGTCCCAGCAACAAAGAAACAGAAACATAATTTGTTGATATTAATGGCATCGACCACCCTTTTTAAAAATTCTTTATAAGGTTTTTCCTGATAAGGTATTATGAGTCATTGCTTTACACCAGGAGAGAAAGACAAGCATGCCATACCACCACAGACACACAATCAATTTACCACTACATCAGTTCTGCATCAAATAAAGCCATAATAAATTGGGGGGAAGGAGGAATCAAACACAAAATACACACATATTTGGAATGTTAACAGGTCAGAGAAAAATGCCAAGCCTTCAATCCACTGCTGCACTACTAGTCAGTTGCCTGAATCAGTGCTGTTCTGTGGAACTCATAATTGACAAATACTTGAGACTAAGTGTTTCTACTGAAACCAGTAGAAATGCTCAACATTTTTTGGCAAAAACTAAATTTGGTTTGCCACTTTCCTTAAAGAAGAAAGATTTGAGGCAAACAAGGGTCAGAGAAGTGAGGGAAGGAGAACAAGATAGAAGGGATGAATTTGAAACAGTAACTTGGAGAGCCTGACTCACTGCTTTGGATGTGAAAAAGCAAATGGACACGGTGATACCAGAAACTCCTTTTGAGAAGCATTACAACTACAAGTTCTTCCTAACAGTGGGGAAAGGAAGGCTGTCAACCTGATTTTTGTAGCTCTGGCACAAGCTAAGTAGCTGTGCCATGGCTGTTATCCCACCTATGACTGTCAAGTTCTGTAAGCTACTACGTACTTTGTATTCAGAGCTGCTCCTGGCAACTGAAATGCATATGATGTTGATGTTCTCTCCAATGAAGACCTGACAAAGAGTTCAGAGTTGTGTCTCACCTGAATATAAAGACAGGCTCTTGCCCTAGGAAAGTTTCAAAGTCTAAAGACAAAAACATTAGTTATTTCTCAGGCCTTCCCAAGCCTGAAAAGAAACGGAGGTTATCAGATACATTCCCCCTTATTACAAAGATCAGAAAACTCTTTTCAGATTTGAGGACTATCTTTGGACCAAAGCAGTTTGTTGCGTTGTTTTTTTTTCTTTTCCTCCCCCGATATATTTTCATACAGCACTCCCAGATCTTCTAAGATCATGTTTTACTGGGTTAAAAGGTTTTGCTCTCTCTGCTGAAGTACTTTCCTCAATGATTTCTACCATCTCTTCATATTTACAGCTTACTGTGCAATCAGTTTACATATGCTAGGCAACCTCCTTCTCAGTTTCTTGAAGCTGTGTTTCACTTTTGTAGTACACAAGCAGTACAACGTACTCTAGAGTTTAAAAAACTAAAAGACATACTCCCTTGTGCACCATTCAATGTAATTCAGAGAAATAATAAAAACATATGAGAACTTACCTTTTTCACAAAATGAGTCTTATTTCAAATAATCTGTGATGAAGTTTCAGTCATGACAACTCAAGCACACCCGTACTTTCCAGTTTTGATTTTGTCAGCTAACTTGCTTAGTGACTATTTACATGCTGGGTCACTGATAAGACTAAAGTCACCTTGACTTAGTAGATGTGCACAGAGATGAAGCATGTCACATTAACCATGGTGAAGGATGTTAATAATAGTGTGCATTGATACCAGGAACACAAAGCATTGTGGGTCTCCAGCCTAACTTCTAAAGGTGTCACATAATGGCAAAAACATCTAGAGCAGAAAACCATGCAGCAGATCTTGAAAGAACTGGCATCCTTTTCTTTCCTCTTTCTTGGATGAAAGAAATAAAATTACTACAAGACAGTCCAGGTTTTTAAGAAACAAATGTTTCATATGTGAATTTTTTGAAAGAAACTAAGATGTCTAAATTTCACATAATTTCAGTTGAATCTAGCTTCCTATTACCTTTTGAAAAATCTTACCTATGCTCATTCTAGTCAAAGATTTACATCAAGGAAATATCTGAACTCTTTAACTTATATCACTTAACACAGTGAAGAGAGATAATACTCTTAAAGTTATCCAGCTTTCCCAGGAATTCTCTAATGTTACTAAGGGTATAAGACTGAGACAGTAAATATTTTCCTGTTGATGATGTCCCATAAACCACATATTCACTGCTCTCTCTAGATGGCATTATCTCCAGTATCACAAGGTCTATACACTATCTCAGTAACCTTCTGTAGGCACACAGAAGGTTTCAATATTATGCCAGGCAGGTGGCTGCAAAAGAAACGAGGAAAGTAATTCATTTTCTATTTTTATAAATTGTGGGTCTGCCTCACCTACCCCTAAAAGCAAAGGCCCTTAGACTAAAGCTGAGGAGCTTTTTACATGCTGTGGTCAGTCTATACTAACTGCAGCTTCGACACATGCCTTGGACACCCTTTATCTGGGACAGGTTCTTGAACAGAGTTCAAGAGACACAGGACAGGGCTTCCTGGAAACTACACACACTCTCCACACTCCAAAGAATAAACAAAAAGGCTTGTTAAACAGAAATAGTACAGTGTGACTAATGAAAACCTTTTTGCTTCAATTGGGAAAAAAAGTATTTTCTTTGCTGGATACCAAGTGCTCCTGTTTGTGCTGTTTTCTGGACCAAAATACTGACTGTGTCAATATTTGAGCATTATTATGGGAAGAACTCTAACTTGCAAAGTAACTCCTTTATTAGAAGTGATTAAAGCCTGAGAAGTTTTCCTTTTAAATGCTTTGGCCCAAAAGGCAAAACTATGTGAGGTAGGACTTGTTTTGGAGAAGCAGGTATCTGGTGAAGTTAACTAAGCCTCATTCATTTTTCAGCAAGAGCTAGTGCAGGCAACACCTTTGTGCTGCAGGTATAGGAGAGGAAGAAAAGCACAGGCTCATCCTTGGCTGGAGCCATCCTGCTTCCTCAGTCTGGGAGAAGGCACAAAGGAAGTCAGGTCTCTCCTGGCTGTGGATCAGCATGTTGACCCAATGCTGTTGTCACCTCGCAGACCCTCCCTCTCCTGTGTCACTGCACCTCCTCATTCCTGTCAGTACCTGGGTAGAGCAAAGAGGAGCTCAGTATGAGGGTGCAGACAAATAAACCTCAGCATCAGGGAAGCATTCAGGTGTTTGACACACTGACCTGGTGCCACTCGGTGAAACAGCCCAATATCCTATGGATATATGTGAAACTGGCAGATAGGACACAGCACCTGCAAAAAAGACATGCCTCTCTAGATCAGTCAGGGGGCACAGATGAGGGTAGTGCACCAAATGCTTATTTTAATACTGGCAGTAATACCTAGAGGTCTGCTGTCTCTGTGCATGGGCAGTGAGCTCACATGTGGGTGCCCAGAGCAGGGTTCTGGTGTTTGGAAACAGGCTCTGCAGGGTCACTTCAGGTACTGTGTGGAGCCTCACCTGGTCTGTAGCCCCCGCCCCAGGACAGGGAGAGGCTGGTATAAACATTGTACTGGCCTGCTCTGACTGGGGGTCTCAGGCACTATGGAGACCTCCCAAATGGTGCTGGCTATTTACCTGTCAGGAACTGACCACTCTCTGTACAGGTTCAATCATGTGCTTGCAGTGAGATCTGCAGTACACTTCAGATATCCTAAGGTATCTGTCCTGACCCTAAGAGCCCATATCAGGGACCTCTGATAGATCCTGTGACACATACGTGACATAGACCTGATAGCTCTAGGTGGATATCTCCAGGAATCTGCAATATGTTTCTACATAAATGTTTAGATTTTTGAAATGCTTTCCTACATTTAGACTTCATCATACGCTTGCAAACAACATTTTGCTGACGGGTACCATGAGAGACTTGATTCTGTTTTCTGGTGGATGTGATCATCTGAACTGTTTCAAAACTATGTCAGAATGAGATTTGCTATAAATGGTTGTTTTCTTTTGTATCTTGTATTCTTTAGCATCAGCAATGACCCTTTATTCTCTAAACAGAGCATTCAATCTCAAGAGTAATAATTATATGAATGAATGTTCAATGGCTTGTTACAGAACTATCTTTCAGTAAATCCTGAAAACAGAATGCCTGCTATATTGGCAGTCACTGTACAGGATGGATTGTATTCAGCTGAACAATGATGACAAAGTGTTATTCGATACACAGGCCTACAAGTTGTTTTTTTGGCATGGTACTCTTGTCCTGATCTAAAGCTACTGCACATATTTTCTCATCTGGTCTTCCTGTGATTATCATCAAAATTGTAAGAATTCACAAGCTTTATAACTATCATCCAAGGTAAAACAGCACTAATTCTAGTCACAGGGATAAATGGGCTCTTCAGGAACAGAAAGTTGAAAGTGTCTGCAAATTTTGGCTGCCCAATCTCTGAATCTTGAGGCATGTTTTTGGTGGTCTCTTAACACATTTATCACTCATCTCATACTGACTTTGATTTTGTAACATCTGTGTATCACCAAAATCCTTAGGGATTAGTATTTGTATCATTTCACCACAAGAAAATACACTACAGATACATTTATAGAGATGTCTGTCTTTACAGATATGCTGACAATTGAGTCACTGGACAGTGATCAGTACTTCTACAGCAGATGACCCCTTTGACTAAGATAAATAGCAACACTAAATGTTCCTGTTTCTCTCCATCGACTGTAAGAGCAGTCTAAGACAATCAGCTCTAAGGAGAAAGGATGCCTCTTCAGCATCACAGACTGGTATAGGTTGTGGAACAAGTTCTCTAACTGCATGAACTTTTCTGTTTCCCAAAGCCTTGATTCTGTAGACTCATGTTTTACACACTCACACAAGAGGGGGAAGTTCTGGATGTCACAAGGGCTATTTATGCACTCTGCATGAGGAATTTATTGAATAACACATACAAACAATAGCATCAAAAGCCTAAATATTTCGTATTTTATCCTAACATGACTCAGGATGCTAAACAGTAAAATTACATCAGTACTATGTTTATAGCTCCCACGGCTCCTTGTACCATGTAGCAACACCTGTTTTTAGGGATAAAATATGAGCAGGAAGGGAACATGTCAGGACTTTAATATGAACAAATTTCCTTTCTACATAATTCTGAAAAAATACGTTTTCAACAGCAAGGTGAATGCAAAGGTCAACAAAAATAAGCAATAGACTGCTTTTCAGACTTGCCAAAACTACTATTCTGCTCTTATCATGCCCTTGCCTTAAGAACAGGAGAACCCATTCCAGGTTTTTGAAGCCAGATTATACACAAAGGGGTTTAACAGAAAATATGAGATGTGTGTTAGTGTTTTTTGCTAGTATCTTTGGTCCCAGAAAATGTGACTTTTTTTTTCCTATGATCTCTTTTCAAAGATCAACATTTAGGCTATCCAAATCCAAGTTTTTCAGACTGTCTTACACGTGTCAAACAAATGTGGTTTTCCCCCAAGTATGTCTAATGTGTTTTTCCTCAGGCACCAAGAAAGTTCAGCATCCTTTCTTCCCTTTACATGGCACAAAGTACATTACTGTGAACGGTGCAAGTCTTATCTGTTCCCACCTTTCCCACACATCTTGGCAGAGAGGTCCTTGCAATCCTGATTCTCTGCTGCTGGCATCCATTCCCTTGCACAGGAATATCAGGCTAGCAGTCATGGTCTGTAACCTCTATCAAAAGAAAGCCTGAACCAGAACAACTTTTAAGCTAAATACAAAGGACATTAAAAGATGATGTGTGTGAGATAATATCACTCTTACTTTACAGAAGTCCGCTTTTTTACCGTACCCTATTTGGTCGCAGCTTGACATGGGTCACAAAAATTTCTTGTCCTCTCACTTGCCATAGTTTTTCCTTCCCTTCAGGGTAGGAAGCAGAAAATGTTTGTGAAACCCCAAACATGTTAAAGCCTTCTGTCCTGTGGTAAGCTGTTTTTCAGCATTTCCAGTTCAGATCCTACAATTTAATTAATATACAACATCACTAGCACAAATTAGTCCTCTTCACCATAATTACAAAAACTTTATGACCAGTTACTTGCAACTCATTTCATGCAAGTTTATGAGAGAATGTCGGCAGACATATTTTGGTAGTAGACCTTGGTATGGAGGCTGAAGGCACTAAAAATGATGAGAAGAATCAGAGAAAAGGAGAATGTAGAGATAAGTAACAGGTGACAAAGAAAGGCATGAAGATAAATAATACTTAAACCATGGAAAAAATTAGGGTCATTCCTTTTTCATACCCTTGTCCTTCATATGCATTTCCTTTTTTCGTAGGACAGTGTAAGACAGTCCATGAAAAGCTTCTGGCAATAGAAATAATTAATAATTTCTACTTCTCTAGTACATAATTCTCCATTATTCACTATCCCACCCTACTCTCTAGTGAGCTGGCACTTCACAGAAGTATACAATCAGAAAGACTGTATTATCCCTCTATTAATTACATTAATTTGGCATACTTATATTCCCTTTCATTCAGTTTCTTGCTCTTTCCTGACAAAGGTTTTAACTTATTAAGGGGAAAACCAATAAAGTTCAATGTTATTTCATTGCATTAGTAAGTGTCGTCCAAATATAATTTCTTCTTTAACAATTAATCTGTACCACTGGAATACTTCTGAAAGTTTTTCAACTAGGTTTAATATAAGTAGTGTCCTGAAAGGGCACCACTATATACAAAAACAAATACCTAATCAACACCCAGTGGTGTATTCTAGTGTCCCAGTTTCCAGTTAATGAATGAATCCTTCTATTGCTACTGCTTCTTTGTTATCTGATAAAATGCATAACTATGCTTCTGTAAAGTAAGCTAATCCATAGATATTTTGATTTCCTTTTTATGTATTCACTAATTTCAACTGTATTTCCATATCTATGTATTGTGTGGAAACAAGTTTTATGTTTACAAAGACTGGAAGAGGAAGAGGAAGACCTTTCTGTGAATCACATTTCTTGTTTTGGTGTTCAAACTGTTTACACAGTAGCACTGTAAAAAACATAAGTAATGAGGGTCAAGTGAGATGAAGAGGAGAGAATGCAACTGATTAGTTCTGGAATCTTAGCTTCCATTTGAAAGCTTTACTACTTTCATTTTACCATGGAAATAAGATGGTTTGGCCTTTTGTTCTATATTACTGCCTGAGAAGGCATAAATTACTACGAATCCATTTGTACTTTATCATACTCTTTAGCATTTAATTTCAGAGTAATATTTTTCTTAGTTTTTCAGACTTACTGAAAATCCCATAGAAATGTCAGAAATGGAAATTACTGGTTTGTTTGTTTGATTATTTGCTTAGAATTTGGCTAATTCATTGGTTACACACCTTGTTAGAGCACCATCACGGAATTTTTAAGGTAAGCAGTTCTACCTGCCACAATGTCAATGCTAAGAACACCATCCCACCAGAGGTCATTCATTATTTGGTCAGGGTGATTTCGGTTATGGCAATGTGTTCCTTCTGATAATGACTTCCTCATGAAAAAAACTTGGAAAGAAACTTCACAGAAACAAATGAAAACAGAAGTCAAGTTATACAGGCTAAAGGAAAGGACTTGTATTATTAAGGTATCTTATATGTCTTATAAATATTGCTATTTTTTGGGGGGGAATCCAGTAACAAGCTCAAGGTCTATACTGGGGATAACAATGTTTGAAAAATTTAACATGAGGCAGTAATGTGCTCCTGCAGCCCAGAAAGAAAATCATACCCTGGGCTACATAAAAGGATGAATGTCCAGCAAGTTGAGGAATGTGATTCTGTCCCTCTACTCTCTGTCCTCATGAGACACCACTCAGAGTAGAGAATCAGCTGTGGGGACCAAAGTGCAGAAAAAGGTGGACCTGATACAGCAGGTCCAGAGGTATGCCCTGAAAATGATCAGAGGGCTGGAACACTTGTGAAGAAAGGCTGAGACAGGCGGGATTGTTCAGCCTAAAGAGAAGTCTCCAGGAAGATCTTATTGTTGCCCTTCATTAAGGGGACTTACAAGAAAGATGGAGAAAGACTTCTTAACAGGGCCTGTAGTGACAAGAAAAAAGGGCAGTGTCTTTAAAGAAGGTAGACTTATAGTGGAGATCAGGAAGAAATTTCCTATGATAAGAGCAGTGAGACATTGGAACAGGTTGTTGAGAGAAGTTGTGGATGCCTCATCATTGCAAGTGTCGAAAGTCAGGCGCTTTGAGCATCTTGGTCTAGTTGGCTGCCCCTGCCTATAGTAAGGGGGTTGGACTAAGTGATCTCTGATACCCTCTCTAACCTAAACTATTCTATAAGGCTAAGACATGAAATCCAGGATTCAATCACATGTTTTATGGATGCACCTGTGTAATGCAAAGTACAGCATGTCAGTTCTAATTGGGCCTGCCTTTGAGCACATGGGATGTGATACATCCCAATCTGAAGGACCATTTAGAAAGTTTCGTGCAAAAATTATACATAATGTGGCCTAGATTCCTCTCAGCAGATGTAAATGTTACTATGGCCATGGCCAGCATACATTCAGTCTTGAAAGTGCTTAAACAATATTTTTTAGAGAAAGCCTGTGCTTTCTCAGATGCTCAGAGTCCTGCCCATCTCAATATGAGGGTTTGACCTGGCAGAAATGGGAGGTTTTGAGGACATACATTCTGAACCAAGTTTCGCTCCGTGTTAAAAAAAAACCAAAAAAACCAGTAACAGAATCTGTCAGGAAAGATTCGAGCTGTACTTAACACAAAGGTCTGGAAAACTGTTCATACTGTAATAACTCTTTCTGTAACAAAATGAAACTCTGGCCCTTCTATTTTTGACCTTTGCTACTGCTAGGCGAAACCTATGAACATTCCAAGTCCAGCCCAGAATTTATCTGCCTGTCTTAGACAAAGTGAAGTAACCTCACTAAAGTACCTGGTTGAGTCCCCCAGCCAGAAATATCTCTAATCTACATAGGTAAGCCACTGCTACAATTTCCTCACATGGAGGAATCAATTGAATCTGGAAGTGTTTTACACAGGTTGAATGAGTACAATAATCTAGCAATCATCAAATAAAAGTATGTTGAGTTGTTCTTCAGCCATGTTTTGTGAGTAATTTGAGTGAGGCACTTAACTTGATGAAATGTTTTAAGATTTTAAGTCTTTCTTCAGTCAGGAGAAAATTTCCTAAATTCTAGGGTAAGAAGACATAGTTTAAAGCAAATTTGCCTCTTCAGGTGGGAAAGCTACATTTTTGCTTTCCATGGGCAGGTTTCTGATCAGATATAAACTTTTGCAGATCCTTTTCCACCAATCACTACATTAGAGTATTGATCTTCAATGGACCTGAACAAAATACATGGAAATATGAACTTGCAACAGAAATTTGTAATTACTGGAGCCATAGGTTGAATAGAGGCATTGGTTCACAGCTCTTTACAATTTTCGAGTTATTTCTTCTCTCTGCTCCATAGATGGCAACCAACCTTTCCTTTCACAAAGTCTGTTTCTCCTCTGGTATGTAAATTATGCCCATATCAATTTTCACATCTGGAATTTGGCTTGATATTTACTGTGTTACTCCTACTGAAAGGCTTATTCCTCTGAAAGCTTGTCTGCTTTTAGATATAGATATGTATGTACACAAAAGCTAGAAAAAAATATTGCTCATTCTCACAAACTTTTTACTAAGTATTCCTGTTCAAAGATGGCATGTGCCTCTCCTCTTTTTGCTAGAGAAACAATGGTTTTATTATTTTACGCAATGGTGCTTTCAGATAGTGGCTGTCAGCAAGATTCATTTTGAAGCTGTCCCCTCATCAGGGTGTAATTTTGTTTCCTTGGAGTTCTGGTTTCTGCACAAGGGGACATTATGTGATGCAGACACTAATCCTCCTGCTTGAATGCTCTATGGATTCAGTATGAGAGTAGCCCATGAAATTATACATTGATACAGTTTTGGTTTCTGTTTTTTTTGTCAAATAATTTCATAGTAAGTCCTGGGATTGATCAGTTTGTTTGGGGTTTTGTTTTGGTTTGGTTTTGGTTTTGCTTATCTTTGGTTTTTTTATTGATTGATTGGTTTTCCTGACAGGTACTGAATGCATTTTTCCCTTGATCTATCTCTCATAGCCTCAAGTATTACTTGTATAGCATTAATGATCACCTCAGGGTCCATAATTTTATACAAAAAATGGAGCATCTTTCTCCCCACATGAATCACTTGACATTTATCTACACCAAATTTCCTCTTTCATTTTACTGCCCAGCCACTCAGTCTCATAAGTTCCTCATGTAATTCTTCATAATGATCTCTTGTCTTTTTTATTTTGAATAACTTCATATCATCAGCAAACTTTATCACCTCAGAGCTCACACTTTTTTCCAGCTCATTTATGAATATGTTGCCTGGAGAACCAAAATATGCTGTACGGAGAAGAGGTCTTAGCAGAAGATATTGTGAAACTTCAACACTTTGACTTCAATACAAAAGCATGCACCTGAGAATTTTGTGATAGAAGTGCCAGTCAAATGCTAATGGATGGAGGATTTCAAAGGATGTTCCCTATGGACACAGGTGCAGGAGGCTTCAATGATCCAGGCAAGAGAAAGATTTTCCACATACAGACATCAGAGGAGATAAGGAAATAGTAATTTCTCTATAAAGTGGGAAGGATTGCTCAATATTATGACTGTATACAACTTTCTTTAAGAGTTGTAGCTCTCAAGGAAAACAGCATATATCATACTGAAATGGAGTTCTTATTGGATGGAATTACTATAAAAGGATATCTTCCTTATCATCAGGGAGATGGAATGTCTTTGGGAAAACATCAAACATAACTTGAATGTACAATCCCAAAACAGAACTGCAGCAGCTAACTGGGCAAATACCAACTTTGTCTCTCCAAACAAGACAGTGACAAATAAAAAGTTGATTTTCCTTCTTTGTCTGGAGATGACGGGATTACTTGTGAAAGGCCACTAATTTAATATAAAAACATATGCTGGAAATTGAAAGGTATCAGAGGTCACAAGAATGTTATGCAAACCTGCATTATACTAAAAGAAGAAACATGATCGATTTATGTAAAAAAAAAACCCAAAACAAACAAACAACAACAACACAAAAAGAGAGTGACTGGAAGCTCAAGAAAAACAAAATTAAATCAAAACTAAAACTGATTCTTGAAGTGATGTAATTGACTGTTGGGTCAAATGGATTTGATAGACTGTACTGCTTCATATATTTCAGTTTGGATTTGGTATTTCTATACAAGGATTATCTAACAGAAGCAAAAGTTACATCCCTGTTATTCAATCTGTTTTGTAGTTGATAAAGTCTTTGTAATGCTTAGGACTTTAAAATACACAAATATGTAGACAGCTTCAGATGTAACTGTGTCTGAACTAATGTTTATGGAGAGGAATTCAGAATATATATGCTTAAACAAAATTATAATTACACTGCATATAGATGCTTTATAAATCGTCAGGGTATTCACAATCCCTTATTTCTATATCTCTGTGGTCAAACTGGAAAGCTGTCTTCTCACAATAGCATGAAGCTCTCTATCCATTTCAATCACCTATTTGAGAACTAGTTTCACATTAGAATGATCTTTCATGTCAGAATTTTAATATCTAACAGTAATTTTCTTCACAGTGTTAACTCTCCAGTACACTCCAGGTCAGAAATATCTTGAGCATAACAGAGAAACAATCGTTAGTGGAGTTTTATTCCGCTCTCAACTCCAGCCCTGGTATTTTCATCTTCTGAGCAGAAGACAAGATACAGTTGCTCCTGAAGATTTGAAGTACTGTAATTGGCCTTAATGTAATTACTTATCTAAACAATAACTGAGAACTTCATCTCTCTCATTATTTCTTATTTTTGCAGTATTTCATAGATTTAAATAATCCCCTTCTTAATGGTTGAGTTTGCACCCACCAGTCCCAGAACCAACACTGCAGTACCTTTCCTAGCTGATCTGATTTAAAAGACTTGTTCTACCTAACTACTTAATCATGGTAGCTTTAAATGCTTTGGTACAATTTCATAATTTTATAATTAGTTCATTAACTCTTGTGTTGTATGATGTATTTATCCTGAGAAAACTTTAATCCTGAGGGATTTTGATATTTATGTTAATATAATGGAAGTATGCACAACTTTGTCCTTGATTTGTAGCATTTCACTGAAAAGTCCCATTTGGGAATGAATTGATTAGTTTTAATCATGAAGGTGAATCACTAACATGCATTTAGCATAAACAATTTCTTTGCCCCTTGACTATTTCATGAAGGTCATGAATAATGAATAATTTGTCACTAAATAATAATTATGGCATGAAAGGTAATGTATTTGCCACATAAAGACAACTGACTATATTTTTCATTGCTCTTATGAGTACCTGCAACAACTTTTCAGGTGTTACTTCAGCTTGTGAGTTTTAGTGTATGTAATATCTACTATGCTAGGTCACCATTATGACTTTCTGTAACCGATTGAAATTGGCCAAATGCCAATTTCCCAAAGGGCCCCGGATGGAGGCCCCCAAGACCCCTCCCGACCACGGGGTCGGGGGGAAGAGAGGGAACAAAACCACGGACCCAAACTTCAGTAGGACTAAAGCAGTTTATATATATATATATATAGAGAGAGAGAGAGAGAGAGAGATATGAGAGAGAGAGGGAAGAAAAAGGAAAACAAGAAGTTTTCACTTCCCTCTTATCCAAAAAATTGTTGTTTCCCGAAATCTCAAGACCCCTTCCTCCCGACTAGGTAATCAGCAGGTCTGTGCCTCGCCCCACTCCCACCGCAGAGTGACCGCAGGGAGTTTCTCTGCCCTCCAGCCCTCCCGGAAGAAGGATGCCCCACTGACTTCCGACTTCCCTCTTTATATCTTTGCTTACGTAAAGAAATGAGATGGAATACTTCCTTAGTTATGACCTTAGTTACCAGGAAGGTAAACTAAAACCACTACACTTTCTTTTTTATTTCCCAAAGGAATCATGCACATGCTTAAAGCTGTGTGCTTGAAGCTGCAGGACATCCAAAGGCTTTAACTATTAGACTTATCACATTACTTTTCAGTGACTCTGTTTTCCTTGCAGGCCTTAGTGTTTCCAAATCACATCCTTTTCCCCTATATGCATTAGTGGGTTTCTAGAGTTAGAATGAGTCAAGGTAAACTAGCAAAGGACTACTTATTTCAATGCAAACTTCTTTTTATGTGTAACTGATCCATTCTTTCTTACTGTTAAATCTTAGGAAGGTCCGACAGTGAAAAAATATCCCATATAGGAATCAGTCCTCTAGTACAGTTATCAAAAACTAGGGAAGCAAAAACCTGACTATGTAAAAGAACACGGGTAGACTCCAGCTGTTCAGAAAAACATTTGTTACAGTTTGATTACGTGTTATTCCCAAATTATATATATCAGCATACTGTTACTCTTTAAGGTCTGTAATAATCCAACAGAAGGTGCACTCAACCAAATTCCACACTGCATTTGAGACAATGTTGCTTTCCTGGGAAAATTATACCATTCCTAATAGTTTGCAAATATTTTTCTGATGTCTGACATCTCTGATTTCTAATTCTAAATACTTGTGAACTTACTGCCTTTTTTTCCACCCACATATTTTCTCTGCTTCTTTTCTGCACTAGATCACACAGCCAATGCTACAAAGACCATGGCACAGTTAATTACGCCTTGGGAAAGGCTGCCAGCTCTCAGAGGCAATGATCAAATTCAAATATTCTTTCAAATATTCTGTTTTCCATACGGTCTACAAAATCCAGTCTACCCAGGGTATGATTCAGTAATGGACGGTGTTTCAGTCAAAGAAAAGCTTTTTTCCTTCTTCTTTGGATGTGAATTTCTCTCCTGAAATGTGTGTCCATTTTTCAGTTAATCTTAAACAGACATTCCTAAGGACAGCTAAAACCAAATTTTGCTCCTCTTAGGTCAATATAATTTTTGAGTGAAAGAAGAAAGTGAATGCTTGCTATGAAACATATATATCACACTAACAAAAAAAAAGCCATTCATGCAGCCCTGGGGAGGTGTCCAAAACTTTCATAATTTGATCCTTAATATTTCCACTTATCAGTTCTGCCTGAAAAACACTAAGGTTCTTCTCTTAGAACCCCCATGTTCCAAAATTATGCATGAGGTACAATACTGACCTGATGATATTCATTAAAAAAGATCACAGGGAGGGATTTCTCTCCCTCACAGCAGTGAGCCAGCCCAAAATCTTGGATCTTGACAGCATTATACATGAGCCATGAAAAAAATGGAAGCTATCCCTTTTTGCCACATAGCAAATTTTGTAAAAAATCTATAGGAAGAGTAAAATGAAAAAGAGCAGAGAGATATACTTGGCACATTGAAAAGAGCACCTAGAAGATTTTCAGAGGAGTTTGGAGTTGGCTCAGCTCTTTGAAAATAATCCATTTTTAGTCACTGAAGGTTTGTTGTCGGTGTGTTTTTTTGATTGTTGTTGGGTTTTTTTTATATTACACTGAATACATTTCAAACCCCTCACATTCCTTACGAAAGTTATGTTTCATATAACATATCTGAAAAATAAGAAATACATATTTATACATATTTTAAACATTTTTCTTATCATATATGTATCTTTTTTATTATTTATTTATATTTTTCCTCAATTGTTTTCCAGGTTAATGTTGTTGTTGTCGTTTGGCTTGGGGGTGATTTTTTGGGCGTGGTTATGTTGGTCTACAACCTTGGTGTTACAACATACTGAGAAGTTGAGGCACAGAGCAAAGCCCTATTAAAATCTTTCAGTAAGGTTTCCTTCTCTTCTGTTTCTGTGGCTCATCAGCATTCCTATTCCACAAGATACTTATGTAGATGCTTATACTTAGGGTTGTAAGGGGGTTCAATTCGAAGATGGAAGTTGCAGGGTTTACAATAAGGCTCAAGACATTTTTCAGATTCAGCGTCTCATAATTTTCACTGTATCTGAGTCATGCTGTATCAAAGTGCCACAGAAGATTGTCCAGCAGTAATGTAATCACAGCTGCCTGAGAACATAGGCATGGGAAAATCTATAAATAATGGCAACGTTTCTTATTAGTCCAAACAGTATCGCTGGAAAAGAAGGAAAGATGAAGATGGGCCTTTCCATACAGTCTCTTACAGGGGTATGGCTTGCCAGTGCTGCAGAATTTCTGCCTCCCTTGAGTGGACATGTAGTGAGAAAACCAGGCTGACTTAGGTACCATCTAGTCGAATGCAAGCTACTACAGCTGAGCAATATGCATGAACTTCTTTTACAAAATACATTTGGCTTTATTTTGCCTCCACAGAAAGTTTATATAAAAATGCTTTATATATAAAATTGTCTTACAAATCTTGTGTAATTTATACTACTATGAATGCCATTTACCATTCAATGACAAGACACTTTGCAACTGAGGTAACTTGTAATATCTGTTATAGAGTGAAAAAATAGAAACAGATTTTTGTGTCTTTCTTATTTCTATTTGTATCAAATAAAGTGAATTTTGCCATCTCTAACCTTTGTCAGTGTCTTCCTGCTGTCATCCACAAAGCAAATTGCACAGAACAGCTCCATATTTCTTGGTAATAAAGATTAACAAATCATTGCACAAAAGACTGAAAAATATTTCCAACAACTAACAAGTTACAATAAACTCCATCAGCAAGCTGATCTTTGGAAAAATCCCATTTATGCCTTAGGAACTTGTATTTAAACTATTTATATTTAATTTGTCTTGACTTCTAGGAAACCACCCGTATATTGAATCTCAGAGAGAGTACAAGAAACATTATTGAAGTGCACATTGTTGGGGTTTTATATGATACACAGGCAACTTCATAAAGAAATGTTGAATGCAGAGGACTAGAATTTGTCTGCTGGGTGCTTGACACAGTTCTTTCATTGATGTGCCTTATCATCCATTTAGTACCTTTGAGCTTGCATGTACCGGCCTTTAAAATAGCTGTCCTGAAGTCTGCCAAGCTCACAGGGCCCTGAGAATTTAATAAATAATATTTGCAAAGTAGATTCCTATCTTAGGATAGAAAATGCTTTATAGATGAATGTGACTTGATTAGGAAAGATACTAGAAGACACAAGGTTAGGAATTAGGTGCCTAAATACTTTTAAAAACCGGTATCCTGCATTATATGTGTATTTAAATGTAGAAAGTTGCTTATACAGTGTCTGAGCCTGGGACAATGACAGTCTTACCAAGTGCTGCAACATAATTTCCCTAAAAAACAAGTCATGCTAAACTGCACAGAAGGAGAGAGTAAGGAAACTCTGCTTCATGTACAGCAATTAATTTTTGTTTTCTTACATTATTCTACAATTATACATCCCATTTAATACTAAATCTGACCTATTTCTGATCAGAAATATTTTCTGAAAGACTAGTTACAACCACTAATTTTTATTTTGTTTCACAGCGGGAACTAATTTTATTCAGTCTAACTGATATTTCACAGTCCTTTTCCCCAATTTTATGGACACTTATCCTATCTTTACAGAATTTCCACTTCAGTTTTGCATAGTAATAAAAGGTGAATTGATTAATGAACTACATCTATCATCCTGGGGTCAAAAGAGAGCCAAGTTCCTTCGCCTTTTAAATAATGAATGGAAAACCAACTACAGTGCAAGTTTCTTTATGAAAAATACTGTAGAAGCTATTTTGTGAGAAAGAAGTAACATTAACGCTTCAGTAGGTCTTACAGAGCTTGCAATGAAAGTCTATTGCTGTGCTTGAGATGATATTTCATGGTGGATCACGCTGCTGCCCTGTGACTGATCAGTCAAGAATTACAGAATCATAGAATTGTTTAGGTTGGAAAAGACCTCCAAGATCATTGAATCAAACTGTTAACCCAGCACTGCCAAGTCCACCACTAAATGACCCCGAGTGCCACATCTACATGTCTTAAATAACTCCAGGGATGATGACTCCACTCCTTCCCTGGGCAGCCTCTTCCAGTGCCTGACAATCCTTTCAGGGAAGGAATGTTTCTCCAGTCTAGACTCCCCATGCACAGCTTGAGGCCATTTCCTCTTGCCCTGTCACTTGATACCTGGAAGAAGAGGCCAACCCTCACCTTGCTACAACCTCCTTTCAGGCAGCTGTAGGATCCCCCTGAGCCTCCTTTTCTCCAGGTTAAACAACCCCAGCAGCCTCAGCCACTCCTCATAAGACTCGTGCTCTCTTCTCCAGCTTCATTGCCCTTCTCTGATCACACTCCAGCACCTCCATGTCTTTCTTGTAGTGAGGTGCCCAAAACTGAACACAAGATTGAAGGTGTGGGCTCATCAGTGCTCAGTACAGGGGGGGATGGTCACTGCCCTGGCCCTGCTAGTCACACTATAGATCACGATTTTGAAGAAATTAATTGGAGAAGTTCCCACTTTGATATTTATGGATGGCTTTTCTTCTGAATATGGAAACGTGCCAATATATTTAAGATTCTTTGCTCCAGGTGAAGCTGTTTCACCATGTGCCCAATTTAGACACAAATTACAGCAGCAGTAAATATAATTCTAAAGGACAGAAACCAGATATTTCACTGTAACTAAGATTGTATCACACTGCACATCTCTTAACTTCCAGTTTGATTACTAGACTCTTAGGCACCATTTCCCATTATGTAATTAATTTCATCTTGCTTCATATTTCTCAATCAGTAAAAAGAGTGTAGGAATGTTTTTACAAAGAGTATTTCACACTTACACATGCTAGAAATTACCACAGGAAACAATCACATTAGGATTAAGTTTTGTCTAAAGCTCCAGGTGCTGAAGACAAAAAGCTGCAGTTATAATACTTACTGATATGCTATTATGAAAGATTTTTTTTTCACACCACAATAGTCGTCTCTCACTTACACAAAGAGCACCATTTTCTGATCACCGTGTCTCATTCTTCCCCTATAGCCATGGAATTTTTTAACATAATTCTGTGGGAATATATCCTGAGTAATTCTAGACAATTGCTCTTTCAAGTTCAGTTTGGTTTAAATTACGTTTTAAGCCTGAATATTGTCATTACCATAGCATCATTACATAAAATATTTTGAGTTGGAAGGGACCTTAATGACCATGTATTACCAAAGCCCCTGCCAAGGCAGGGACACTTTCCGCTAGAGCAGGTTGCACAAAATCCTGTCCAAACTGGACTTGAACACTTCTGGGAATGGGGCACCCATAATTTCTCTGGGCAACTTGTTCCAGTGCCTCACCACCCTCACAGCAAAGAATTTCTTCTAATATCAAACCTAATCTTGCCATCTTTCAGTTAAAAGCCATTCTGCCTTGTCCTATCACTACATGTCCTTGTAAAAAGTCCCTCTCCAGCTTTCTTATAGGTCATCTTTAGGTACTGGAAGACTGCTATATGCTCACTCATGAATCATCCAGTGCTTTAGGTTTGCTCCTGAATTCTTAGTTTCACTATATTTTGTAGCAGTGAGCTATATTGGTAGTTCATTTTCTCACTTACCTTACTTATTTTTTTTTTAAACCAGCTTTGTTGTTCATGTCTGCAGCTATATTTGCTTTGACATCTCTTCAAGTCCTGAGAATTTGGAGTTGAACCCTGAAAATTCTCCCCAGAATATGAGATTAGGTAACTAAAGGTTGGGGATAGAATCAATTATACACAAAAGCATTAAATTCTTCTCCCGTACATAACAATGTTACAAGCAAGAAAGAAAAATTAGCTTACTAGCGTCATATTAAGTCTAAGAGTTTTGAAAGATAGTCCAGCACAGTATCACATTCTATTCCTCTTTTATGCTGAAGAAACTGTTTTCTCTGATGTAATGTTGCCAATCTGCCCTTTCCATTTTCTGTTACAGCCAGACTAATTTTTATGTATCTCATGCCCTTTGGGTCTAAAATCTGCTTAGTAGTACTTAGAAGCCAAGTTTCTAGGTGCCTTTGAAATGCTAGAGAAAGCCAGACAGATTGTTCAGGGTTCCATTTACCTTGTATCTATTTTAAAAGACTATTAAATCAAGGACTTAAAGTATCCATGTTAATTATTACTTGCTATAGTTAATCATAGGACAAGATGGTAAAATAGCCTACTGGGTCATTTGTGTAGACTGTACAAGGATTTGAACTTCTGGGGGGCTATGTCTTGAATTTCAAGTTGCACAGAAAATTCAAAAATACGATCTAAATTAGCTAAACACTGCAGCCTTTGGATTCAGGACTAATACCTGTGTACACAGGATAATAATCTACTGCCTTCTAAGAATTTTTTGAGCACTAATTGGCAAGTATAAATTGCTTCAGTTATAGGACAGAAAGCCCATTATTTACAATATCACTATGGGATATAGAAATAGAAATTTTAATTCCCTACTTTATCATATAGTCCCTGTGTGATACAAGGCAAGCTATGTAGTCTCAGTGATGCTGCCTAATGATATTGAACCTGAGCTATCTGGTCCCAGTAATGTCACGTGCTCATATACTCCAAAGCCCTGGTTCCAGTTATCTACCTTGTCCTTGTAAGCAATCAGAATGAGGACTGACTAAAAATCCCACTACCCCTTGCAAATGGTAAATCAATACCTTCTAAGAATTTTGATCTCTTGCATGCATGATATTAGTCCTGTGATGTCACTGCAAAGGCAGGCAAGAAATATGAAATTGGCCAGACATATTTTGTTCGATTGGATCTGCTGTCACTGCAGAAAATGGTGCCTTTGAATGCACTTTACAATGCAGGAAGTACTGGAGATTTCCTTACTGTGTACAGCAGTTGGCTTACTTCTATTCACTCCTCATGAATAGCATGGTCAATTGGTGAATCTTCTTTCAAAAAACAGTGTACACAGAATCTATATTTTCCAGTTCTCCTTCTGTAAAACAATGGCAGGTTATAATTAATAATGTGTAACAGGGATATTATGAACATATTTTTAAAATGGTTCAGATACTATTTTAGATGGAGACTGATTGTAATTGCATCAGTTCCATGTAGTATATTACATAAATTATATTAAACACATGATAACTCATTATTATTTTTAGTATTACTAAAAAAACCTTGGTAGACAGTTACAAGGTGTTATCTGTAAATATTAGTATTAGCATAATGATTCAAACCCAAATCTAATACTTCAGAAATGCATCCAGATGGTGCAATCTCTAAAACATTCAGGTAATAATCCTTATAGTTGGTAGAATCAGATCTCCAGTATTTACACCTTTAGACCTGAAAATCACCACCTTACTTACAGAAGGAATATAATAAACTGTCTTTCTAACTCCTTGAACAGTTAGGGTCCAGTTGGGTTCATTCATGAAAGCTTTTCCATATGTAAAAAAATTTGATCTCAGAGCAATAAAAGATGAATCACTGATGATGCCATGAACTGAACACAGGAAAGGATGGCTACAAGGTCTTCATTAAGTTGTTGATAGGCATCTGGTTGATCAGATAATAAATTCACAAATCCAAAGTTTGTAAGTTCCTCTTCCTTAGCAAATATTTAATTTATCAAAGTGAACCTGACATATGGACCTATTACTAGTCACATTAGCTCAACTGACTAAATTTACCACACATTTTTGGCTCAGGTAAAGATAATACATTGTGCTGAAGATGGTTGCTTTATTATCCAAGGATTAATGGTCTGAAAAATCACTGAAATGAGGGGAAAAAAATCCCTTTGGTTTGGCTGCAATTTGGATTAAATCTCAAAAAAACATATATTGAAAATATTGATTGTATGTGATTTTGTCTTGGCCCACAATTAAATTGAATTTTATTTTTCTTCCTCTATAGACCACTGCTGAAAATTTATAGCAAGATACCAATGAACTAGTTTTCTTCTATGTTACCTAGAAGAGAGTTCATTTTGCAGAAGATAACACAGGAAGCTGGACCACGTAAAAATAATTCAAATATAACCACAACACAGGAATTTTCCGTTGTCTAGGGATAGCTTTTTTTCTTTAATAAAAAAGTTATACATATTATGAGCCTTATAATGAAGAATAAAATGCAATGATTCTCAGTATAAAACCAAGATGCTTTTCCATTACAGTAAAGCTCATTATAAATTCATCTCTTCTAAAACATGTTTTACAGAAATCATAGAACCACAGAATAAGATCATCAAGTCCAGCTGTTAACCCAGCACTGTGAAGTGCACCACTAAACCATGTCCCTGTGTGCCACATCTACACATCTTTTAAATACGCCCGAGGCAGTGACTCAACCACTGCCCTGAGCAGCCTGTTCCAGTGTTTGGCAACCCATTTGGTGAAGATTTTTTTTTCCTAATATCCAGTCTAAACCTCCCCTGGTGCAACTTGAGGCCATTTCCTCTTGTTCTGTCACTTGTACCTGGAAGAAGAGATTGACTCCCAAACCAATAATAGCTCCATCCAGCTCCACAGACTTAAGTGTGTCTAAGGGATGTAACAGTTGCTGGCCATTTCCCCTTGGATTATGGGGACTTCACTGTGCTCCTCGTCCCTGTCTTCCAGCTAAGGGGCATGAGTACCTGGGAAAAAACTGGGTTTACTATTGCAACTGAGGCAAAGAAGACATTATGTACCTCAGTCTTTTTTATCAGCATTTGTCACTATGTTTCCTCTTGTATCCAGTAAAGGATGGAGATTCTCCTTGGCCCTTCTTTTGTTGCCAAAGTATTTGAAGAAACATTCTTAGTTGTCTTTTATGGCAGTAGCCAGATTAAAGTCTAGTTGGGCTTTTGCCCTTCTAATTTTCCACTTCATAACTTCAGAACACCCTTGTAGGTCTTGTAAGTTGCCTGCACCTTCTTCCAAAGGTCATAAACTTTCCTTTTTTTCCTGAGTTCCAGATAAAGCTCTCAGTTTAGCTAGGCTGATGTTCTCCTCTGGCTCATCTTTTGTCACATGGGGGACAGCCTGCTACTGTGCCTTTCAGACTTTATTCTTGAAGCATATCAAACCTTCCTGTACTCCTTTGCCATTCACGACTGCCTCCTAAGGGACTCTTATCAACTGAACTCCTAAACAGGCCAAAGTTTAACCCCTATGACCAGGGCAAATTGGGAGATAGAGAAGGTACAGAGGAGAAGCCTCATGAGAATGCTATATGGGAAGAGGATGATGGCACAAGGCTCTGATTATGTATCACATCCATTGTATTTAATGAATCAAATACAGTGTGGAAAATACAAAGTAAAACACAGAGAAAAAATTAAGGCACTGAAAATAAATTCACCAAAACACTTAATCAGAATATAATGAATCAAACCTGTAAATTTCATCTTACTAAGTAGAAGAATTCCATACAACAACTCCCTTAACCATAAAGAATAGAGAAAATATTAGGAAGTCCAAACATGGTGATCTCAGTATTTGGAAAAATTGCCCTTTGTATCTTTTATACTGCACACATGAAAGATGAAGGGGCAAACACTTAAAGGCTAAAAATATGGTCTCTCAGCACAAAAAGAGCAAAAGGATAAAGAAAAAGCAAAAGATGACAGCATTTGGATAAAAGCCAGTCATATAAAGGTATCAGCACAGAATAATAGAATAGACTGGCACACAACCCAAATCACTTATGGAAGATTACTACAGAATAGGCAAATATATTTGCCTTCAGAAAGCGTAAGATGTGGATAAAAAAGTTCAAGAACAACTACAAAAAAAAAAAAGGAAATAAAATGGAAAGAAAATGTGAATTTGGGGAGATAGGAAAATGAAGGCAATGATAATTATAAGTCAGAGGAAGACACAAATGTGTTATCATTTCACTACCTCTGTTTGAGACCTTCACAGGGTCTCAAATTACTGATTATGGACTGTACCTAAGACAGTAGTTCAGTGGGTATGGAACACATTGAGACACTGCATCCTGTAACCAGGTAGATTGTCACTTTATGCTCAGTACTTCTGAAAAGATACAAATTAGTTTAAACTCCCAAAAATTTAATCTACTCAAACTGTGATATATTCTTACCAAACCAAGCATGTCCAACATGATGGATTTCCAGTTTTTAAATTAATAATGTTTTATGGAGACTAACAAAAAACTTCAAATAAACTCTTGCTCATTAATCAGTTCTGGTTGTAAATAAGCCTAGGGCTATTTCCATCACTTCCTCAGAAAGGGAAAAATGACCACCTTGGATATCTTAAAACTCGAGATGAAGGTAAAGTAACCCATAAATGCTGTGCATGGCAGTTCATCATACATTAATAACTGGTTACTGAGGCTATAGCTAACATTTACTAGGACTACAGCTCACAGTTGTCAATTGCACTGAGACAGTATCTGAAAATACCAACAGGAAGTAAAGGATTAAAATCACCTACTGTCCAACTTTAATGAATCGTGAACTACCATTGTTGATTCACTTCTTTAAACTTTCGCTCCTTCCATTGGAATTATGTACTCAATTCCAAGCTAAGAATACTCATCTTTCTTGGATTCAACTTTCTGTTTCTCAAATACCTAATTTAAGAGCAATGCTTCTAATTTTTCATCTAAATCTCTGTTTACACTTTTCAAAGTGTAACAGACTTAGAACAGAATTTTCAAACAGAAATGGCCCCTTCCACCTCATTTGCTTTTTCTCCTATACCTTTTGCTACAGAATTTAGAAGAATGCATTATTACTCCTTCTGTAGAGAGTTATTATCCTTATTCTGTTATGAAAACACTAAGTAAATGTGATATAAAAATGGTCAGACTGTAAGTCATAGACTGGTTACCTGCCTCACTGCCACAGAGCTAGCTTACTATAACTGAGGTCCTTTTCATTACTGACTACATCCAACGATGGACATAAAACAGGATCTTTCCGCGTGTATGTGTGTGTGTGTGTGTGCATGTGCAGATGCGTACAGCAATTTACTCCAACAAACAGTAAATAACCAGTACTGTGTGAAGAGGTAACAGTGTCAGCTGTAAGAATAGAATGAAAAAAAGGTATATGGTTTCCAATAAAAAATCTTACACAAACAACACTGTTTTCAATTACCTAAATGAATTCCTTCTCTGTTAAAACTGTGGGATTTTTTCAATGCTTTTCTAAAATCTGCAATAAACCTACTTTCTCTCTAAAGAGAGATCTTTATCCAAGAAAGACACCAATAATCTTCCTCTCTACAAATTGTTCTTTTCAGATCTCAGTGACTCAGCTGATTTTGCTCCAGATTAGTTTACTTTGATACCTGACTGAAAACCAGAACAGCAGATTCTGTAGTCCCAAAGTTTTAAACAGGGATATTTTTTTCATATGTAAATATCTGTAGAATTCTTTGTGGGAGTTTTTGCTTGCTGCCTTAGATTTGCTCAGTCCAAACCAGCTATCTGTGTATAGCAGTCACTGTGCGACCTGCCACTTTTTGGTCACACAGATTTGCACATGGTAAATTCAGATGTGGGACTGCTAAACACAATTCATTCCCACCTCCAGTGACTTTTGATATAAGGCAGCTGCCAGTAGAGCCACACAAATAGCAGTTCTTTCCAAAACATATTTGTAACACAGTGAGTAGTCCCATGGTCCTTATTTAAACCGTGGATGGAGAGTGGTAGTAATGCAAATATGCCTTATCATGTGCTGAATTGATCAGTGTTAATGGAATGACTAAAAAGTTCATGGTCCATTTCTCTTCTCACTTCCAAAGTAAATTTGCAACTGCAATAGAGATACAATTGTAATGCCTAGATATCTACTGTGGCTGCAGATGATGCACTCTTCTGAAAATCAGATTTCCCAAATTAGTTGGCAATTTTGGAAACTAAGGTCAAAATCAGTGTTCCAGTGTCCTGCAGTAAACTAAATCAAGTCGGGTTTAGAATTCATATCTCTAAAGCCCATTTCCAATATGTTAGACGTTAGTGTCCTGCCTAGTAAGGTCACCAGAACCTCTTACACTATTCAGTGGGTTCATAATGACTACTAAGGAGCTCATATGGCCTACCCCTGCAGTTTCCAATGCAATACAGCCAGAGTGAACCCACAGCAGAGCCTCTAATGCTTGATCCTACTGACCTTCCCCATCCAGGGTAGCTTCTGAGCAAGGAAAGTGCAGATGAAAGGAACTTAGGAAGGAAATACAATAGTTTGATGAGACCCCAAGACTTTTTGTTACTCATAAAATACCCCTAAGACTTACACCAGGACATGTGAAAGGTGCCTTGTAAGTTTAATGCAAACCATGCCTGAGGAACTGCCAATCAAGCAGTACAATCACCTCCTGCCAGATGCTGTAATCCCTGAGCTGTTTTAAGTGATCATATCACACAGTTTTCACTGCTTAGTCAAGGGCCTTTTCCTTTTACAGAAGTCTGTAACATCAGCATGGAAAGTCATTGCCCACATGCAATGGGACAGTGAAGCTTTGCCAGGAAGAAGCAGGGAGGAAATTTTGTAAAGCATTTTTGCCTAATGAGTTAAACACTGACCAGTACTTCAATTTGTTACATGATAATTTTGTGCAATGTGACATTGGACAAATACTTGTAGGCAATGTTTTTCCTATCTCTACAGTATGAATATTAACAAACACCTAGCTAGCCTCCAGAGAGAGGACCTGATGATTGAGCTGTTTTTTTAAAAAAACTCTTGAAAATGCAATGTTCTTACAACCTCCAGAGGAATGCTGAACTAGAGACTAGAGTTGAGATGTTTATAAGGATGCCATGAAAGCAATTTGCATGCCACAGAACTGAAAAATGCTGAAGGTTTCTCAGGGAGAGCTGATGAAACTACCTATTATTAATTTGCACTCCTTTCCTACTATATGACTCTCTTTTCAAACTTCAACTGTTTGAACTGAAATGTAATGTTCCAAGTGTCTGCCTCAGGCTGATGTCTTTTCATTCCCAGTGAATAACTACTGTACTGCTATTAGGATTGCCATGCCAAGCTTTCAAAAGACATTCTGTGCAACCTTAATTTGGTCCCTCATGCATATCTATTACAAAGCCAACTAACACATAACATGATCAGAGACATGAACTCTGTTCAATTTTTGTCTATGCCATAGGCGTATCTATGGCTAGATGCAGGATTTTATTTGGCAGGTCAGTCATTTATTTTGGATGCTACAATATATAGTGAAGTATGTCATCATGCCTTTCCTCAAATGGGATTGGGGTTCAGAAACATTAAGGTAAATAATTTCCATTAGTTTTAGATGCTAGGATTTATACTGCTTGGTATTATATACCCCTACACATATTAAAGAAACAATTAAGAACAACTGTTAACTTCAGATATAGTAATACATGCTCTGAACTTCTTCAAGTTGTCTCCAGCCGGGCATCCAGAAACTGACAATCATAGTGCTAGAGACCAGGTGTGAGAAATCGGGTTTGACCCATCTGTGTAGCAAGACACGGGTGGGTGTAAAAACCTTTTCACAGCATTAGGAATTCAGTTTACTTCTCCATCTACCTTCTGCCCCACTTACTTCATAACTTTCAGCTCTGCAACAAGTGAAGTAAGGGTTCTACAGACTTCTCCCTTTATACTTCAAAATCATGATCCATCTACTTCCTTAGGTATACAGAATCCTCTGAAAAAAGTAGTTTGCACACCTAATAATTAAAACATATGTCCTATGTACGCAAAAGGAGGCTGAATTAAGATTCATAAAGCATTTTATTTCTGGAGTTTTCAAACTCCTTATTGGTAACTTAGGTTTTCTTAAGTTAGATATCTAAGTCTGTGCTAATCATCCATAGCTGTCTTACTGGTGAAAAAGAAAGCCACTGGAGGTAGGGGAAGGGTAATGGGACTCAACACTTCCAAAGCTAATCATGAAAATGGCATGTTAGATGAAGCACCCTCTGATAGTATCTGCTTCCTCTCAGAGACTGTAATGGAAGCCTACCATGTGTAATTTAGATTTAGCTCTCAAAGTTTCATTTATCCTTCTAAGTTTTGTTTTCTAATTTTGTGTTTAGAGCAGATTATTCCTACACTTATTTATTGAGTACATCTGTACTTCAAAATGTCCACAAAGACTGTAGGTGTGCACAAATATTTCTTTCACTTGTCTTTTTCCAGTGCATGTTCTTATCACATTTTGCCATTCCAGAGGTCTCTGGAGAGGCCTTGATATTTAATTTAGAAAGTACTTCTGAATTAAAATGGAGCTTGATAAATGACAAAATATATTTTACTGTACATGCTACTTCCTAGGAATGCATTGAATTAGTATGCTTTGTTGGGTTCTCCCCCAGGAGACTGATTAAGTCTGATGATAGTGCAAGGTCATTAGCACAGTATCTGCATAAATTCTGCTTAACCAATGCCAGGTGGTTAACTGGTTTCTGTTAAAGTGCTATGTACATAAAACTGAACAAACTCCTCTGTATGACAATGTGATCTGAAGAAAGAGTTGGGCAACCTGAATGTATTTCCACTAATTTGGAACCAGAGATAAGTCATTCTTACTGGTGACCCTAATTTTTTCATAACAAGCTGATTTATAAACTGCAGATATTTAAAAGAAAAAAATAAATATGCTTAATGTTCTTTCTCCAACACTTAATAATCAACTCCATCTGAAAATCTGGTTGTTTATATATTGTACTCTGTTGTATATGGGTTCTATTTTTCTTATGGTCTAAAATTACCTTGTCTAAAAAAATAATCTGTGAGTGAAGAGTACATTTTATGACAAGGCTGAGTGCAAATTTCTGCATGTGGGTCAGGGCAATTCCCCGTATCAGTATGGACTGCAAGGATGAATGGATTGAGAGCAACCTTGTGTAGAAGGACTTGGGAATACTAGTGAATGAAAAAGTGGACAAGGGCTGTAACTGTACACTCATGTCCCAGAAGGTCAACCATAATCCGGACTGCAGCAAAAGCAGCATGGCCAGAAGGTCAAGGAAGGTGATTCTTCCCCTCAACTCCCCTTTTGTGAGATGCCACCTGAAGCGCTGCATCCAGTTCTGGAGGTCCTAGTGCAAGAAAGACAGTAACCTCTTAGAGCAGGTGCCGAGTTGGGCCCTGAAAATGGTGAAGGGGGTGGAACACCTCTCCTATGGAGAAAGGCTGAGAGAGTTGTGATACTTCGGCCTGGAGAGGTCTCCAGAGGGACCTTATTGCTGCTCTTCAATATCTAATGAGGACTTTTAAGAAAGATGGAAAGAGACTTTTTACCAGGGTCTGTAGTAACAGGACAAGGGGCAATAATTTTAAATCAAAAGAGGGGAGATTCATATGGGATGTAAAGAGTGCTTTCTTTGGGGTTTTTTTGAGGGTGGTGAAGCACTGGAACAAGTTTCTAAGGGAAGCTGTGGTTGCCCCACTATCAGAAATGTTGAAAGTCAAGTTGGATGGGGCTTTGAGACAAGTCATCTAGTAAAAGTTGTCCCTGGTCCCTGCCCATAGCAGGGGAGTTGGACTAGGTGATAATTAAGGTTCCTTCCAACCCAAATCGTTCTATGATTCTATGGTAAAAGCTCTGTGAGTCAACATTTGAGCTTCAGAGTTTTGTATTTCTGACCCTTATCCTTATGTTCTGGATTTGTCCATTTAATGGTATCTAGTTGTTGATTCTGAAATGACTGAAAAGGTCTCATTTTGCTATATCTTTGAAATACAGGTATGTCAAGAGAAGGTATTAAAAGTCTGCTTTCCAAGCACATAACCACACACAGTACCAAGATGGTCAGCACTGGAGAAAGGATTCTCCACTGTGCATTGAGCATTTCTTACTGCAAGCCAGAATCTTCCCTATTTGTAAAAGGGTGTTGGAAAACTCTTTAGTGGGAAAGAAAAACACCAAAAAAAATGGGGCTGGTTTTGTACAATCAGATTTAGCAAGTATCTCCATTGCACATGTGCACCCAGACCTCAAAGAGGATTTAAATTACCCATGAAGGAATGAAAAAAATCCCAGCAGTTTTGAAACACTGCTGACAAGATGAGTAAGTGGTGTTCTGTAAAACTGAAGGCAAGGGATGAAAGGCAATCTGTAATTCAGTAGGGCAAGGACAAATTTTACATAACTAGAAGGTTCAGTCCTTATAAAATCCTTAAAATATTATAATAAACTTCTGACTATCTAGATGACTGAGTAGAGGACTTTATATAGAACACATAGGTATGATGACTGCTCAGAACTTCAGTTCTTGGGAACTTGAGTAGGAATCATCAATCAACAAAGGAAGACATTTGATCTCTTACCTATATTCTGAAATGAGCACAAACTGTAAAACTAGGTGAAAAGAAGTTCATGTGCTGTCTTTGTGGTGCCAAGACAGTAGTTATAGCTGTGAGGCTTCAGTATCAAGGTGCATTTCAGTCTTTAAAACATTGCTCAGGTGGTATGTTCTAAGTTGTTAATAAGATAATAATTTACAGAAATTGAGAGTGTTCCCTTACTGAAAATGTGGTGGAGAAAACAAATGCTGAAGTCAAGACAGGGCAAATGCTTCCTGCCCTGGAGGAGAGAACAGAGAGTAGTCCAGAGAAAATGTCTGGGCAGTATTATACACAAAAGAATCACCATACTGTTTTCTGTCTTACTAAAACTGGAAGCTTTCTTTCTAAAGTAGTATCTGCAGCGTGCAGACAGAAAGTATGAATTATCATGAAAAATTTCAGACTGAAACCTCTGACCCTACCAATCTTGCGCTACCAGCAGTAAAACATTCCTAGAATTTCTCTAAAATTCTTATGACAATGTTCTAACTCAAATATATCATTGAAGACGAGGAAAATCTCATTTTGACAGGTGCAAAGAAACAGAAATAACCCAAGTAGTTAGGTAGAAGTTACTAGGGTATGCAAACAGCTGTTTTGCTAAGTCCAAAACAGTAGGTTCAGATTACTTGCATCCAAATATTTGGAAAGACCAAACAGAGGATCCTGTTCATCCATTACTGTTCATCCACCGCACAAAATCCAGAGGGAAAAAATATTGAATCTTTGAAAACAGTCATTAGTCACTTGAAGTGCTTAACATTTATAGTGGGTGATTCTCTGTCTCAAGACACTGTAAAATCGAGTTTACTCCTATTTTAAAATCAAGTTTTTATATATTTTTATATATTTCGTCTCCTAGAATATACCATACTAACTCCTGAGTAAACAAGACAGGAGGTCAGACAGCAAAATGGTTTGGCTTATTTATGCAAGGAGTCAAAGAGATCTCTTTAAGTCCATGAACCTGGGAACCGGGTTACAGAAGAAATGCAGTCTTTTTGGAGGTATTATTTTCTTATTAAGAAAAACTTATGAGAAAACCTAGCCTATTCTTTTTAAACCTGAATTTATATTTAAATGATGATTCTTCTGAAATAAATGGGGGGTAAAAATCCTACTTCACCTCAGGAGGACAACATTTCTTATTTCATTGTGGCTTACGCTCATTTTTTGAAAGCATGACTCTGAATATTGCATGCACACTATATGTCAATTGGTGCTATCACTAGGTAACAGTGGAACACTCTGAGTGATATAGCAGTTTCTCGAAATTTAATATATCAACATGTTCAGTTTGGGGCATCATTTTTTCTCTCCCCCCCATGTGCATGTCAGTGCAATATTTGTCTCTTGATTTTTGCAGTGAAGAACTAGCCAAAATATACATAAAGCCAGACAAAGTAATTTAAGAGTTGGGAAGGGAAACAGATGTACATTGAAAGGGAGAAGGGCACAGCATCCTGTAGCAGTGCAGGCAGAAGAAGGAAAATCAGAAGACTGGATATCTCAAAGTTGCCTGCAGCTGTTCTCAGGAATGGACTAGACAAGTGACCTTGCACAGCTGGCTGCTGGAGGAGGACAAAGAGCAGCACCAGTTGCAGGTCTGTGGCCCGGATCTAATGTTCAGAGTGTTTTAACATTAGTTCCATGAATCAATGCCACATTTGTAGAGATACCAGGCAGCAGTGCTTGGGCTTGTGTTTGATAAATCTGATCACCTAAAGCAATCAGTTTCACTGAGGATTTTCTATGCATGTTGTTGAAAAAGTGTGTGCAGATCAGACAGTAAATCTGGGCCATGGGTAACTGTGCTGCACTTCTTTTCTTGATGTCTTGGTGTCTGGGGCAATTTTCTTAGCAACACATGACTATGTTTTCTAATTCCAGACACATAATAACTTCAGCCTAAAATTCCCTTACATTCTTTTGGTCTGCCATCATGGTTACATTTGTTTACTTATGACATACATTTTAGCAATGGTGAGATGTTTCTCCATACTACTCTAAGCACCTCTGATCATTCTCATATCATTCACAGATTATAAATTGAGGGACGGGGTTGTTGCCCTCACTTGACTGCCATCCTATATAACAGAAATCACAGTGCTTCCCAGAATTAATCCCTGGGGGTACGTTTTTTTAATTGTGATTTTCCAAGAAACTGCAGAATTACTTAGAACTTTCACCTGCAGCTTGTAGTATGGTACATATGAACATGCTTTACTCTGTTGCCTTTACAGATCTTTTCAAAGTGATTAATAGACCCCATGAGTTCCTAAGCACAGCTTGAAACCACTTGACTGGTTTTAGGAAAACATCAAATATTGCCTTTTCAATTTTTAGCGGTAAAGAAAATACAATTTTTATATTTCCATAGCTTTCCACCCTGAAAAGTGTGCCTTTCATTTCTAACCTTAATTTGTCCATCTCCAGCTTTCACCTTGATATGCCATTGCCCACTAGACTGAAGAGCCTTCTAGTATCAATATCCTACCTCTGGGAGGTAGCTGTGACCCCTCTGATTTTCTCCTTGATAAGCTAAATGGCTTATGATTTCTAAGCTTTTCCCTAAATGGCATGCTTCTCAACCTCTAACCAATTTTGTGGGTTTTCTCTCAGTGTTTTTCACTTTATTGTAAGATTTGATTCACAGGCACTTAATGCAGCAGTCTAATAATAACAGGCAGAAGCATAATGCCTCTAACTCTAATTGATATTTCATTTCTCAGATAAATATCCAAGGATCCCAGGGACAACACACAGAGATCCTGGGTTTTGCTGCTTAATCATCATAATACAAATGTTCCAAGGGGTGGACACACAGTACACCTGTGCTCTGTGGACAAACTGTATGACACTGGAGCATCTCCCAGCCAACAAATGATAACAGACATGGCTAGATGGAAGGATTTCCTTGATAATCCACCCCCAAAATTTTTTTCCACATCAATACTTTCTAGGATTAACTACTTCATCCATTATGAACGTATTTGCTCTCTATGCTCACTCCACAGTCAGTGGAGAGAAACTGGACTTTCCAGACCATCCCAGCAATAGTGCCTAAAACCACTGGGCTGGAGTGCCCTCTGATGGGTATCCAGTTCTCTCCAGGAACAATGAGAACCTGTGTAACAGGCTTAGACCAAACACTTTCAGAGGATTAAAATGAGGGTGGGGGGGGAGGGGGTATGGATGCTACAGGCACTGCGCAGTGATACCATGGGCTGTTTTAAAGCATGAGCTGTATAAGGACTCAGATTTACAGTTATGCCCCGTACCTACACCTCTGTCTCCATATAACACCATTGTTATAAATCATCCCATTACTTGCCCAAGGTTTTTTGTCAGCTTCAAAAGTCATGAGAAATGACTGCAATTTTTCCCAGGTCATTGTTGGAAATGCAAATCAATGCAGAATTAAAAAATTAACCTAAGTGGTGCTCTCTTAAAGAGAATCCATTTAATAACGTTTCTTTTTCATAAACATTTTTAAACCTGTCATTTAACAAGTTTTGAAAACACTTAGTATGCATGACTTTCATTCCATATGATTCAAATTGCGTGGCACCAAGTGGTACCTTATGAAAGCTGTAATTTTATGCTATTCTGTTTGTCAACCAGATTTCCAAGTTAGCATGATATTTTACAGGTTGATTAACAACAATTATATTATTTTTCTTTTAATTTCCATTAATTGATTTTCATGTCAACAGTTAGTTGTTTTTTTAATGAGGATCCCAGTTGCGCTGACAATTTTTTAATAACCCATGTTATCACACTTATACATCAGTATGTCCTTTCATGCAGTAACTATGGCTTGTTATAGGTCTTTCTATAGAAATCATCTAATGCATTACATTATCCCAGACCCTTGGAATACAGATTAGCCAATGTGTTAGAATGTTTGCCAGAAAATAAAGAACCAATCATGTGGTTATAAAAATGCTTGAGCATAATCCAAACTTCTCACCCTTTGACAGGGAGTTCTGTGACACCTTGTTATAAAGATATTCTTTTGGGGTTTATTTGGTTTAGTGCTTCTTAAAGTGAACGGAGAAGCTGTAGCAACAGTGATTTAAATGCAGACCTTTTCTACAATGGTTTATCAATGCATGCCAGTCTTGCTGCTCTGTGCCAAAATCTTTCTGTACACCTGTACATCAAATTGAAAATCTGGGATTTTTTCAATCCTGGATGAAAATAAATATCTGTAGTTCATAGTCTCTGTTTAGGACCCTGTGATATCATTCCCTCTCTTTTTTCTGACTTGAGAAAAAGATCTGTCTCTTCTGCCACAAAAATATTTTTTTGCTTTAGAATAAAGAATGGCACGATCCCATGCTTTGCACAAGGAGGGACAGAAATGTACCGTGAGCATATGATAGGAGTTATACACAGTTCCTCTTGATGTATGTCAAAGCCAGTGGTGGTGGAATCCACTTGGCTGTTTTCATCACTGCATAGTTTATGAGGCCTCCTGCTATTTTGCTTGAGAATTCTCTAAGCAATAAAGCAGGACCCTCTGCTGCACAAACATGAATTTCATTTTATGCACCACAACAGTATGTACTCTTAAAAAACCCCAAACAAATGTGCTGCAGAAACCTCAGTTCTGTGCTCTGGTCAGTTTGAGGAAGTTTAAACTTATAGTCCTTGTCAAGCCAGGGAGCACATCAGCTGTGGAGTATTTAAGGAGTATTTAAGCCTGTTCCACTCTTGTGTCAAAGCTGGACCTGTGCAGCCAGAGAGGCATGGGGCCAGAAAGACTTTAGCTTCAGACAAGCTCATGGGAAGACACATTTTATATAAGAAAATTTATATGGATGAAGCTGGGTACAAAAGGAGAAACAGCCTTGGAAACAGTGTCCTTTCTTGACTGAATTATGCAACTGCTTAGATCATGTCAAAACAACTTTTGTCTGACTTTGGAAGGTAATCTGTCCTTCTGCCTCTTCCTCTTTCACCTTAAAATGTCCACTCACCCAAAGAGAACCAGTCGTGGGTTCTAGCATCCTGAGTCTAAGACAGAAGGAAGGCCTGAGGACACTAAGAAAAACAAGACTTTACTATGAAGGTAAAGGTCAGGATATCGATCACTTCCTTTTATCCTAAAAGGTACCTGCATTCAGAAGAGAGCTAAGTAAAAGGGATCCCCCATCCTTATTTGCACTGTGTCCTCTATCTGACTTTCTACTTCTATTAGAATAACTGAATTGGCCACCTTCCCTCTATTTGCCCAGTTAGTCCCCCTGAAATGGGCACCTAAAATGTAAGCACATCTGCTCAGAAATGGAGGACTGTTGGAGCCTTTCCATTATCTACCACATGGGAGCAGGATTAGGTTCGCTGTCAGTTTTGGGGAACATGAAAGGGATAAAGAAGCATGAATTATGCATAACAGAATTGCACCCTACTGGTTTCTTAAGACATACAAGATGTTTCAGTCCCATTGTCATCCTAACATGCTCTTGGAGAAAATGCTTCACACAGCCAGAGGCAATCCTCAGAGTGTAGCAAGGCTCATCCAAGACTCCTGATACAGCATCATATTGACACTCCTCTTCTGCTAATGAGGTATGTTTCACGTTGTTAAAGGTCTGGCAGCATGTTACAGTCTGTTAGACTGGCTGAGAGTATATGAAACGTCTTAAGAAATAAAAGGAGTAGGGAAGGGTTTATTAGAGAACTGTTAAATTCTCTGAGCGTTTTGGGTTTTTTTCTTCATCTTTCTTTTGATTATTTTCATTTCAGCTAATGAAAGGAAAAAGTATTAAACTAGCAATCTTAGCACAACCCTCACATACCTTTGGTTTAGACCTAAGCTCCTCCAGGCCGTAATACAACCTTTTAATACCAGACCAAATCGAATGATAGTCTAAATTAGTACGAATTAACTTTTTATGAAAGGTTTCTGACAGTACTTGGCATAGCAGAAGAGCCCA
The DNA here is from genome assembly GCA_013396655.1 of Campylorhamphus procurvoides. NCBI lineage: Eukaryota > Metazoa > Chordata > Aves > Passeriformes > Dendrocolaptidae > Campylorhamphus > Campylorhamphus procurvoides. The sequence goes on along the minus strand of WBMV01005348.1, from coordinate 465,703 downwards.
TATTTCTCCCAGGAACAACTGCGGGTTATTCACCAATTTTCCCACTAAGCCNCTGGCACGGCCGCTCCGCACCTCTGCCGACTTCGGCCGGCCCAGAAGGGCAGCCGAAAAGTTCAGCATGCAGGAAGTTTGGGGACAGCTCGGAGAGTAAACGCGTCGGCGGTGACCGCTGCCTCCNATCCTCAGAGTGTAGCAAGGCTCATCCAAGACTCCTGATACAGCATCATATTGACACTCCTCTTCTGCTAATGAGGTATGTTTCACGTTGTTAAAGGTCTGGCAGCATGTTACAGTCTGTTAGACTGGCTGAGAGTATATGAAACGTCTTAAGAAATAAAAGGAGTAGGGAAGGGTTTATTAGAGAACTGTTAAATTCTCTGAGCGTTTTGGGTTTTTTTCTTCATCTTTCTTTTGATTATTTTCATTTCAGCTAATGAAAGGAAAAAGTATTAAACTAGCAATCTTAGCACAACCCTCACATACCTTTGGTTTAGACCTAAGCTCCTCCAGGCCGTAATACAACCTTTTAATACCAGACCAAATCGAATGATAGTCTAAATTAGTACGAATTAACTTTTTATGAAAGGTTTCTGACAGTACTTGGCATAGCAGAAGAGCCCATATTTCTCCCAGGAACAACTGCGGGTTATTCACCAATTTTCCCACTAAGCCTCCTCACCCGCCCCGGAGCAGCTCAGTGATTTGAGTCATTCAGCTCAGCGACGGCTTTCACAGGGGCGCCGCGGCCCCAGGGTGACGGGAGGGACCCTCGGGTGCGTGACCGCTTTGCTGGCGGGGAACCCCCGGCTCCCACCGCACCCACCCTCCGGGAGCCCGACGCTCACNCGTACAACTCCCCCAAACACACAAGCAACCCGCAACAGCCAAAAAAGCCCGGGAAGAGAGAGAGAAGAGGAGCGAGGGAAGCACCCTCGGCGGGAGAGCCCGTTTCTTCGCAGGGACACGGTCCCGCTCGCAGCTGGTCCCGATGCAACTGCTCATCCTCCTCCTGCTCTACGCCGTCGTCTGTGCCAACTTCTGCAGCCGGCAGGGCACCACCGCCCCTGCCCAGAGCGGATCTATAAAAGCCCTGCGGGCCTCCAACATCAGGCGAGATGGTAAGTGTCCCGCTGCTTTATTTATTCCCAAGGGTTGCATTTGCGGGGGGAGAAGCCCTGAGCGCGCTTCGGGGCTGCCGTTCCCCTGTCCCGGAAGCGGGGGCCGAGTCTCCAGGGGGGTGCGGGGGTCGGACCGGGTGGAGGTCCCGTCCCGGAGGGGTCAGCCGGGGCATGGGGGTCGGTGCCCGAAGTTCGGTCCCCAAAGGCCGGTCCGGGAGCATGTGGCCAGGTGGCACGGGGGAGGTGTAGGTGAGGGGGTTGCTCAGCACCTCCGGGCTGTCCCAAACTTCTCAGGGCAACTTCGAGGAGGTCCGCTGGGAGCCGGCGGTGCCCCCTGCATCCCCTGCGGGCTGCGGACGGCACATCGCCCCCGACAGCCCGCAGGTCCGTGTGCCCCATGTGCCCCGGGCTTGTGGCAGCTCCGGCCAAGCCGGGGCCGCTGCGGGGGCCCTCGGGGGCGGTG
>WBMV01005348.1:345213-464115 GCA_013396655.1 Campylorhamphus procurvoides | reverse complement strand
GGTGGTGGGCGCCGCCGGCTCTCAGGGCTCCTTAGCGGGCTCCTCTCCCAGCCCTGCCGCAGCTGTCGCCGCGTTCGGCTCCTGTAAGGGCTGTCGGGGTGCCGCCCTCCTGGAGGGGGCCTGCCTCGACCAGAGAGTCTGAGCCCGGGGCTCCCTGTTCCCCTGTGTCTGCTGGGCATTCAGAGCTCTGCCAGGACTGGCCTCGTCCCTGGTGATGCCCGGGTGAGCGCCAGGATGGTGAGCACCAGGCAGTGCGGCCGCGGGCTCTCGGACACTGCCCGCCCGGTAGGAAGGATGGTTTCAGCCGTCGTGTCTGAACTCTGGTGCTGTTCCCGCCGCGAGCTGCCGGCAGAGGATGTCCTGGACAGCCGAGGTGCTGCCGAGGGTCTGCGGCGCAGCTGAGTGGGAAGCAGGTGCCTCGAGTGAACGGGCAGCGTGGCCGTGTGCTGTGGCCCCATGGTGAATGAATGGAATCCACGCCTTTTGGTTTGGGAAGAGCGATGAGCCTCTGGCTGGGTAGCAGCCTGTTGTGTTCCAGCCTCACATGGGAGGACCTGCTTTTGCCCGTTGCCGTGTACCTTACTACACAGAGAAATGCAAGATGTTGTCCCCTGAAAATGAACAGAGTTACGTTCAGTCTTCAGGTTAACATCTTTCAGTTGACGTAATTTATATATTTTATAAACCCTTTTCAAAAATGCATTTGCTTGAGCCATTTCCAAGACTGTACTCTGTATTTGCCAGTGTTTATTTTCCAGCATGTATACAATGCATGTAATGGGTATACAGTTGATTTAGGAGGATGTTTTTTTTCAAGTTTGGAGCCATATTGAACTTAATAATCTCTTGTATGTCTTTCCTAATCACTGAAAGAAGGCATAGGGAAGGTTGAGAAGTTTTGTTTTTTTTCTCAAAATTGAGATATTAAGTCAGGAAACAAGACAGAATTGCAGTTTCTTCTGTTACAGAAGTAAAATTTAATCTCATTAAAAAAGAAAAAAAAAAGTAGTGTTTGTAATAAAAGCGTTTGTGTTATTTCTGTTTCATCCTTTAAAACTACTGTGTGTCCTTATCAAACTTCATGACTAGTTAGCCTGCCATCTTAAACTTCATAGAAGAACTGAGACCATCTCTGAATTAAACTGAGCAAGCTTCCATCCAAGTCAAACTTCAAACAAGATTTTTTCATGAAAAACTGTGGTGATTTCCTTAGAACGTTAGAATGTGTTTTGCTCTGATCTCTGTATGGTCAATGAAGAAATCATTAATCCCTAATATAAAGTTTTCATCTTAATGGTAACATGACAAGTGTTCTACTCCGCAGAGGACTTGCTGTGGTGAAACTGCTTCTTGGGGTGATGAAGAAAACAAGCTTCTGAAATGATTAGTTAATTGCTCTCTTCTTAGTTGTGAGCATTTAGCATTGTGATTAAGTTTTGTACCCTTAAAATTGTCTGAGACAACTTGTAGTAGTTGAACTTTGTGGGTTCTGGGTGGACTAACACTGGGGCTGTTGGAAAGTGACAGATATCTATATGCTATTACATGCTACCTTTCATCTTTCCTGAGACGTGTTGGGAGTCCTCCAGCCTACAGACATAGTGAAACACTCCCATGCTAAAGTCAGACACCTCTGCAATTCTTTAGTGTATAACCATGCTCTGAGAAGGTAATAGACTTTTAGGAAGACCACATGCAGACCCCTAGCATGCCTTGCTCTCTCCCTGTGCTTGGGAATCCTTTTGCTTTTTCTCTGCAAAGACTGTGTGTTCTGTTGTGGTCAGTGGAGCTGGGCATCAGGTTACAACATCCAAAGCAGATCAGCTGCCAATCCCCCTGCTTTTACTCAAATGAATCAAACTGTTGCTTAAGTTTCTTGACTAAAGGTCTATATTTATGCAGCCAAAGGTTATGAGCAGTATTCCAAATGTTGCATGCATGTGATGAGCTCACAAGCAGTGTTTAGACCATAGTTGGCTGTAGGCCACTAAAAGTATTTCTGTCTTTTATAATTTGTAGTGGGATTTTTGTGTTGTTTTGGTCTGAAGCAATGATATGGAATAACATTAAAGGCTCGTCAGTTGCATCGCTGAGTGAGACAGTATTTTTTGCTTTGTAAATATTTGCAGACATGACAATAAAGAATAGGATCTAAGGACACACAATACACTGGGGGTAAATGTGTTCCAACAGTCTTTCTCAAAGCAGACAGTAAGGATAAAAAGTAATTTCACATTATGTCCCGGATTGATGATCATGGTTATTATGTTGTGGAATTAAAAGAGATACTGAAGAGGAAGCAAGGCCTGTTCAGCTTTTTTAAAAAAACATTATATATTGGCAAGTCCAAGACGACAAGCACTTTTTATTAAAAAAGAAAACAATCCTTTGCATTCTAGTTTTCTGTTACTTACAAGCAGGATAAACTAGTGATACTTCATCCACAGAGCTTTAATATGGAGGCTTGGTCTTGCTTTTGGCCAAAACAGACCTTTGCACTGTGCATGATTCAGTCCTGTCTTTCTTCTTTCAGACTAAAAGAGGTTGGCCTATCTCTAATTGCTCTTACTTAAGACTGAAGTTGCTCTGATAAGAAATCTATAGATGAGGGCAGTAAATACAAAAAAAGTGCCATTTAATGACTACCAAACCTAACCAGACTGTGTATTCTGCTGAAGATATTAAGAATATAAATAACCTGCTTACAAGACATTCTGTTGTCCTAGTGGAAGGACGGGCATTGATGACTCAGCAGTCCAGTGTAGCACTAATCAATTTTTTAAAGTGTCCTGGAGATGCCAGTGACATTTATAGCACAAGTAGAGATATTCACTTAAAGTGTTTATTAATGCTATTAAGTCCTTTGAAGTTCATCAGAATAACACACAGAGATACTCCCATTGTTCTCTTTTGACTTATTTTCCCAATTGGCAGTATGTAAGTAATACCGCCTAATTACAAGACAAATATTTTGTTTCTCGTATTTGGTTGTTTATGTATACTTGGAGATGAAAAGTAGGAGATAAAAAAGCATTATTTACTGTATAACATCTAACTGAAACAACATTTGCTCTTTCTTATCTGTTATTGAATAAACAGCTGCTTAGTCTAGAAAAATATGCCTAGTCCATATCTTCAGACTAAGCATCATTTACATATTTTAAATTTTAAACTCCAAAGTTTAAAGAAAAAACAGAACAAAACAAACAGCATAGTGTCAAATCACGTCAGTATGTAAACAACTGAAAGCCATGGAATCGGTATCCTCTGATGTGGATTTGAAACTATAACATCAGATGACTCAAGATAAGATTCTATGCTCTTGTGGTTTTCATTAGGAATCAAAATAAAAATAAAAAAAAAAATAAAAGGAATTTGCAAACTTTGATTTGCTTGTGCACCACCAAAATGGAAAAGAAAAAAAAATTGTACTTTCTCATTCTGGGGAAGTGCCAACAGCTTTTGTCTTTTTGATGACCAGTCCAATTGGATGTGTGCCGTTAAGTCTACCCTCTTCTTCCCTGTGTTAGCCTATGCCTAATCATGGGGAAAAGTATTCCATGATTTGGGCAGTATTCTCTCACCAAATAGGTGTTAAGAGTATGCTCTTGGGAGAAGATGCAATTGTGTTGTTTTCTGGTATTCATTTGTTTTGTTTTGGGTTTTTTTCTTAAAAAAAGTAAGTTCTGAATAGGTGTGGAACTAGATATTTAAGGTCTTTTCCAACCCAAGCCATTCTATGATATTATGATAAATTCTTTACTGTGAGGGGATTGAGGCACTGGCACAGGTTGCCCAGAGAGACCTGTTCGAGGCCAGGTTGGATGGGGCTCTGAGCAACCCGGTGCAGTGAAAGGTGTCCCTGCTTGTGGCAGGGAGAATGGAATTACATTATCTTTGAGGTACCCTTCAACCCAATCCATTCTATGATTTTGGGTTTCCATGATTCCATGATTCTGTGAAATGTGTCTGGTATCACTAGTGATATCGGAACTTCAGTTTTGGAATGCACTTTCTGAGCTATAGTAGGCTTGTATACGTTTTATAAAGGACTCTGGTAACATAAAATTGTGTCAACTGAAAAATGGGTAAAATAAATTTGGCTTTATGGGCTTTATCCCCCCAATTTTGTAGATTCTGTATAAAAATGTGTATTTTAGGCTTCATCAGGTTTTTTAAAAAATATCTTTAATAATCTCCCTGTGGTAATACAATTTTGTTGATATCTCTTATCTTCCTAATTAACAGATTGGACTGAAATATCAAAGGATATTGCTTGAGAATTCTAGCCCTGACTCAGCAGCAAGCAGTATGGAGGAATTCTCTAAAGGAGCTTGAAACATGTTTTATCAGGCAGATGTATATCATATAGTCAAAGTCACTATAAACTCCCCAGCCAATCTCTTGAAACTTCTTGGGAGTTTTATTGCTATGTTTTGGGTTTTTTTTTGTGTGTGTTTGTTTTTATGTATTTGTATGAAACTGAATTAGGCCAGCTAATTCTTAAAAGGCTTGAAGAGAAAACTTGATAATAATATTGCTTTATTTTGTAGGAACTGAACAGTGCTGAAATTTCTAAAATAATGTGGAGTTTTTTCCCACTGTGATCCCACAGAGATGTTGTATTTTATAAAACATCTAAGAATAGGCATAAATGGAAACTCGTGGGGAATCAATAGTGCCATAACATTCATCATGTGCTTAACTTTGAGCATCCTCATAATTCTGTTAAAATCAAGGGGCACTGTCATACAGGATAGTGTAATAAGAAAGGTCGAACACCTTATACGTAAGTGAGTTGATGTTGAGTAAAACTGAGTATATTTATAATGAACCAAGTGTACAAGTATTTGCAAAATTAAGAATCATAGACTCATTGAGTCCGACTGTTTACCCAGCACGGCTAAGTCCACCACCAAACCATGACCCAGAGTGCCTCATCTACATATCTTTTAAATACCTCCAAAGGATGTTGACTTAACCACTTCCCTGGGCATCTCTTACATCCCAGTCCAGCTTTCCTGAGTATACATATTAATTTTAGACTTCAAGAGATTTTGCCCACACAAGCTCTTGCAAAGTCTTTGATTTTTGATACCTTGAGTTCATGTCCAGAGAAAAAGCCACACATTTTTCTCCAAGAGATTTCTTTTAATATGATGAGAATATAGGCTTTTTGGGAGAGTTTTACAGAAATAACATGCAACTTCACAAAGGCATTACAACAGATTACCAGGACTAGCAAGCATTGCTATAGAGTAGGGAACCTTTGTTACACCCAGCAAACACAAAGCCCTATACAACTTAAATAAGATACCCACAACTTAAGTGAAGTACAGAAAATAGGTGTTTAAGTTACCCACGAGAGGAAGAAAAGAGCAAAGGAAGAGCAATTAAGAGAAGAAAGAATAAAGAGAGCAAGAGAGGAGAGAAAAATATAGTTACCACTGGAAGGTCACATGTTGATGTCTTTGAAGAGATCAGGCCAGAGCCCAATGGAGACATTGTGCGTCGCTGTTTATAGACTTTGGCTACTGTGGCCACTCTCTCCAGGTGGGACCTTTGGTTCACTGACCACTCACTGTCCCTTTAGCCAAAGGGAGGGTTATCAGCCAATCAGGGGCTCCAGGGAGTGTGGTGTGGGACAGGTTATCCAGGCAGACCTTATTGACTGATAGGTCCTCCATGTGGCCTTCATGCCATGTGGCAGATGACACTGCAGTGGTCATCTTGGCTGGCCATGTGGACACTGTGCTGGAGGGCTGGTCCCCTCCCCTACATGCACGCACATACACACACGTGCGCGCACATACACACACGTGCGCGCACACACACACACACACGCACAAACGCGCACACAGAGACACAGAAAAATGGTTGATTTGACCCATCAATCAATGAGATATAAATCTGGTCTCTGACAGCAGCCTGTTCCAATGCCTGACAATCCTTTCAGTGAAGCAATGTTTCTTCAATCTTAACCTCCCTTGGTGCAACTTGAGGTCATTTCTTATTGTCTTGTTGCTTGTTATCTGGGAGAAGAGACCAACCCCTACTTCATTACAAGCTTCTTTCAGGTAGTTGCAGAGTGATAAGGTTCCCCTGAGCCTCCTTTTCTCCAGACTAAACAACCCCAGCTTCCTCACCCACATAAGGCATGTGCTCCAGACCCTACCCCAACTCTGTTGCCCTTCTCTGGACACGCTCCAGTACCTCAATGTTTTTCTTGAAGTGGGGGCCCAAAATTGAGCACCGGATTCAAGGTACAGCCTCACCAGTGCTGAGTACTAGGGGACAATCACTGCCCTGGTCCTGCTCATTACACTGTTGCTGGTACAGGCCAGGATGCCACTGGCCTTCTTAACCACACTGCTGGCTCATGTTCAGCCACTGTTGACCAGCACCCCCAGATCCTTCTCCACTGGACAGCTTACCAGCTGCTCATCCCCAAGTTGTATCACTGCATGAGGTTGTTGTGACTGAAGTGCAAGAGTTGTCGCTTTGCCTGCTAGATGTAACCTCTTATAATGGCTGTTAGCCCATCAACCCAACCTATACAGACCCTTCTGCAGAGCCTTCCTGTCCTCCAGCAAAACAACACTCCCACCCAGCTTGGTGTCATCCACAGACTGACTGAGGATGCACTCGATCCTCTCATCCAGTTTGTCGATAAAGATATTAAATAGGACTGGCCCTTAAATTGATCTCTGGGGAACCCCACTTGTGACTGGCTGCCTGCTGGATGTAACTCTATTCACCACCACTCTCTCAGCCTGGCCGTCCAGCCAGTTTTTCATCTAGCAAACAGTGCATTCCTCCAAGCCATAAGCATCTAGTGTCTCCAGAAGAACATTGTGGGAAAAGGTGTCAAATGCTTTACTAAAGTTCAGGAGGATAACATGCACACAGCCTTTCCATCATCCACTGAGTGGATCACCTTGTCACAAAAGGAGAACAGGTTGGTCAATCAGGACCTTGTGTAAACCCATGCTGGCTGGGCTTGATCTCCTGGTTGTTATGCATGCTATGTATGATGACACTCAAGGTGATTTGTTCCATGGCTTTCCCTGGTACCAAGGACAGACTGACAGGCTGGATCCTCCTTCTGGTCATTCCTGTAGTTGGACATCACATTTGCTAACCTCCTGTTAACCGGACCTTTTGAGTTTGCCAGTTCTCCTAGTAAATGATGGAAACTGTCTAGGTAAGCTCTTGTGCCAGCTCCTTCAGGATCCTCCGGCAGATCCTGTCTGCCCCCATAGACTTACGTGTAAGTGATGTAGCAGGTCACTGACCAGTTTCCTTTGGATTGTAGGGGCTTCATTCTGCTCCCTCTCCCTGTCTTCCAGCATGGGAGGCTGCATACTCAAAGAAAATTGGTCTTACTATTAAAGGCTGAGGCAAAGAAGGCATTAAAGCTTTTAACCACAGCCTTTTTTTTTTTTGGTCAACTGTATTTGTCAAATATTCTATTAAAAATAAAAAAAAAATATATATATCATAGACATGAATATTTTGTATATGCCTTTGCAGAATAAATATAATTTGTATCTTTAGCATATTACCTAGTACAACATAATAGATATGAACATATAGAATGCATAAAGGACAGAAGCACAAGGAAGTAAGATTAAGTGCACATGATATAATTGGTTCCAAATTAGCATTAAAAGAATAAAAATATCATACCCAGGGATTTTTTTTAATTAAAAAAAAAACAAACAAAACCAAAACCCAAAACAAACAAAAAACCACCACATTCCAGGTTCAATGTAAATTTTTGAAGTCCTAGTTGAACAATGAACTATTAAGAGAACTATTTGAACCTAACTATTCAGGGTAGTTAAGATCCTTTTTACATGTTGTTTTTAGCTATGTAATTTATGGAATTTGGGTTGAAAACAACAGTTATATTTAAAAATATCCATCAGTTTTCCAGGTTGTTAATTGAAGTTCTGAAAGCCATTAAAATTTTTATTAAGTAAAAAGGAACTTATTAGAAAAAGAATTATTGAAGGCAGAAATTCTTTGAACAATATTATACAAATTCACTGCATTATATTTTTGTCACTCCTTCTTTAGACTGGGCGTAAATACTATATAAAAAAACATACCCACAAAATGCATATTATTTATACAGCAAGAAATTCCTTTGGGGAGCTGTAAATTAGAAGGATAGAGAATGGCCTTCTTTTCATACCTCTAATAATAGTTTATTCACAAAAGTTGCAGCAGGAACTTATATGTTTTATGCTCCAGTCTTTTCCTATGGATAGTCTTACTAATATTAAAATCTATCTGCATATATATAGATTATAGACTGATCTCTTTAAGAGCAAATATCTTTCAGGACTGGCTCTGAACACAGATAAAGCAGGCATCTGCTTGTTATATCATAGCCCCAAAGGTCTCAAAATACCATCTCCTTGGTGTCTCCAGAGCAATAATGGCAATATCCAGAGGTCACTTCCAACCTTAACCATTCCACAATGGCACCTACTACAGCTGAGAGAGGAATGGTGATGAGTGGAACACATCAATACTAAGAAGCAGTGGTTGCCTTCCTCATCTGTTCCATCCTGATCTCCTTCTTTCCCACTCTCACCCCTTTTCCTATGTGCAGCAGTAGCAGGAACAAGAAATCTGGTTCTCCCGCATCTCTGGGCCCAGCTTATCCCTTCTCCTTGCCTTCCTCTTCCATTTCTTGTGTGGCAGTCTTGTGTTTTGCCTACCGATCTGAGAAACTGCGAGATACCTCTCAGTGTTTGGAGCATGATCCCAACACTAGAGAAGGGCTGTCTGCCCTGGCTTGCCCTGTAGTAAGCATTTGCCCACTACTGCAGCAAAATTTTGTAGTAATCTTTTAGTTAGTTTATTCAAGCTGTATTAAAGAATTGCTTCCAAAAATCCTACTATTATATTTGTGAGATTGATTACATTATACCACGTTTTGGATAAAAGAGACCACTTCTATTACTACTTTTGGTGAGGATCTCTTGGCTAAAGTACTGGATTGCGTTAGGTTGTTTGGCAGTTTGTTTCAAATCAATCTCCTGTTTATAAAGCTAAGGAAATGTCCTGTTTACACTGTTGAACTGGCAATACTTTCTTTTGGGATTTTGGGTTTGGCTCTAATATTTTTGGTAATGAATAAATCCTGCATGATCTCGAGCTTCCTATTGTACTTGAGTAATCTTCAGTTTCATGCTTCCTTTTTGATCTGTGTCCCACACTGTGAAGGCCAACATCCCATTTTCTGCTTTGACAGTTAAAGCTCTGCATATTTGGAGATGGTGCAGGAGGACACATTTTACCTTCTGTTCAAACTTCCTGCCAATGTATTTTAGCCCTGCTGTGCCTTGGGAATTGGTGATGTTAAGACTAAATAAAAATATTTATTAAACACTAAGTCCATGAAAAACTTGAAAAATAGCTGTCTCGACCTTTGTTGCACTAAAATCAATGACAAAACTTCCATCAGCACTTATGCAGCAAGGTCTGGCTCACAGTTCACATGAAGTAATACAGGATAAAAGAAATGCCTAGGAATTCAGTTATGAGTTTGTTGTAGAATCAGAGTCTGTTTAAATTGAAAAAGACTCTTAAGTCCAACCATTAACCCAGCACTGCCAAGCCCACAACTAAACCATGTCCCTTAGTGTCACATCTACACATCTTTTAAATACCTCCTGGGCTGGTGACTCAACCCCTTCCCTAGGTAATGTGTTCCAGTGCTTATCAAACCTTTCAATGAAGAAACTTTTCCTAATATCCCATCTAAACCTCACTTGGTGCTACTTGAGGCCATTTGCTCTTGTCGTATCACTTGTTACTTGGGAGAAGAGACTGACACCCACCGTCTTAACAGGTAGTTGTAGAGAGCAATAAGGTCTCCCTGAGGTTCCTTTTCTCATGGCTGAACACTCAACTTGCTGAACTGCTTCTTATAAGGCTTGAGCTCCAAACTCTTTCCCAGATTTGTTGCTCTTTGGTTGTGCCTCAGCACCTCATCTACTTTCTTGTAGTGAGGAGCTTATGTAGGTAAGATTTACAATACTTACAGTTAAGATAGTTAGTGTTGGTACACTGAAAAAAACCCAATCAAATCCTTTGCACTGATAGAGACGGAGAAGTAACTGATGCAGTTACAGTTTGTGTAGCAGAAATACAGAACAAAGCCTTGTGCATTCAGGTGTCCGGTTGCTTTTTCTCCTCTACTGACTACCTGATGTGTCATCCACAGGATATCCTCCAACTGACTTCAGCTGCAGTACATTTCTAAATAAGACCGTAAGGAAACCTGTCGGTATTTTTCAGTGTCTTGCATTGTTTATGTTTGTGGGTTTTTTTTAGTTTTAAAAAGGCTGGAAGTATAACATGAATGGGTTTCTGTTATTGTTTCTTCTTGGATCCATTGCAAAAGATTTTTCACATAGTTGCATGTATTTCTAACCTGATGTGACTCCTAAAAAAGGTGGATTGAGGATAAAGCAGAGAACCAGACTGGTTAGAGAGAAAGATTAAAAATAGGTACACAGAATGTTGATTACCAGTACTGTGGAAGCTGGAAACCCTTTATGTACTGTTGTGCTTAAAAGATAAAATCTTCTCTTCAGCAAACCAATGACATTAGTGCTGCGTGAGAACAGCAAATAGGTGGTGATAAGGCTTTGGGATTCTTTGTGAAGATGGACCAACATAGCTTCTTAACTACGATATCACAGTAGGGATAATCACAGGTAAGAATGATTTCACTAAGAGATCCAGATGTCAGTAAAAGGGTTTAAGACCTCCCTGCCGAACCCTAGAGTATTTGCTGCTTTGCAAATGATACAAAGACCCAAAGTTTGTAGGGATCAAGTTGTAGGCCTGTTCTCTTGCTCCATTAGTCACCTTCACATTGCTTTGTTAGCTTGCTGAATGTTTGGCAGTTGGCACAGGGGGATGCTGGTTTTCTTCATCGCTGTCCATATGGTGTGACCTGAGGTTCCCAAACTCCCAGACATGCATGTATTGCTGTTTTTCTAGTAAGATGGCTTTGTAGTTTTGAGAAGGGGAAAGATATTCTTTGCTTCTTTCATCCTTCTGTTGGAAGAGAATAGTTTTACCTGCATAGGCTTGATTTTATTTTTGTTTGGAATTAACACTTGTCACCCAGGAGAGCTTAATGATAGGGTACGCATTTCTCACTGGAAAGTTAAACTCTTCTTTTCAGCAAAATATAAAATTCTTGCATCATATAGTAGTGTTCTGGCTGTTCCTAGTATGTATGTGCTTTGCTATTACTTAAATAGCATGTGCAAACATTTGAACCTTCAAATGTTCTCTAGTGGTATACACCGTGTTTACTCTGTAGTGTACTCAGCGTGTCTTAAGTGGTGCCTCTGAGAAATGGACACAGTTGCAGTCCCACCTTGAGTAATGCCAAGGTGTCTTGGTTCTGTCCTTGCACCTTCATGACAAAGCCATGTTTTAGTGTTACATCCCTCCATCTCCATGCATGCAGCCTGCCTACCAAAAGACTTCAAGAAATGAATATATGAAGAAATGCCATACTCTAGCGTGCACCTGGGGACTGATGCTGTACCTGTGTTGTTCCCACAGTAGCAAGCAAAGGAAAATGAGAAGTGGATCAGTGCGGCTATTCAGTCTGCTCTTTTCCCAGTCTACCAATTGGTCATAGCGCTCAGCCTTTGCTGGGCACTCTTCATGCATTTGACAGTACTTTTCTGCAGGCAGCACCAGTATATGGTGATGCCTTTGGTGTAGGAAGTTGAGCCCTGGCAGTTTGAAGAGGCAGAACTGCCACCCTCAGCCACCATTAGACGTGAGCAAAGACTGGCAATCCTTACCAGGGTGCAGCCATTCTTAAAATGCTGTGGTCTTGTTGTCTGTGCTGTCCCACCTGCTGTCTACGTTCCTGCTTAGAGTTGCCAGTGTTTTTGCAGACTGAGAGTTATGTGACATACGGAGATTAAAAAACCAGGGTACATGGATAGCCAGTTTTGGGGAACAAAGAATCATAAAAAATTGCATACAAAATTTTTATACAGTCCTATATAAAAATCAAACATCTTCGTTCTCACATGCTTCCCTGAAAATAGCTTTAGTGGCACGGAAGTTAAATAGCAGTCTCCTCTTCAAAGAAACCCCAGAACAAAACAGGCAAAGCTATTATCCTGGTTTTGTTACTTTGCACTTTTTTTCCCTGGGTTTGCTTTCATCTAGTGCATAAGGATATAGAACAAGGGTGTGAAGAAAGAAATCATAATGACTTGATCTGTCAGTTTAGTTTATTTTTTTGAAGAATGACTTTAAAGGCTTTTTTATCAATATGTGCAGAATATTTTTCAAGGCTTGTCAGGTGCTCCCTCTTAGTTTTATACTGGGATCTTGTCTCAAGATTTGTCTCCACTGACTGCCTTTTCCTGATGCTGCTGCTATTTTCTGTGCCATCACCAACCCTTGCAGGACCTGAAGTCAAACCTTGTCAGGCAGATTGCTTTGAAAGCTTACCTTGGGCAAGTTCGTCACAAATTGACAGAGGGAAAAAGTGTCACCTGTTTTTCTTATCAGAAGTGAAACAGAATGTATTTCTATACATGTTTTTGCGATGAAGTGATTGCAAATTTAAATACATGTCAGTGTAGTTTTGACAATGAATTTCTAGCATTTCATTTTCAAAAAAGGCCTTCAGAGATATTTGGCCAAACCAGAACAAAAATTCCCTGAGCTGCCTTGTTTCTTTCTAGGGAGATAGCCAGCCCAGTCATCTAATGCAGCTTCTGCTTCCCTTCTGTTTCCATGGGTAGGAGGCAAGCATTTCCTTTGGTTGTTTGTTATAAATCAGCATTGTAGATTTTTCTTTTTCTTTTTATTTTACATTTTCTGTGGCTAAAGCAAACTCTATACTTAAGAGGCAAACCACCATGAACTCCTCAGTATTATCGTTATTTTGCTGGTTTGATGTTCTTGCCAATTTAAAATTGCTCAAAATTACCAGATAAAATAGAGGAGCCAACACTAGCATGTGAAACCCCAGGCAGTTCTGAAAATTGATTTTGACAGAGGTTCCTACGCATGCAGCAGCAGCTGGCACAGCTTTTCACAGGGTGTGAGTGGGCCTGTTGAAAGAGCTGACTAGAAGAAACCCAGGGAGCTCCCAGTAGGGACTTGGCTGAACCACTATAAGAAAGCTACATATGACATCCAAGATACACTGTGCTTGCTTATGATGGATACTAACAAAGAGTTCCAACCCATGACGGTTGCTGAGTAATTTTACATGGACTGTCCAATTTTTTCAGCACAGATGCATTGTTTCTGTTAAAAAACTGGTAAATTTTGACTTTCTGATGTTTTCATCTTGGGTCCAGAAAAAGAAAATTGAGAATAGACTGGCAATACTGGAAGCTGAAGATTTCTAGTACCTGTCAAAACCCCCACATTTGCTCTATTCAAAACAAAGCACTGCCCTTCCAAACTTTTTACTAAATATATACTCTTAGATACACTTCTTTCCAGGACCAAAAAAAAAAATAAAAGGAAAAAAAAAGGCATTATCAGAAAATTAAATGTGTGGGTTTAACCTCAAACACTTTTAATGAGAAATTCAAAATCACATTACGTACAAAGTTGAATTGACTCCATGGCCTTGTTAAATGTACAAAATAAAGAAAACAGAAGAACTAAAAATGGTGTCTTTCATTTTGTTAGATTCATTGTAGGACCAGACATAGCAGAACTATAGGATAAAATCATGCTTGTTCAGCCAGGTGCGTTACCAGCCATGTACTGGGTGCTGGAGGGAAGATGGGGAAAGAACTGCAGCTCTGTGTCACTTTCCCAATGAATCTTCCCCTCGGGTGTACCAACACAGGGATGTCATTGTAAATAATGAGTAAGGCAGAAAGGTTGGAAGGACTTGGATAGTGTGCTAAGATTGCTCCTTGGTCCCTGCTGAACTAAGTGCTCCATGTCTTGCTGATGAATGTGAAAGGGAATCCTCTTATTTGTTCAATGTGCACTGAATGGGACTTCCTCCTGCCTCCTCCCCTGTGTCTGAAGAATTGAAGCCACAGTTTAGCCCTGTGTCAGCAAACAGTCTGATGCATTGCCAGATTTGACTTTTTACAGTTCTTCCATATGGTACTGCAGATCTTGTTAAGAAAATGATGTCTCTGCTCATGGCAGGGTGGTTGGACTAGATGATCTTTAAAAGTCCCTTCCAACCCAAACTACTTATGATTATAGGATTCTGTGAAAAACAAGTGATGTGTTTGGTCTCCATATTCCTCACTGAGCTGTGTGAGAGAGACAGTCCATGTGCATCTCACATGATATGTATATATATATTTCCAGCATTTTTTCTCAATGCATGCCATTTTCTCTTCCTGCACAAGATGGGCACTGTGTGTAGATCCTGTGTTTACCTGGTTTCCAAGACTGGGAGTAATGCAGTTTTAAATATTGTGTGATTGTGTTCAATTTGTACAAAAGTAATTTGCTTTAACTGTGACCTTATTAATGTAGTGTGATTTCAGCTGCTGCTCACCTCATATTAATGACTGGTAAATAAAATGCTAATCTATTTTACAGGTTTTGTGTTGCAAAAGTTCAGGTATTCAGATAATTTAATTAACACCAGTTTCTGCAATACACTGATTAGTTGCTCAAGTCTGGCAGTTTTTAAGACATATTTGCTGAAAGCGATCAAACTATAATGAAGCTGTTAGTGCCACTGTGGTTTGAGTGAGGTCTGTCTTTTCAGAATTAACTGGTATCTTTACATTCATACTCTGTGGATCTGTATTGGCCTTTTAGTAGAGAGGAGAAGGAACAGAACTGTTTAAACTATGTCTAAAACAGTCATGGCTTTTGTCCCTTGTTGTTGACAGAGGAGAAAGGAATATTACAGAAAACATGAGAGGGAACATCTTCATGTGTGCTCTCTTCTAGATCTGGTGCCTGAAGGCTGTCCTGTATGCAAAGAAACATATGCTTCAGAAATCGAGAGAATACAATATCTAGCAGTGTTTCATAAATCCATCAAGATCACTCAGTCCAAACTGGGGCAGCAGCTGATGCTGTCAAATTTTAAGTATGTAAATTATGAGTTACTCCTTTACAAGCTTTATTATCCTTTAGCGATCACTGTCTCTGTCCCTGTGATTCTGGCAACTTCTAAACTAAAAAACCTCAGATAACTTCTCATAAAGAAATCCTCTGCTGCAAGATGATTCAGGCTTATATTCATCATGCCATTGGTGGGGATGTTATGTGGAAGTTTTAGGGATTCTTTGAAATTTTCTGGTTTCTAGGACTCTCAAGGATCTATTTGAGACCTTAACCATATTCTGTAACCTTCTCTCGCATCCTGGTCTGTTGTTTTTGGGTTTGTTTTTTTTTTTTTTTTTGCTTTTTTTTTAATAGAGGTAGTTCCTGTGCTTGTGTGCCTAGCAGCTAGTCTGTTTATGGAAAGGTAATCAAATACCATAGAATATTGCTTGATTCTAGTGTAAGTATCTGTTTCCATAGAGCATTCTAAAGATAATATGCATTCTCTGTGCAGTAACACTTGTGTTTAATTCCTTTGGCTCTTCCTTCCAGAATAATTTCATAATAATCCTTTTCAGTTTGTCTCTGTTTTGCAAAGAAATTCTGCTATGGACCAAATGACATTACCAGCTACTGAGAATGTTCCTATGTCACTTATAGTTAGGATTTTTCTCCAATAAGTGCAGAGTTTTATGAATTCATTTAGTTACATTATCCCTGGTCGTATACATGGACCTAAGCTGATCTCTCAAGTAGCTGGGACCTAACTCCAAGTTCAGGTGTCCAAGCAATACATTTTTGTTAACAGGCCCTACAACCTCCTATGTGAAATCTGTGCAGAACTTTTTGTTGCTCTGATAGACATTGGAAAGCAGTGACATTGGACACACTTTTTTTGTCTACAATTTTGGAGGTATCTGGACATAAAACTTTTATACTACAGTAATAAAACTGTTGTTCTCAGCTATAATATTGTTTTATATTTCAATGAAAATCTTTCTAATCCTGTGTTTTGAAGAATTGATGTCATAGGATCTTGATGAAATTTGTAACGTGAAGGTCTATTTGCTTTTTTTGTATTGTTTACATCTGTTGCATTGTAAACTAAATGCTGATGATGCTGCTGTGTTCTGGAGACTATTCTGCACAAATCTTCATAAAATCTGCAAGCTTTTCCTTATGATTAAATATAAATATATTTTTCTTAAATGTAGGGCTCAATTGTGTAGTAAAAACATTATTAATACAAAATGCATGCTACCTAGCTTGAAAAGGAAACCCATTTGAAATCTTCACAGCATATTTGAAGATGTGAGAGAAATGTAATACTTTGCTAGATATAACACATGGTGTTGGATAATTAAAAAATGCTCTTTCATTGAAATCTGTCAAATTCTAATACTTGAAATGTTTTCTTAATTATGTGTGGAATTTAGTAACTCTTTTTTGTGTCTTGAGATCATCTCAAGTTTTGCAACCATACCACAATAGGGTGCAGTTCATTAGTTGTCAATATTGTCTGTGTTTCCAGTAGATTGAATACTGATGTTGGCATTTTTTCCTTTTCAAATTCTGCAATTTTCAATTGCTACTGTACAAAATTTTTGCTTTTATTATCCTGGTTTCAATTTACCTGACAATTGTAGAGTGAACATTTGTTTTTCATTTTGTTTAGTTCATTCAGTATTGAGAAATTGGTTTAGGCTTACAAAAATCCCCCAAACCAAACAGAACAATTGTTTTTCTCTTTCAGTCCATAAGTAAAAAACAACTACAAATGTATGAAGTCAGCAGTGCAGAGAAAAATGGTCAAAATACAAATAGGAACACAATTCCACAGATGCTTTCAAAAATATTTGCATTTTCACTTCATTTTATTTTGGAGTTCATGAATCATTTCAGAAATATGGCTGCTGCTGTGTGAGTGGGAGCAATGGCAGTTAATATATAGGTGTATTTTCTTTATTTACTGAGTCAAATTTGTTGTTCAAAGCATGTTATGGCACTTCTTTCTCTGATACTTTTAACACAGTTAAGGTAATACTTTTTAACTAAGGGCTATTTAGAGTCCTGGGATATAACAATTTTAATTGAATTCTTATTTTTGTCCAAATGCAGCTTGATGGAAACCATAGTCAAAACAATAATTTTCATTATTATATGTTCTCTGAGACCTTAAAAATCGTAAAATTAAGGCTGCATAATACATGTACAGTGAGACAAAATAGCTTTAAATATTATTAGATATAGTTCATCCTCCTAGGGAGCAGAAAGAATTACTTGATTTTATGCTGTGTTATATTTAATTGCAGACCATTATATTTAATGGTAAGTGTTCTTGAGGGTTGTGTCTTTGGATATTCTTTTAAAACAAGCAATTCTGAAAAGGAAAAATGAAAATGTATAGTAAAATTAATGATAAAAAGCTAGGTTTCCTTCCAGTACTAATATCTTTACACCCCAGCTGAAATCTCAGATATGATGCAATCTATCTACCCAGCTCTACAGTAGATAAGAAAATATACCACAAACTCAGTCACTTTATGTACATCTTGATTTGCCTTGTACTTTGCTTAGGGGATGCTTATACATTTGCATTTAGATTCAGTCTGCATTACCACTTAAATGAGGCTGACATGCAATTGGTAGGGAAAAAATGTTCATTTTATAAAACTTCGGTTGTTTCAAAAATGGGGCATCTTGTTAAAACTTCTCTTGTAATTGAGGGGGAGAGAAAGGCACATGCAGAGAACTGTTCATCCCTTTCATTTTAGATATCCGTCTTCAGGTGGGATGAATTGCCTTCTGCATGTGTCTTCTTTCTGCACTCACTACAGAACAGATCTAGGGCAAGTAGGTCACTAGCACAGCAAGCTCACAGAAGTACCTAAAAATATTCCAGTTTTTATCATTGTCTGAGATGTCTGAGAAGTGTAAGCTGGATCTTCTTGATCTCTTCAAAATGCTTCATCTTTAGGATAACATTAAATATTTCTTTACAGTGATGAGCAATGACGTTATACTAGTTATTTCTGACTAGCAAGAATGGGAATGTGAGCTTCAAGAATAAATGTTCACTACCACTGCTTTTGGGATAAAATGTGCAGGGTTTACACTATGGTTGGAATAAGAGCAGGTTTAGGATTAGATTTGTCTTCCTGATTTTTTTTATTCCAGTATCACAGGCAGTTATTAAATGGACTTAGACCAGCACATACTTGGCAAAATCTTATGTTAGCAATTTTTTTATATGTACAGAGGTCAACTGAGATTAATACATATCACCCCTGCCAGCTTTTTTTAGACCTTGTAATGGCATTAGGCTCTGACTCACAGAGAATGAATTTGTCAGACGTTTCTGGCAGGGTCTGAAATCACTGCTAGCAAGGAAGCAGCTCTCATTGACACCTGGTTGAAGGCACATAGTCACAAAAGTTGAGCCAGAGATTGCTGCAGAGTTGCAGGTACTGGAGGGAAAAGGAATTGATTGAATGCTGACTCCCAAACTGCAAAGAACATCATGAGTCTTGTGGTGGTAACACTTTGGGTGTGGGCTGGTAGCATGAGCATGTAAGTGCAAACATGAATTTACATTTTTTGATTCTCTACCTTCTGAATCTTTTCAGTTGTGTTTGTCTCACTGCTCAAGTGAAAGTTCTTTTCACTTTCTCTTTCTTCCCTCATCCCGTCCAAAATCACTCAAGCATCATGCTGACTGAGAGATCTGTGCTTGCAGGTCCCCTGGCTGGAGGAGCTGTAGCACATGCAGTCATTGACTCCTACATGTGATCCTGTGCCTTAGACTGTGTATTAGGAGATTCTTGGTGGATGTCTACCACTCACATGTTGTAAGATACTGGTTTTCCTTGACAGTGAACAGATATAAAAGCAGAGGAAAATAAATAATCCCAAATATATTTAGATTTTGTTTTAGCATTTTCTTGCTTAAACTAATCATATCTAAATGCAGATATAAAATGTCTACATCTTATTGTGTTAAGGCTTAAGCTTTATTTAACATACTGAACTCAAATAAAGTATAATTCTTTGTACTGCAGAAGTATTGTGACTTTAAGACTTTATACCTTATTGGTAGGTTGTATTGTGAAATGTGAGCTGCATTCAAAACCTGTCCCAGTGTTAAGGCATACAGTAATATTCTCCCCTTGGATTGCCTGCTGAACAGTGAGGATGAGGATCCTCTGCTTCCCTGCTCACAGTCTCTCTTCTCTCCATTTTTGTACTAGTCTTCAGAAAGCTAACAACTGAAATACCTTTGAGGCTTTATCCTCAATTTAGCCAACAGGTTCAACAGTTATTAGTGAAACTCACAAATGGGAATATAGACATAGAGCAAATCCACACTGGTGATGTTATTGAGGGCCTAAGTATTAAAAAATAGATTTTGTGTATACCTAGAAGCCCATTTATGGAAACATAACAGCATGAAATCAGGCCTCAGTGCTGCCTAAGCTCTCATCTCACAAGAGCGTGGGATAAAGCTAGCAATGACTTCAATGGGAATAGGGTATTGGGAGCTTTCAGAAATCCCCATCCAGTCATATTTTTATTTCTCAGAGAGTTATGAGTAGTTCAGATACTAGAATTCAAACACAAAGGAAGAAAGTCAGTCATAGAGAGTAGGGAATTTCTTTTCTTGAAAAAGAAAATTAATGTCTCTTTAAAATGATGATAGTCAAAAAGAAGTCAATGAAAGCAAGCGCCCGAAGTGATTCTGTGCCATTAAGAATGAACATACGGTTTGTGTATCTAAAGTTGCCAGTAAAGCTAGTTAATGTATAGTTCTTATCTGAAAGTAGAACATATGCATAACATTATAGGTGACAGATTTCATGGGAAAAGTAGAGAGGTAAATCATATTTTGGATATTAGACTGAAATTTGTATCTTGTTAGGAACACCATGAGTCTATAAGGTTTGTTTAGCATTGTGCAATGAGTCTGAAATAAAAACAATTACAACTAGAAACTGAGTATTTTCTGGACATCCAAATACTATTTCTGGTTCACACATACTGAATTTACAACACAACTAAAACTTCATAGCTCAGCATGCCCCATATCTTCCTTTCCAAGAAAAGATCCCAGCCAGTTCTTATCCAGCCCTTTATATAATTTTATTTCAAATACTGGTTAAAAAACTGCAGAAAAAAGTATATGTATATATATCCAAGAGTTAGTAAACAGAAATGCAGAAGTGAGAGGGTATATGAAATGGCACAGTACAGACAAGCTAGGACGGGATTCTTTCTTTGACCCTCTTTGGGAACAGATGATGAAACCCAATTTAAATGAAAAATGGTATTTCTGTAGAGGAGTTGTAAGGATTTATTTACTCAATAAATTCACTTGCAAAAGTTCAACTCATAGAACGCCTGATTCAGAATATTTCTAAAGGGTATTTGGTTGCATCTAATGTGAGACAAATGATTTAATAAGTTTTGGGCAATGCTAAGACACTTCTGGATTTGACCATATGCCCTGGAAGATAATGATGTTATTACCTCTGTTTCCAAAGTGCGGTACTTGACCCTGAATGAAATTGAATAGAAACTGTCACTAAATTAACTGAATGTTTATAGGGCTGTGAATCGAAATAGAATTAAAAAAATAAATCTATGAACCAAAAGATGTTTTCTTTTGTTATCTAATATTACAGAATTGCTTATGCCTATTGTAGTTTTAAATTGTCCTCCGAGGAACTTGGCAAAAGCATTATCAGAAGAGAAATATCAAACTGAATGACTGATTTGACCTGTTTCAGCAGAGTTCCTTCTTGGCTCCTATTATTGAGTTGAGATTAAACAGAAAGGCAAAGGCAGATGTGTATAATATACTGGAGATAATGATTTGGACAAGCTGTGGCTGTTTTTCATCTCCTCTGGTTATTACCTGTTGAGACACCTAAAAAACTCACTTGGATTCGATCTAAACCAAAGTATCTCAGCATCAGTACTCTCTTGGACTGAATAGCTGTTCACTGAGGGAAAGCCTGGCTCAGAATGAAGGAACTGGAGAATAATAGCACTTTGTATCTGAATTTTGGTCTACACATTGAAGGTTTTCAGCACACATTAAAAGTAAAGCTAAGGTCCTCCTTTTCCTTCCTGCAGCACTCTTATCTCTTCACTTGTTGTCTTCATGAGGTTCACTGTTGATATATGGCTTTTTTTCTCCTCCTTACTGGCTTGATCTTAAAAACGCTGAGAGTTGTGGATCAGATATAGCAAGAAATGCAATCATATTTCATTCAATTCTGAGAGTAGATTGCTCCTGTCCTTTACACTTTGCAAGCCTGTGGTCTCTCTAAGCTATAGCCCACTTTCCTGGACTATTTTTTGCTTATGACAGATGTCTTCTCATCTCAATTGCCCTCTCCTATTCTTCGACTAAACTATTTTTGTCCTTCATTTCCCAATGCAGCTCATTTCCCAATGCAGCTCATTTCCCTTTCTAGCCTTCAGTACAGGTAAATACTGCCTCATGCTACCCACAGATTTTCTTTCACTTCTCATGCCTTTTTTTTATTATGCTGTATTCTGCTAAACTGGCATTTTACTGGGGTCTGAATCTTTGCCCATTAACAAAGCTGTACCTGTCTTCCTTCTAGGTTATATTCCTAGTGTAATTTCCTTCTCTTCACATTTCATATGAAATCTTTTGCTAAAATTCACATATTTTATTCAGTGTAAAATATGTGCTGGTACTTCACCTTTGTGATTTTTTAGCTTACACTTCAGTTGTAAGGGTTGTCCCAGTCCAATTCTCTGTATACAGGTCAAGTGAACTCCATCTTAAAAATAATATAATCTATGCTACTGCTGGTACTACTTAGGGGCTGTAACAAAGCTGCTTAGCAACCTTCCTATCATTCCGGCCATGGTTTGGATGTGACAAGTTTGTGTCTGTTTGCTCCCAGATGAACTCTGTCCTCTAGCTTGGGTGCTTCTCTTTCTTTGAAATTAACACCGTGGTGTATTTATAGCAAATGATTATGTTGCATATTGATAAACTGAACCTTGCTAATAGGAAGATGTTCTGAGCTGTTTTGTTTCCTGTTCTGTTCGGGAATGCAGAACTAGCACGCTGGTCTCCAGTTTTAGCACGTGAATGCTGCACTGCTGCACAAGCAGTGGGCAGCATATTAAGAGTGGTTGAAGACTAATAGAGATGACAGATAAATTAGGTTTTGGGGGTGCCGAGCTGTTAAAATGCTTTTCTGAATGACAATAAGTAGTTTTATGAGCAGTTAACAAAAAAAAGTTGTTTTTTTCAGAGTTTCCAGTCTTTATGATGGGAGGCAGTATGAATTCCCTCATACTTGATAAGGGTTCTCCTGTTCTGCAGCCTTTTCCTGAGCCAGTGTCTCTACCAGTGTCCCCTTTTCTAGATAGCTTCCTGTTTTGTCTTAACCTGTAGAAATGCAATATCTTGCAAGCTCTCTTCCTATGTCACATTAGTTCCAATTAGATTGAAGGTTAAAAATCCAGTAGTGGGTATTGACAAGGAGGCATGTAAACTTAGTGTGCTTACAGGGGTAACCAGCTTTAAAACCATGCATGCAAAAGTGATGACTCTATAGGATCCATTTGGATATTGAATGTTATTGTGCATACTTCAATCAAAGTATAATTATTAAATTTTAGCTCCCCAAGTGCAAGTCTCACATGCTTAAAAATACTAAGGTTGTTTGACAAAAAGTATATATGACTAAAGAGTTTTTGTGGAAATAAAAGGCCAGTCTCGTGCCTGGACTAGCTCTGCTTACCACAGTCCTTTGCAGAGTGGAGATAATGCTGATATTCTTGAAATATCAGACATATACAACCCATTGAGGAGGTTAAGTGTTAGAGTGCTAAAGCTTTACACCTCTGGGACTTGCTATTGGTTTAAGTGGAAGAAAGTGAGCAAGAGCATTTGACTGTCATGATTTACTGGGTATTAAGTACTTAGGAAAATTCTCTATTGGAGTGTGTCTCGCCTTCCAACACCCATTTTTTGAACCTCTGGTTTTCAAGAGCCTTTTTTTTTTTTTTTGGCCCTAGCATTTTTTTTTTTGATTCTAGCATTCTTCATTTAAAAGACTACAGTGTTTCACCATACGATTACTTCATAGCAGTAGCATT
The DNA here is from genome assembly GCA_013396655.1 of Campylorhamphus procurvoides. Classification (NCBI taxonomy): domain Eukaryota; kingdom Metazoa; phylum Chordata; class Aves; order Passeriformes; family Dendrocolaptidae; genus Campylorhamphus; species Campylorhamphus procurvoides. The sequence goes on along the minus strand of WBMV01005348.1, from coordinate 440,913 downwards.
TTTCTGAATTGCTCTAGAGCAAATTTTTGTTTCATTACTTAAAAATCCCTTTAAATGCTTAAACTTGCTAGAATCAATTGGTAAGTTATTCCACTGGTTTGGAGTTAATTTGATTTCATTTTCAGTAGGGATTTGTCTAGGCTTGTCTGGACTGTAGCAGCTTGTTATGTCTCAAATATTTGTGGTAATAGTAATGAGAATAAAAGATGTGCACTGGCTAAGAAAATTTCCAGTAAGTGAATTTGCTCTAGTGTGAAAGACCACTCCCAGCATTTTAAGGCAATAAAACAACTTACTTTTTATGTCAGTTTTACACAGTTTTGTCACTTTTATCCCTTTCCATATGGGATAACTCTGGAATTTGCTATTTTCCAGCTGATAAAAGGGATCCTGTGTCTCCTGTCTTTTACTGCTAAGGCATGTTGTGCTCCCTCCAATTTCTGTTCCCCTCTGCCTTCCTTACTGCTGAAGAAAGTCTCACTTAAAACTTTGAAAGTGTGGACCCTTATGATTCATGCTTGTCAGTCCCCAGAAACCTGGATTGCTGTGGGAAAGTGACACATTGCAGTTGTTTGATCCGTGGGCTCTGGAGGACATGATTTTATGTGTAAAGTGGTTTTTTTTTTCCCTTCCTATCATGAACACAGATATATAAGTTTCATTTGGGAAGTGTCTGAAAAGGACCTCTGTCTCCAGTGGGGTGATCTTTCAGATTTGGTCTAGCTTCATGAGTCATGGTTAGTTTCATTTGTAACTAGTCTGAGCTGTTAGCTCTTGCTTAACAGAAGCTTGGGATTGTGGTTTAGGATGTCATTATGGAAAAAGGACATTGTGAACTTAACTGGAAATTATATTAATCTTTAATGTGTTGTATTGAAGCTTTCAAATATCAAAATGGTAATCCAGAAAGCTTAAGATTCCTACAGAGTCAGGAAAGAGTGAATGTCAATTAGTTTTTCAGAAAAAAAGAGAAGAGTGTATTGTGGAAGTGACAAGATTTCTGGTCAGAGAATGTTTCCAGTGTTACCTAACATGCCAGTGACACAGCGAAAGTTTGGCAGAGATCTCTCTGTATGCAATATTAAATATTGTGCTGGAAAATGCTAGCATGGTTGTCAGTTAGTGATTAGAGGAGAAAAGATGATGAAATAGTGTTCCAGAGACGATGAAAATAGAAAGTGATATCATCTAGTTTAGAGGGAGATTCAGTAGAATGCGGTCTTGCAGTGGGTTCAGTGTCATATATATGCACAAATATTCCCTGAAGCTGCCTTGCATATAATTCCTTTTTTTCCCTCTCGTTGAAGAATGTCCCACTGAAATGGAATGGAGTAGGTGACACATTTGGATTCTTATCACTCAGTGATTTAAGCAGTGTGTACATGAAGCTAGTCATCTGGGTTCTGTCTGCAGGCAATGAACAATGACAGGCTCATCCTGAGGCTTTACCCCACCTCAGACTGATATTAAAGCAAGGTGATATTGATCCACTCTGGTCTCCTTTTTTTTTATTATTTATTATCTAACCTTCTGACTTGTCCTATGGGACTGGTTTTGCACAACAGAAACCTGCTCCCCCTAACTATTAAAATTTCAGAGCACGCTACCTATTTCCGAATTTCCATTCAATTAAAAACTTTGGTTAGGGCATTTCTTTGATCTATGACCTGTCTTCTTTCTTCTTTTCCTTATTTTATTTGCCCTAGTCCCCAGGGAGAATATATTAGTTTACATTATTTTTTCGACTTCATTTCTGTCTCTTCATAAATGAATACACTAGGCCATGTGTTGCTCTGAAGAGCTTGTAGCACATGCCCAACTGGGATCAAAAATGGCTGGAAAAGCTGAAAGCTGCAATAAACTGCCAGTTTCTGTGTTTGTGTCTTGTTACCAGATAGAAGCTTATATATTTAATATATGATAGAAAAGTCTGTGAAAAGACAGAGAGAATAGGATGCATGAGAAATTAAAAAGAAGTGGGAACCTATAATATTTACTGAGAGTCTGTCCCTCCCTTGCACCCGCCATCACTCTCCCCCAGTAATTTTAACATCTTTGGTTAAATTTGTCTTTCCTTGTAGAGGAAGTGACTCTGATGCCTTAAATCTTGCACATCACAGGATGGAGAAAATCATGCAGTACAAATGGGTTAATGTGGGTGGTAGCATAGGCTGCATAGAGGAATGAAGGGACTGAGTTAGGTGTGATCATGAGTGACCTCGCTGCCTGTATTACTCTTTCCTTCACAGCCTCAAAAGAGCCGCACTGCAACCTGAGTGAATGCAACACAGTTGCATAAGAGTAATCCTTAACCTTTTTTTTCCCCCAGGGAACGTGAACTGGCCTTTAATTTAGCAGTCTGTCTTAGTTGCTGGTCCACTACTATTCTGTAGTACTGATATGTTTCTTTCCAAGTACCAGTGATAATAACAAGTGGCAACATTCAGCAGAAGGTCCTGGAGGTCATGAGGCAATGAGCTGGGGAGGGATGAACAGCCTGTGCTGCAGCTGGGCTTGGTGAGGGAAAAGCAGCAACAGGAACAGAGCAGGAGCAGAGGGAAGCTCCTTTACATGCACTTGCACAGGAGTTTTGTTAGTCCTATCAGGAGCTTGAGCTGCCAGCTGTGGTCAGTGTCAGGACTGGGGGGGAGCTTTGCCGGGCAGAAGTTTTGCTTCTACACCCCTTTTCCGAAAGCATAATGTTTGTCTGCTAGGAAATTCGCTGAAGATGGGTTTGGTTTAAAGTACTTGACGTTTACTAAATGGCTGCTGTGGCAACACTTCTGTGAGTAACAGATGGCACCTTTTGACATCATTCAGTCACACTGCAGCCATTCAATCCTCTCCTTGCCTTTTGCATAAAGGAGAGGAGATTTCAGTGCCTTGGGGATGAATGTGGACATTTCTCTTTCTTACCCTTATTGATTTCCTGTTATTACTTGTAGCATAATAGTGGTAATAGCTTGAGTGCACTGTTTTTCTCAGCAATAAACAATGTGATAAACTGCTGGTCCTTTCATCTCTTAATTTGCCCTGCTGGCAGCCACATTAAGGCTTTTTGCATATCACAGTGATAGTTTTATTACTTTATTAATTTAGAATGGTGGACAACCTGAATGAAGAATGGAGGTACAAATGTAGTTCACATCTGATACTGAGAAAATCTGGTGTCTGGAACTGAATATTGTAGTTCACATCTGACACCAAGAAAATCTGGACCTTAATATTGATTATTACACACACAGTGTCAGCTTTTGGTCTGTGTTTGGACATTCCAGCTCTTGTGACTACAGGGGAAACCCAGACATTTGATTTAGACTGGATAGGTAGCTTCAGATGTCTTATACCAGCTAGTAAGCTCATTTGTCCTTGACTAAAGGGACTGCATTTGTGTATATCCAGTATAACTTTGAATGACTTTGATAATTCTTTACCATCAGCATAAGTCTAGACCTCAGGATAGGTGGGTAAGCTTGCCCAAGGAAATGGGTAAATGCTTTGGTAGTTAATTCACTTTAAGCATTATGGTACTGCACCTGTACTGTAACAGGTATCCAGATTTAGGTAGTTTGAAAAATAATGCAGTGGTTTCCATGAGTTGCTATTGCAGCAGACCATGGTATAGTTGTCTGCTTTCTACAGTATCTTAAGATGAGATCCATATGGAAGATGCTACTTACGTAGTATCTCATCTCTGGAAGTTTCTGACACCTGGCTTATATCTATGTAAACTTTGTATTGTGACTTTGAAGCTAGCACTGTGTAACAATTGAGTAGAAAGGACTGTGTCATCAGTTATTCCATCTCACCCTCAAAGCTGTACTGCTTTAATATGGTATTTTACTATAGTGATGATTTTGTTTTTATTTAATGTCAAGTTGCTGTGCTAGAAGCTGTAACAACTACTTCTATGTATAGGTTCCTAAAAATTGTATTTTTGGTGAGTATTTTTCTTTTGGGTTTGTTAAATGAGACTAGTTGATCATATATAGCATATGGTATGTAGGATCTTTGCACAGGAGTTATGAGGGGTCATTGAGTGACCTATAAACTGGATTTGAAGAGCGAAAAGGAATAAAACCAGGCTTACTAGAGATAAGCCTGGGGGCATCACAGCAATGTTTAAGGGATGGTGTACTAGCAAGGTCCTTCTATCTGCTATTTCAGTGGGAATAGGGGATAGAGACACAATAAGCAGCAAAAATGCAAGGGTTATTGATGTGTTAGAAATAACGGAAGCTCCTGAGAATGATTGTGTTGGAATTAGGACTTCTCCCCCGAAAACGAAGTGGAATCAAGAGCCCAGCTGAGGTGCATCTACACCAATGCACACACCATGGGCAAGAAACAGGAGGAAATGGAAGCCATAGGATAGCAGGAAAGTTATGACATTGTTGCAATCACAGAAACCCGGTGGGATGACTCACAGCTGGAATGCTGCAAAGGTAGACTACAACCTCTTAAGAATGGATAGGCAAGGAGTGAGAGGTAGTGGGGTAGCCCTGTATGTTATGGCGTGTCTTGATTGTCTGGAGCTTAATGTAAGTGGCAACAGGGTTGAGCATTTATAGGTAAGAACCAGGGGGAAGGCCAGCATGGCAGCTGTCCTGGTGGGAGGCTGTTTCAAGCCACCCAACCAGGATGAAGTTGAAATACTCTATAAGCATCTGGGAGAAGTCTCACAATTGCTAGCCCTTCTTCTTTTGGGGAACTTCAGCTTACTAGCTGTGAAATGCAACACATCAAAGAGAAAAAGGTCTAGAATGTTCCTGAAGTCTGTAGAAGAGACCTTCCCAACACAGCTAATGAGGGAGCCAGCGAGGGAAGGTGCCCTGCTGGATCTACTGTTTGTGAGCAAAGAAGGACTGCTCAGTGATGTGGTGCTTGGAGGATGTCCTGGGCAAAGTCGATCATACAGTGACAGTTTTTGCTTCCAGAAGTAAGGAAGGGGGTAGCAGAACTGCCACCTTGGGCTTGAGGGGGCAGACTCAGGTCCATTTATAAGCCCAGTTGGCAGAGTCCTTGGGAGGCAGTCCTGAAGGGCAAAGGAGTCTAGGAGGGCTGGATGTGCTTTAAGAGGGAAATCTTAAAGACACAGGAGCAGGTCATCGCCATGTGTCTGAAAATGAGCCAATAGAGATGAAGACAGTCATGGATGAACAGAGAGCATTGGATGGAACTTTAGGAAATAAGGGAGAGTTTATGACATTAAGAAGAGGCAGGCAACTGAAGAGGACTACAAGGATGTCATGAGGTATTGCAGGGAGAAAATTACAAGGGCCAAAGCCCAACTAGAACTTAAACTGGGTAATGCTGTAAAAGACAACAAAATGTATTTTTTCAAATAAATTAGCAGCAAAAGAAGGGTCAAGGAGAATCTCCATCATTTACTGGATACAGGGGGAAATACCAGCTTCCCAAGGAAGTGGTGTAGTCATCACCCTGGGAGATATTTAAAAGAGGTGTAGATGTGTCGCTTAGGCACATGGTTTAGTGGTGAACTTGGCGGAGCTGGCTTAACGGTTGAACTTGGTGATCTTTAAGTTCTTTTTCAATCTAAATGATTCTATGACTCTCATGTTTAAGACATATATAACATTAGGTAATTAGTTGTTGACAAACTGCTTGCAAGTTCGTGACTACAGGAAGAGAACAAAGGTCAAATGCTTTGCCTAGGGCCATAAATGCATTCAGTGCCTAGTACAAAGTAGTTTCTGGCTTTCTTGCTGTAGACTCTTGCATGCAGAGAGGCTATTTTCAGTTGTGCAAAGACTGCAATAACACAAGGTCGAGCCAAAGAATATAAAAATCAGAGGAAAGCTGGAGACATTTTCTCTGCTGCACTCTTCCAACTTTCAGTAATCAATAGCACTATGGAGATTTGCTGAGCCATAGTTTGCATCCAAACCATCATATTTTACAGGTTGTGATGAATCCATCCTCTACAGATGGCTAATATTTTATAAACTTACTTAAACTGTTATCCTTTTGCATATCCTGTAGCAGTGAGCTCCATGAGGTAATTACAGGTTTCATGGAAGCTCTTTGATTTTGCTGTCTGTAAATGTTTTGCTTGTATTCCACAATATCCATTTTCTTCACTGTGTTGAGACTTCCATCCTGTTCTGTGCAGAGGGTACAAGGTTTTGAGAGCTGGGCTCAGGACACCTGGCTATGTGTGGGCACGTGGTGACTGTCCTTCTGCCTCTTCTCTTGTGCCAGGTTGCGTGCGAGTGGAGTGACTGGCCTCTCTACTTGACATTCCTTGGCTATAGGAAAGTAAAGGAATATCCTTTACTTCATTTTATCTTCAACCTAACTGTTTCTTGGCCTGTTTTCTTTTGGCAGAAAAAGGTGTCAGTGGCACTTTTGCTGACTTTCTGGAAAGAAATTCAGCAATTCGGTAAAGTGTCTGACCTTCCCCACACCCTCTGTGTTGCAAATGTGCTGTCACATTTTCAGCCTGGAAATTGAAAAGTATTTAATTCTTAAAACTATCAGGCAGTTATTTCAATTAGTTTTACTTAAACCTCCTAAACTCACTTACTCCTACTAATTAAAACAGAGAAGTTGAAAGTCGCATGCAAACTATTTTTAATACACAACCAACTGTACTTTATATGGAGGATAGCAATAGTAGACAAGGTGAGCATTAATACCCATTGAAATCTTGAGTGGTTTCTGTTGTTTCTTTTTAATACCAAATTATCAGGGGCATGTTTGATGTTGTGTTTTAATGCTGGACTGGTTTCCTTCCCTTACCCATCATGAGAGAAAGAAGCAAAGAGGAGGCTGCATTCTCTGTTAAACCCACTGTGACTGTGATGCTTCCTGCAAAGATGGTGCAGGTCCTTGTGCAGTGATGGGTCCCTCTGGCAGGAGAGGGACCTTGCAAGTGCAGCAGCAGCATCTCTGCAGTACAATGTCTTCCCAGGTTTGCCAGCATTGCTCCAAAATGCTCAAAAGCACTAAAAGCAAATTTTCAAGGTCTTTCCATTTTCTAGGTGGAATTCCCTTGTCTGAGGATGACACTTTTTCTGATTCCTCATGATTGTTCATTGGAAACCTTCTCACTTGCCTTCCACAGCAGCCATCCACAATGTTTGCCTATGCAGCTCAGCTCATGCTCTATAGGATAGAAGATTTCCCTTTCTCTCCTCTTTTCAGAAATAGAAGGGAAGCTGGAAAGTGCTTCATCTCTTTCCTGTGCTGGGCAGCTAGCCAGCCATTTGTGGCGAATGGATCACCTCTTGCAAGGATCTAACAGTGGAGGGAAAAATACCATCGTGAAACCTTTCAAGTGGTTTTGGACCACCACTAGATTAACAGACGAAGATCTCAAATAAATTCTAATGGCATAAAATACCTGCTGAAAGCTCATGAAACCTTTAATAGAAAATAAGGGGGGAAAAAAATGTTATATTGGGAACATGCTCTAAAAAAGCTGCATACCTGTTGTATTTTATATGTGATAGGTCAAAATGCTAATAGAAAGTTTAACACCTTGTAATAAATCCTGTGGCTTAGAGTAATTCCTCTTGAACTCCTAACATTTCTGTAAATCCTGGATGTGGAATACCTGATCTGTAGAACTGCTCTGCTACAACCTGGCTTGCTTTGTAGTGGTGCACTGATTATCTGTGGTGCTATCTCATGGCATGTCTCCCAGTAGCTTTTTCCCTACCCCAGAGACCAAATTTTGCCTTAAGATCATAATTCTTAGTGAGATAATTGATGATCTTGTTGTGGGATAGAGCTTGGCCTCAGGAGATACTGGTTTTTCAAGCTCCCAGCTGGGAGGAGCAGCTGGGGTGTTGTGAGGAACACACACACCAGAAATAGCCACAAAGGCCCAGGAATGTTGTTTGTGTTTGTGCAACTCCTTGTGCTCAAGACATAAAGGGCCACCCTGGAAGAAACCAACAAGATAAACAAAACAGCTAACTCCTGCTTTGCCCTGGGAAGCCAAGACGCTTCAGCAACTTCTGTTTCCTCACTTAGGACCTGGGAATTAATTGAGGATCTTAGAGTTCAGGTCTCCTGTGCCACATGGCTTACACTGCGGCCATCGTGATTCTAAAGCTCACAAGAGCAGTGAGAAGATGTATCAGGTTCCTGTGGTGGCAGCGTGGAGAGGCAAGGAGGAGTTGGGACTGCCCAACATCCTCAGTTTTGATGTTCTGACTGTTTCTCTGCACTGGGAGCTGCAGTTGTTCAGTGAACCACTTGTCCTACCAAAACCGAGTTGGGCACGCGAGTGTGCCAGGAGTGGTGGATGCGTGAGCATTGCTTCTCTTCTCTGCAACATCTCAGGAATACCAAAGTCATGCTGCAGTCATATGAAATAAAACAAGACCTCTTGTTTTCCTTTTCTAAAATGAAACATTGGAATAGTTTGTTTATACAGGTAAGGCCCTGAATAATTCTTTTTTATGCTAGTGGAAATAAAACATGCAAGCATTGTTTGAGTTTTTGTGACCCACCACTGACAGTAATTCTTGTTGCTCTTTCTTTCCTTGCAGTACAGCAAGGGGTTTGGAGTTTTCTAGTGCCAAACTATGTAATTCAGGCAGACTTTCTGTCTGTCACAGCAGCAGTCTTTTTCTTATGCTCAAACAGTGTTTGACACGACCAAATTTCATTTACATGTTGAAGTTTTAATGAAGTGGCCTCTTTGAAGAAAACTGTTTAGAGTATCTCCAGACATTGAATTGCTGCAGATAGTGGCCAGGCACTCCAGCGGGGGAGTCTGCCAGCCCTTCCTTTCCAGGACAGCATTTAGAGGAGGCTTGTGCAGCTCTGTTTGAAGACATGCACCCAGGAGCCTGTTAGTTACATTGCAGCATTCAAAGCTTCCACAGTGATGGTACTTTATCTCTCTTGTGCAGTAGTACAGCAGAGCTAAAAAAATGTCTGCATAATGGAGTGTCAGGTGAAACCTTTTTTTATTCATTTCTTCTGGATACAAATTAAGCAGCATAAATTTGTCTTCTCAGAGTCATAAAGGATCTGTGATATTTTAAATTTACAGCTTGAATTTTAACAGAAAGCAAATATTTCAGCAAGATCATCTCTAAGAGAAGAATTATTAACACTGACTTTGCTAATTATGTTTTGTCTAGGTGGAGTTATTTTTTCTTAGTTATAGTAATGATTTACAGATTTCAATCTGCTTCTAAGGGAGCAAGCAAAAGTCTTGAACACCCTTGCCTATATCTTTTTCCTGTTCATTTTAGTGCTAATTTTTCAGTCAATTTAATTTTAAGTATGTGATATTTTCTGTAGTCAGCTATACCCCACAAACCTCAATTCAATCACTCTTCTAGCATGACTGCAAGGAAGGTAGGGAAACATTGCTCCCACCACTTCAGAAAGAAAATCAAGGCAAAAAGTCTCCTGGCTAATGTGCAGGTTGTAGAAAGCCTGTGACTTTGCTAGGGTTCAGGTCAGTGGCGGAGCAGGGCTGTGATGTTGGGTATACTACAGTTGTGTTTTGGACATGAGGTCTGCAGAGCTGACTCTTGGTTTGCACTTTGCAGTAGCTAAACCTGCTCCTCATGTATTTGCCATGCAGAGCTGTGGCCTCTGAGCCTTGCCAGGACAGTGTTGAATCTAATGCAGTCTTGGTCTCTGCACCTAGCTGTCCTTGCTCAAGGTCTAAGGAGAGAGGTTGTGGGGTTGTGCTGCAGTTAGCCTCACTTCATATGAGGCACCTTCCCCAGCTGCTGTTTTATTCTATGAGTAAGGCCCTCTCCTTCTGCAAGTTGTCAAGTGACAACTTGCTGTTAGCATCTTTTTTACAACCCAGTAACACCAGGGTCACTCAGATCCTTGATCTGTGTATTTTAGTAAAACAAACAAGTGAAAAGGAATAATGTGTTTCTTCCTGGATAATAATAATTTTCTTCTACAAAACATAGGATATACTGAATAATGTTCAAAAGCAGCATTCCTAAAATGCTTAAGATTTAGGACTACCTTATATATGTGGAATATATTTTGCATTGCAGTATTTTTTCTGCAAGTTTTATCATTTATAAAATATTCATTCATTAGACAAAAGAACATAAATGACTTCGTCTGTTTATTTCTGATAATTGCATTCAAGGTTTTAGAACTGCAGTGCTCATCCTCTCACCCTGTGCTTTTAGTCACAAGATGAAATTAGGAAGCAAACTCTCTCTGAAGCTTTTTGTTTTGGTCTTTATTTCCTCAACTCTTGGTTGGTTCCAGCTTGGAATGAATTACTCAGTGAACCAAAGTGCTTAAATAAACTGTCAAGAAAGATATATTATCAGTATTTGCAGAAGAGACTGGTGCTGTCAGAATCTGGTTTAGCACTTTGTATTCTAGGTGTTTAACCACTGACTTCCAGTTAACTTGTTACTAATAAACCACTTTAAGTATTTTACTTGTTTTAAAACTTTGACAAGCTTGTACTATTTCAATTATTCAGTGTAAGTAAAACAGTATTAATATGTTTTAATAGACATAATTGTTTTCATTTTGAGTTTAAATAGGTTTATTAAAGAGAGATGCACTCAAATGCAATAGCATTATTTAAAAAAAAAAGGAAAAAAAAAGCAGTGATTAGGTTTTCCTTGGTCCTTTCTTAATTGACCCTTACTCACCTTTAGTTTGACAAGAGGCATCCTGGAGAGGCAAGGTTCATCAGTTTCTAGTTCTTAGGCCACAGACAGATGAAGCTTGTGCAGAAGCATGAGAACCCTAGACATCCATTCACAGAATCACAGAATCATTTAAACTGGAAAAGACTGCTAATGTCATTGTCTGCAATGTTTACCTGACATTACCAAATCCACCACTAAACCATATCCCTCAATGCCACATATACGTGTCTTTTAAATATCTCCGGGGATGGTGACTCCATCGCTTCCCTGAACATCCTGTTCCAATGCTTGATCACAGTTTCAGTGAAGAAATTTATATTAATATCTAATTTAGTTCTCTCCTGGCACAACTTAAGGCCATTTCCTCCTGTCTTTTCACTTATTACCTGGGACAAAAGACCAACTGCCCACTTTGCTACAACCTCCTTTAGTAGGAGGTTGTAAAGAGGGACAAGGTCTCCCCTCAGCTTTTTTTCTGGGCTAAACAACCCCAGCTCCCTCAGCTGCTCTTCATCATACTTGTGCCCCGGACCCTTCACCAGCTCTATTGTTCTTCTCTGGACATGCTCCAGCACTTCAATGTCTTTCTTGTAGTGTGGAGGCCAAAACAACACAGGATTTGAGGTGCTGCCTCGCCAGTGCCAAGTGCAGGGGGACAATCTCTGCTGGCCACGCTATTGCTGATACAAGCCAGGATGTCTTTGGCCTTCTTGGCAATCTTGGCACACTGTAGGCTCACCTCCAGCAGCTGTTGACCAACACCCCCACGTCCTTTTCTCCCAGGCAATTTTCCAGCCACTTTTCCCAGTTCAGTTGCTAATGATCTTTTTTTTTTTTAATCAGTTAGTGTTTTTTATTTAGATCTGGTCTTCATTGCAGCCTGTCTTAGCCTTTATGAGGTTTTAAAATTGTTCTGTTTCAGGGATCATGTGTTAACTCCCACTCACTTTTTATTACAATTCATGAAAACTACTCCCAAAATGTATGTATTCTACAAAGCAGTCTGCAGGGTAGTGCTTAACCAAGGTAGCTTTTTAACCTGACTTCTTCATTTATGTGCATGGAAAAGAGGAGTTCTCAGTCTTGTGGTCTACAGTCTGGATGAAGCCACGTCTTTTGCCATTTTGTCCTCTTTTGTTTCGTACTATGTATTTTTTTTTCTTCTACAATACATTGCTGGGGATCCCTGATGTTTGTCAGGAATCATTGTGTTGTCAGAGTCCCTGCAAAACAGCTGAGTGGGGAAAACAACAGTTGAATAAATTTGGTGCACTGAGCAAATGTTTAATGAGGATAGAGGCAGCAGAGGAGTGAAGCTACAAGGAACAACTAAAGTACTGCATTTCCCCTGTGACTCTCATCTCCATCACTTTGCTTGGTACAAAGAGCTGAAGCCAGCTGCCTTCTAGCATACAAACACAGCAAATTACAGCAGATGATTCTCATCCCTGACACAGTCTGTGTATGCTCTCCTGTCAATAAAGAAGTGCCACAAACACAGTGCAGTGGGCCAAGGAGAGCAGTCTCTTGACACAGGAACATCATGGTAGCTTTGTCACATAGCCACCACAGACCCCACTGAGAAATTCAGAATGACAGCTCCCATTCACTGCCGCAGGGATTCCTGACCTCATCTGAAGCTAGGGATTTCCCTGAACTGATGTGGAGACCATTTTTATTTCAGTTTTGTTTTGGCAACTGTTTTGCTCCTAACAATTGTCATGTACTTTTATAGGAAAGAAGGTACCTGAAAAATGGCACACATACTCTGGTGGGAATTTATGTCATCCAACTTTGTTAATTTAAAAGGGAATGCATTTGATTCTAAAATGGTGAGGAGAGGGAGAGTGAGCTCCTTTTCCAGGGCAGCCTGTGGTTGCTGGCTACAGAAAAAGCCTTGAAGTGACAGAGTTATCTCGGCTTTAGGTCACTGCACTTGATGAACCTGACCTTGGGTAACGTATTTATTTAGGTAATGTATTTATTTCCTGCTACTTTGAGGGAGAGAGGGGAGAACATTACCTCTGTATGTTCAAGCTGGTACTTATATTGAAGCAAAAGTGGGAAGATGAGGCAGGAGTGGTCCATTCCCCTCTGGGGCAGTTTAATCACTTTGCAAGCATCAGCAACCAAGTAAGTGTCAGCTATGCCTTCTTTTTCTGGGATTTGTTACTTAGAAATCCTGGATCTTTGCAAAGGCCTGCATTCCTCTCTACGGTTGCTATGTTGATTTCATTGTGGCTTTCCTTGTTGAGAAACTTTATTGATGATCTTTCTGCTTCCAAACCAATGAGCAATCAGTGGCCAAAATATGTTTCAAATCTCATTTAACCACAGAACTGCCAGCTTTCTCATCGTGGTTGCTCTGGAAGCTCCAGCCTTTCTACCTCTATCATAGGTCCCAGCTGTCATGCCTGCTGCTGAGATCTCTGCTGGGATCTGTGCCAGAGCTGAGCCTTGCTGTGGGCTGGCAGCCTCTGCTCTGACATGGAGCCAATCTCTGCCTCCAGACTCAAGCCCAGTGAGACCAAGAATGAGAAGAGCTCAGCTCAAGGGCAGGCGGTGAATTTCCTTTGGCCCGAAGGAGGCTTTTGGGGATTTGCATAATGCTTGCATGGTTCGATCCCTGGATAATAACAAATAGTTGCAGTGAGTGAAACGACAGAAGTGGCCAGAGTTACGAGAAACCTGTCAAAAGCAAAACAGTATCGAGTTGTGGTACTTTTGCCAAAATGAGTTAGGCTCAGATTTTATCTAAGCTAATATAAAAGATTAAAGTGGGGGTGATCACAAGGTCAAGCACCAGGCTGGAGGTTCACTTCAGCTAAAAGGCAGCAATTACAGCCTGTCCATAGACAGAAAGGACTGCCAGAGCATTCAAAAGCTTTATGAACAGTCATGCCTTGTTCTCAGTAGAGTATGTGTTATAATTGTTTATTTTTCATGATGTTCATGAAGTGATTCTTCACATCTTGGTGAGTAATTGGAGTAGTGTCTTGGGTTTTTCTTCTTGCATATATATATAGAGCTTAACACATATATAGCTGGATATAAGAAACTTGGTACTGATGCAAGGCACTTTCCAGTTCTCTAGTAACCTAATCATGGGGCTCTCATAGCCTCAGAGAGTTGGAATAGCTGTGCTAGCCTTATCAGCATCTTCATTTGCATTTGGGGTCAAGTAAGTGACCTTTATTTGAATGAACAACTTCTACTGTAAGGGAATGGCCTCACTGACATCATGTGAATTGAGGTTATTTGGAGGGAACAACAAAAGAAAGAAACCACAGGATTTTATTAGTGCCCTGATGTCCATTACCTACGGTCCAAAAATACTGGTGTCAGTAGCAGAGCGGGTCAGGAGGGTCACAGTCCACTGGTCAGATGTTTCACATTAAGATTTGGGAGGGGAAGATAGATTGCAGAGAGGACACACAATAAAACAATTTTGGATAATCAGGGAAGGCTGAAACTCACTTGAGGTGTAAGGGTTGCTTTTGAGGACCATGCACACCTTTTTATTTAGTGTCTGTTGTATCCCACCTCCCTCTATGTCTTCCCTTAAGAGTTTCAAAGAGGTTAGAGCTGTAAATGCCCCTGTAGTGCTGCTCCTTCCCCATAAAGGGGTAGCCCAGTGACTATCTCAGGACTTCCACCAGCCAACCGTATGGGACTTCTGTACTCCGAGGTTCCTTTGTGACAAGTGCCGGAGCTCTTTCCTGCTAAGACTGGTATCTATCTGGCTCTGGAGATTTTAAAATTAAGCATCAAACCTGGGGAAGGCTTCTGTAATCTTTCTCCACAGCTGCTGGGAAGAGCTACCCATTGCCCTGCAAGGTGGTCCATCCAGTCCTAGAGACAGTATCTCTGGTGGGTGGTGTGAACCACTGTGTATTTCTGGTTCTCTGATCACAGCAAGAGAAGCCTCAGCTTGATTTCACAGAACTAAAGTTGAGCCTTGATTTTCTGTGAGATGGCGAGAATAAAGCTGGTGTCTGGCAAGGGCTTGAGAGTATGGCTGTGTGGGTGGTGTAGAGCAATGATTTAGATACTTCCTTGCATAGAAAGAAGACAAAGTGCAGTCATATTTAAAAGCTGCTGGTTTCAGAGGTAGATAAACAGGTTTCCTTGGCATTTCATCAGGTGCTGAGTGAATCAATGTTAAATATATTCAGTTTTCTTTCCTTTTTTAAGATTGTCATTGTTTGAGAAATTAAATGCCTAAATGTTTTTTATTTAGTCTGTTAATAGAAATAGGGAGAGATGTTATCATTAAGTTTTGTTTGGTTCAAGATCTTTTGGTCCCATTTTTAAATAGGAAATATTCATAAGTTCCTTACCATTTTTGTAGTAAAAGTTAATGTTACTTGAACAGTTAGCTGTGCTCAAGAAGAAATTGCACCTACTGTGCAAAAATTGTTATTCTGAAGCAAAAGACCAGGGTCTTTAATACCTAATTTGTGGAGTTTAAACATTTAGAAGACAGTTTATTTACATGGTATTTTATAAAAAGAAATATTTCGCACTTATTAGGAAAAAAACCCACTAACCTGTTTTTATCACAAGGAGGAGTTAAAGGTTATAAGTATATATAGATGTTTTGAAGGCAAAGCTGTTTTAGACATAAGGTAGTAAAAATTTACTCTCTAATTGGAATCTGAAATTCCATAGCTGCATGTAAAAATGTGTGTTACAGCTGTGTCATTGCCCCAAGCAGAGGCATCCCCCTGCACCATGACGGATGAATCTCCTTTCTGCCTGCTCCATCCTCTCCCTCAGCCCTATAAATGCAGTGCTCTAACACAGTGAATTTTTGAATGTGTTGTGATTGCACAAAAATTCTAAGTATTTGAAACATTTCAAATATCTGCATTATATTATAGTGGAAATAACTTGTGTGTTATAACTGAGACTTTGCCAATGTCTCTTCTGCAAGAGTGTTCTGTTTTACATTCCCAAACACATGCCAGACTTCAACCACAATACATTTTTCTTTTATTCTTAACATAACCATGCTATTCTAATATGCACTTTTTTTTTCCCCATGAGCTAGCTTTTGCCATAGTTTCTGTCACTTCAGGCAAAATATCCCTACTGCATTTAGGCAGAAGGTTTTAACTAAGGTGAGACCTTTTTATCTTCTCTTTAAGTGTAGAATCAGTCATTTTAAGGCAAAAGGTGCTAGATATAGGCTGGAAATCAAGATATGGTTCCACATTAATTTCCTGGGTTGTTTTTACTTCTTCATCAAAAAATTAAGAGGCTTGAGTTCCTGTTATGAGTTCCTCTTTCTCCTGTTAAGCTGATAATTATGAGGCAATCAGGCCAGCACTAGTTCTGTTAAGTCCTATGCAGATGGCAAATATAGCCCAGAGGAGATTTGAAGGTAGTAAATATTAGGTCTGCATAAGTAGAGTGGAAGAAGAGTAGTATGGCTGTTTGCAAAACGAATTGGCTGGATAGTTGCACTCAAAGAGTTATGGTCAATGGCTCAGAGTCCGAGTGGAGACAGTGGGATTGAGTGCATCCTCAGCAACTTTGCCATCAACACCAAGCTTTGTGGTGATGTCAATACACTAGAGAGTAGGTGTACCATCCAGAGGGACCTCGACTTGAGAGGTGGTCTTGTACAAACCTCACAAAGTTCAACAAGGCCAAGAGCAAGATCCTGCATCTGGTCCACGCAATCCCAAGCTCAAGTACAGGCTGGGCAGAGAATGTATTGAGCATAGCAATGGTGGGAATTTTGGGGGTGTTGGTGGATGAGAAGCTCAACATGACTGTGTGCTTTCAGACTAAAAAACTAATTGTATCCTGGGCATCAAAAGGCAGTATGGCCAGCAGGTCAAAGGAGGGGATTCTCCTGCTTTACTCTGCTCTGGTAAAACCCCACCTGTAGGCTGGGGCCACCAACATAAGGATCTGTGGGAACAAATCTGGAGGAGGGTCATGAAGATGATCTGAGGAGCACCTGGAGCACCTGTCCTGTGTAGACAGGCTAAATGAGTTGGGGTTTTTCAGTCTGCAGAAAAGGCTCCAGGGAGACCTCATAGCACCTTCCAGTACCTAAAGGAAGGTAATGAGGGCTAAAGAGGAACTTTTTACAAGGACTTGTAGTAAGAGGACAAGGGGTAATGGCTTAAATTGAAAGAGTGTAGATTTAGATTAGGTATTAGGAAGACATTCATTCCTGTGAGGAAAGACAGGACACAGTTACTGGTTGCCCAGAGAAGTTGTGGATGCCTCAACCCTGGAAGTGTTAGATGTGGCAAGCTGGGGGGTTCGCTCCCCCCTTTCCCATCCCCTCCCGGGCCACGTGGTCTCCAGATGTCCCAGCAAAGAGACACACTCACACCACGGGGCAGGAAAGCAGGAAGAGCTTTATTCACCTGGCCAGAGTTTTTATAGGGCTTCACGGCCTATAGGATTCAAGGGGAAGTGTTAACAATAGACCAATCAGAGGAAGTTTCACATAGCCTGGCCAAGGCTTGCATACTAATTAGGAAGACAAAAGGTCCAGGGAAGGAGAGAGGTGATTCAGGGGAAAAAGCAAAACCTCCATTTTACATTACAGTAAAAAAGCCTCAGGTTTAAAAGGCACTTTGGTTGGTTTCTTCATCTTCACAGGCTCACTGTTACAGTTAGGAAAGTTAGATGGGGTTTTAAGCAATCTGGTGTAGTGGAAGGTATCCTTGCCCATGGCATGGTGGCTGAAACTAAATGGTCNTAGACAGGCTAAATGAGTTGGGGTTTTTCAGTCTGCAGAAAAGGCTCCAGGGAGACCTCATAGCACCTTCCAGTACCTAAAGGAAGGTAATGAGGGCTAAAGAGGAACTTTTTACAAGGACTTGTAGTAAGAGGACAAGGGATAATGGCTTAAATTGAAAGAGTGTAGATTTAGATTAGGTATTAGGAAGACATTCATTCCTGTGAGGAAAGACAGGACACAGTTACTGGTTGCCCAGAGAAGTTGTGGATGCCTCAACCCTGGAAGTGTTAGATGTGGCAAGCTGGGGGGTTCGCTCCCCCCTTTCCCATCCCCTCCCGGGCCACGTGGTCTCCAGATGTCCCAGCAAAGAGACACACTCACACCACGGGGCAGGAAAGCAGGAAGAGCTTTATTCACCTGGCCAGAGTTTTTATAGGGCTTCACGGCCTATAGGATTCAAGGGGAAGTGTTAACAATAGACCAATCAGAGGAAGTTTCACATAGCCTGGCCAAGGCTTGCATACTAATTAGGAAGACAAAAGGTCCAGGGAAGGAGAGAGGTGATTCAGGGGAAAAAGCAAAACCTCCATTTTACATTACAGTAAAAAAGCCTCAGGTTTAAAAGGCACTTTGGTTGGTTTCTTCATCTTCACAGGCTCACTGTTACAGTTAGGAAAGTTAGATGGGGTTTTAAGCAATCTGGTGTAGTGGAAGGTATCCTTGCCCATGGCATGGTGGCTGAAACTAAATGGTCATTAAGTCCCTTCCAACCCAAACCATTCTATGATTCTGTGATTCTAAAAGTGTATTTTAAATGCCTTCTTCCCTTAAACTTCCATTGCAGTCCTTATTGACCAATTCTCTGGACAGTGATTGGTATTTGAGGGATTGTCTTCTCTCATTAGTATAAAACAATGCCATTTGATGTGTTAACATTCCTCTTACAGTGCAGATATGAATTTTCTTTTGCGACAATATTGCCTTGCCTTACAGGAGTTCTGTGAGAATGCATGTGTTAAAGATCTTACAATACTATGATAATAGTATGGAATAGCTGGGCACAGGAGTGCCATGGACAACTTTATACAAAAACCTATTTGGACTGAAATTTCAGGTCAAGGTGATCTCACTCAGTTGTTCCTCTTACATGGCATATATTCCTGCACAGATATAATTATAAAATGCTTTAATACATATGTTGATATTCAGCTTTTATGTGGATTTGGAGATGGTGGGATTTTGTCCTTTGAAGAAGTTGAGCCCGTCTTTGTTGTACAGCAGGTACATAGGGATATCCCTGGGTTAGGAGTCTTTTCTGTTACTCATTCTTAATTTTTTAAAAGGGGTTTTGTATAGAACAAATTGCACTGAAAGTGGTGGATTTTTTTTTCTGAATATCTGTATTTAGTTTTTAATCACTCCTATGCACTCACTAACATGTTTTCTTTCATCTGAAGCAGGGTGATTTTTGTCTTCTTCACTGAGACTATAGGACACTGTTAGTACAAAGGCATGATTCTCAGATCATGATCCTATCCCTCACCCAGTCTTTTAGAAAACCTCATCAGGATAAGTTTCTTAGGATTGAATAATAGAAAATGCCATCTAGTTTCCTGGTAGGAAGCCTCAGATTAAACAAATATTTTCTGGCCTGTTCCTGCCTTTTGCTGCCAGAATATCTGCTGAATCCATGGGAATTAGGCCCTCTACCAGTCCTCCATGCTTTGTTTGATGTCAGATCTTCTAAAGAGAAAATTAAGATTAATTTTCCTATAGTTTTGTATAATGACATAACTACAACTGTCCTTTAAAAACAAATACTGTTTTTGCTGTCAAGAATAAATGTACAGTTTAGGTTGAGATAATGTCAGTGCCTGATCTATGGTGTATTGTTGCTTTGTAGCAGAGTGCACTGCAACAGGTCAGTTTAATTTTATGCCATCAAAGCAACTTTACTGATAGATTTGTCTGCAAGGATTTTTGTGAACTAAGGAAATTATAATATAAGATCATGAAATTCAGAACCTCAAAATTAGATTTCTGTTTGAAGCTTGAGAGCAGATGAAGCAGCTCTAGCAAGCAAAATCATTCCTGTGTTGTAGTTTGCCATGTCATTGATCTTAGTTTAGTTGGTAATTGCTTTTAATGCACTGAAGTCCCTCATTCTTTTCCCTGCAGTCTCATATAATGTTCAATATTACAGTGTTCATCACCCAAGATTTCACTGATATTCTAGTGGGGCATTGTAGATGAGCACCTTATTGAACTAGTATATCATTTCCTCGTTGATAATATTTTTAGAAGGTAAAGTGGTTACATGAAATAAGATAATTCAGTTTTCTCCAATCACAATCACAAAACATTTAGCAATTTTAAAAATGTCTTGAAACCAATACATGCTATGGCATTTGATTTCAGAAGCAGCTTTTGCAATGTTAAGGGACAACGCCAGCTTAAGTTCGTGCTTCAGTAAAGTGGTTCACCTTTTACTGCTGGTAGCAATACACATTTTAATCCTATAGGAATTTAGTTTCGAAGTTGGTTACATTCTGCAAATGTACTGAGGCTGAAAAGATCAATGAGAAGGATCAGTCCCTGGTCAAGGTCCGGCCTCTGGTTCCTGCACAGGAGAATAATGTTGCTGTGCTCTTGTTCCTGGTACAATAGAGAGAAGGTTAATAGGGTGCAAAATTTCTCAACAAGAAAAAGTAAAAGCTGTTTTGCTGAAGTGTGTGAAACAAGCTGACATGAAAATGTACCCAGGTTTTATTAGACCTCATCAACTTCAAATATACTTACAAAAAGACCTTCTAGTTTTACTATGGTAAGTGAGTGCTCCTGGGCTCAGATTTGTATACTACATGACATGTCTGGAGGAGTTACAAGCTCTTGAAATGGGAATGGTTTGGTCTTTGGTCTGTATGTATGCATTGAGGGGTGGAGGTAATTGCATGTTGACCTTTTGATATAGTAGCCCTAGCAATTGCCACTATAACAATCATCCTCCTTTCAATTCCATGGGAGAATGGAAACTACAGTTCTACAGATTGCTTCTAATTTTATGCATGAGCTTGTTTAGAGCCATCTATCATTGAAGAGCATGTTACCTGCTCATTGTGGCTTTTAAACAGCCTGTAGCATTCTGACAGTATTGGATGGCATATGGTGCTAGATGCAAGCTGATCAGATGAAGCATCCTTGCATCAGCCACACTGAATTGCTTTGCTCCTCTGCCCATGATGAGAGATGGTGATAAAAACTGCTGCTTTTCCCAGTGGTGATGAGTGCTGGCCCTGCCCAAGTGCTGGCTAGGAACAGAGTGGGTCTTCCTTCTGTAAGAATTGTTCCCTACAAACTTTTTAAAAGCACTGTGGTGACTGGAAATTAATTTGCTTCTGCTGATATGATGTGGTTCTGTGTTGCTCAAAGGTGCCGCGTGCCGTAGGGAAGAAAGGACACAGTCCCAGACAATGGTAGGGTGCAGGCTAGAACTGATTTATTCAGGGAGCATGGGACTTATATAGGGTCAGGGAGAAGCTTGGAAAGTAGGAGGAGTTAGGGGATGGATTGTGGCAAGTAGGGGGAGGGCTAAGAGGGAAGGAGGGGAATACAGATGGGGCGTGGCTAACTTCACATGATGACGCTGGGTTTTGCATCATCAACCAGCCAATGAAAAAATAGGGAATACGCAACCAATGGGAAACCGGTAACCGGGTAACCACCACCAATCAGAGTACAGCATACAAATACAAGGGGGAATAACTATCTATCTAATACAATAAATCACTATCTATGCTACAGAACATCTTTTAAAACATGAGCTTCTGAGTTCTGAGGTCGTCAGTTTCTGGTGTTGTTCACTTGCTAGAAACTGTTCATCCTGGTTGTCTTGGCAGCCTTTGAGACAGTGTTCTCCGACACAAAGGTATGATAGTAAGTTTAGGGTCATAGGTGTCTTTGAAAACAGTTCCTTGACTTGTCAAATATTTGGTTTGGTTTGGTTTGGTTTGGTTTGCTGGGTTTGTTTTGGTTGGGTTGAGTATTTTTGTTTATTTGGATATGTGTTTGGAGTAAGGAGAGAGCATGTTCTCGTTGACTGTGGTAAAAAGTGAAGTCAGTGTCCTTCTGTGACACTAATTCAAGAAATACCTTTTATCCATGTACCTACCAGGTTTGGTGTCTTAGCACCACTCCTCAATCCATGAGCTAGTTTCCACTAGCGATGTATAACCTCAGTGAGACAAATCTAGGGCTTTTGGCAAAGTCTATATTCAAGTAATAGTCCCATGGCTTTTCTGTGAATGTTTTCCGTGACTGAAGTTGTACTAAACCAATGTAATGACTTCAGGAAGAATGAAAGATCTAGGGGCAGGAATGAGGATCCATAGGGCTAAAGGAGGGTTTGGACTGGGACTCAGCCGTATGGGAACATACAGGCAGAATCATGATGTGATGGAATCAGGGAACAGAAAGCCATGAGCAGATTTTAAGAGAGGTCAAAGATAAGATCAGAGAGTCAACCTTGGGAGTATACATCACCAAAAGTTAGTGGTAGGATAGAAAAAAGGTAATGAACATTTTATAAGACTCAAAATAGCAGGAGAGGTGCTGTATTGTGTTCAAAGCATTGTGATGCTGATGTTGCCATGTGCCTCACTTCAGAGGCCTCAGCATGAATGATTGCAGGCACTGAATTATCTTTCTGCTCCTAGAATGGATCCCAGTGGATCCAGGAGATACTGTATTCTGGGGATATCATGGAGAAAGGTTTCATTGTATCCCACATACTCTGCCAGTTTAAATACACGCAAAAGCAGTTAATTTTTGCAGGTTATTGTTTTGCATTTCAGGCTATTTTTCTCAGGTTCTCTAAGTCTTTATATGCACTTTAGGACTTGAGGATTCAGAAGGTCAAAACTGTTCATTTTTTCCTGGTTGTATAGTGAGTGCATTTGTAACAAAGAAATGGGCATTCCTAAGAGGAGTCATAGGGAACAGCTATTCCCACACCTCAAAAAAAACCCTAAAAATTCATACCCAAAAAGAGACTGAAAGGAATTTGCAGGACTCAAAAAATCTAAATGAAATTTGGCTTCAGTGACATTAGTGGTAAAACTTCTTGGATTACCATGGAGCCAGTGTTGCAGCTTTGGATTTAGTTTCTATCACTGCCATTAGAGGTGCTGCCAGTTCCCCCCATGGAAAGTGAACACTGTGACACTTTCCCATCGTTGTACAATGCTGCAGGGGTCACTGGAAGGAAAGTCCACACTAAATCCAGGTATTTACTTGGTTTACAAAGTATTGTTTTATTGCTGGCTTATCATGGGGTAGAAAGTGTGGGGAGGTTTCCCAGCTGTTTCCAGACACCTCCTGCATGGACTCTCCCCTTCCTGACAGCTGAGGCCACCTCACCCTGTCTGGCATAACAGTTGTGCTGCCAAACAAGACAGATAGCCACACAAAACTCAATGTCTTCAGTGTGTGGCCTTAATTCCCCGTCTGTCTAGCATCCTGCAGCTTTTACAGATGGATAATTTCCCTGTGGGTTAGAAAATATTCCCTGTAGCTGTGAATCCTAGGGGATTAGGGGTGCTGTTATGGGGTGTCTAGCTGAAGAGGGTATTTACATCTCAGGCAGGCCCTTTGGTTTATTATATGAAATGCATGGAGGTTTGGAGTGACTTTTCTGGTATAACCTGTCTTCATTTATATTATTCTCAGTTACCATCTCTCAAAGTTTTTCAAGCAGCTGTTTATCATTTTGAAAATATATCTCCAGTTGAGAAGAGCAGATGGGCATCTCACTTCAGACTCTCTCGGGAATTAGCTTTGTGAGTCTGTCTTATAAACAAGTTGGATTTAGGACCTAGAGTTTTCCTGTGTTTTGAAAGCAATGTTATGCATTCAGCCAGAGTACTGCCCTACCTAGGAGTGGTAAGACTAACATGAGAATTTCTGTACATGTGTGTAGTTATGGTACAGTGAGTACATAGAATGTGAGCATCAAATACATTTTCATTTGCTTGTCAGCCAAGTTACTAGCTATATTTTAATATAAATTCTGATGCTAATACTGTGTATGTCTGTGCATATAGGTAAGTTTGAATTTACTGATGCAAAATTACCTCATAATTTTGCATAACTATAGTGAAGTAAAATTAACCTGAAAAATTGACTTGTAAGGACAGGAAACTGCCAGTAAAAGTGATTAACAGTCTTTACTAGACAAAGAGTTATTGCCTCTTCTTCCTATTTATAGGATTCTTCCTGTTTACTGGATTTAGTTAAAGCACTGGAGGTACTTAATATCATATGCCAAAGAAGTGAGTACATAAGGAAGGAACATGCGAGTTTGGAAGATTTTTGCCAGACTGGTGGCTTCATCCTTGTGATCTCCAATGTATGGTTGAATGGTGGGGTGGCTGCAGCTGTGCATGTAGCAGAGCAGTTGTGCATCAACCAGGGTAGGGAGGTGGTGCACTCACATCTGAAGTGTAGGAAATAGGAAATTAGATAGCACAGGACTGTGCTATTAGAAACAAGGCATTTCATCGCTAATGCTGTTGGAAAGGATTTGTGAAGGAGCACTTGTTCAGAGTGATCTGGACAGCTAGATCCATTCTGTGTTATCTCAGAGAGGGCTACCCCTGTTTCTCCACCTGAAACACCACCCACTTTTATAACAGTGTCTTCCTGTATTCACATTGCACAAGCATTTGCCTTCCCCACTACCCCAAGGTAGCAGCAGGCAACAGCAACCCATTCACACCTTTTCCTTTCTTAGGTATGGTGCACAGCCCACTGGCAACCAAGATTATTCCCTCTCTTTCCCTCAGAGTAATAGCAGCCTCTTCCCATCTGCTCCATCAGAGCCAGCCAGCAGAGCCTGGGGACCTGTGAGCCAGCATGGGAGGAGGCGTTTGGCTGCTCAGCCAGCCATTCTTTGTGCTGCCTAAGGAATGGGCAGCAGGCTGAGTGTAGGCACTGGGTTTGATGCGCCAGCTGCCAACTGGGCCATGCTGCTTTAGCACATTCCAGCCATGAGCAGTGTAAAATGATACACCAGAAGTACAGATGTGGTTTACTTGCTGGCGCATGCTTCCCAACATTCCTAATCTGTGCAGCATGCACATCACACTTTCATTCTTTTCCTTTGATTGAAAAATGATGAATAAGGGATAACTGCTTTTCTACTCTGTAGGGATTTGGGTCAGTTCTCTCTTGGCCACAGAACAGAGGTTGTGGTACAACTTCCACACAGTATTGTGTGTCTGTAAATGCATCTGCTGTTCTGCTTGGGTACATGCAAGCATGTATGCACTTTTTGCTTCTGTGCTATTAAAATGTTGCGTATTTTCACACTGTAGGAAGCCAAGTATCAGGATACTAGGAAAAACAGAATCCCAGAGTCACAGAATAGCTGAGGTCTGAAGACACCTCTGGAAATCATCAAGGCCAACCCCACTGTTCAAAGGGTCTACTAGAGTAGGTTGCCTAGGGCTGTGATCAGTTGCATTTTGAATACCTATAAGGATAAAATCTACTGTTTCAGTGGGAAATCCTTTATCGCATTTGACCATTCTTAAGACTAAATAAGTGGTTTTTATGGTATCTGTATGAAATTTGGTGCATTTCAGTTTGTGCTCATTACATCTTTTTCTTTGTGCACTACCAAGAAACACTGTCTCCATCTTCTTTACACACCCTTCAGGTATTTATCTACATTGATAAGAACCCCCAGAGCTTTCTCTTCTTAAGGCTGAACAGTACCATCTCTCGCAGCCTCTCATCATATGACAGATGCTTTAAGACCTTAATCCTCTTTGTGGACCTTTGCTGGACCGTCCCAGTATGTCCATGTCTCTGTTATACTAGGGACCCCAGAACTGGGCACATCACTCCAGGTGTGTCACTGACCACAACCCTGTGAGCCTGACAGTTTTCAGTCCAACTCACTGTCTGCTTACCTAGTCTACACTTCATCAGTTTACAGGTGGAAAATATAATTGCTTCCTTGTTCTTTGTCAGCAGGTCTCCATTCCCATTCAGCATCAGGCTTGTATTTTTCCTAGTCTTCTTTCTGTTGTGGATATACTTGTGGAAGCTCTTGTTGCCTATCACCAGATTAAACTCCAGATGAGCTTTGTTTTTCCCAACCCCATCTCTGCATGCTCAGGCTGTTTCTACATTTCTCCTGTTCCTGCTTCCACGTCCTGTACGCTTCCTTTTTGTGTTTGAGTTTAGTCCACAGGACCTTATTCATTCGTGAAGGCTGCCTACCACTGATGCTTGACTTCCTGCATTTTAGAAACGAACTAATCTTGAGCTCAGAGGTGATCCTTGAAAGTCAGCTAGCTCTTGGACCCCTCTTTGCTCGAGGATGGTATCCCATGGAGTTCTTCCAAGCATATCTTCTAACAGGCCAAAGTCTGTTCTCCCAAAGCCTAGGACTGTCATCTTACTGTTTGCCATGTTCCATCTTATTAGGAGGCTGACATCCATCATTTTGTGGTCCTGCAGCCAGGACTGTCCCCAGCCTTCACATCTCTCATCAGTCCTTGTTGATAAAGATAAGTCCAGCAGAACTGGACATAACTGAATAACCCTCAAACATAAGTTTTAAAGCTTATCTGTGAAGTGAGTTACGTTTTCTTGAGCCATTGGCATCTTTTATTTTTTACAATACTTTTTTGTTTTCTTGAGTGAATGAAGGTTCACATCACTATTCACCACAAGTCATGGTCTAGAAGATTTGTACTGTGACCTGCTCTGTTTTTGTATGTTCCACTGCATGAACATTCCTTCTCTCATCCACTAAGTATTACCCTCTAAGTTTATGCAGTCACTTGTAGTGGCAGAGCCACAATAGAGTTACTCCTGGCCAAAATTTTTAATGTTATTTGGAGGCAATGTGGCTTTGAATGTGGAACATGTGAGCACCATTCTTTCTGAAAATCCTTTTTAAATATATGCTAAACTTAAGGACATAAGGAAAATTATATTTTTGTTCCCTCACATTGCATAGAATTTAGGTTGGTTCTATTGTCTTTTGTATGTGCTTGTCACATTGATTTTTTTTGTGGCATGTTACCTGTACCAGTATGGGGTTGACTTCCTGAAATGTGGCTTTGTGAAGAGACATTAGTACAGAAATGCCTCAAGTCTGGTACTGCTTTTACCAGGTTTTAGTTCCACTGTCTTTTCAAGACCTGCATTCTTTCCCAAGGACAAGCTGGTGTTTGGCTCTTAGGTTTTTCAGAAAATGCTGCTGGTGGTATAATCAGTTCCTTACTATCAGTGTGTCGCTTCTCAGTTGGCTAGCACAGCAATAGATTAAAAACTTAAGTGGGTGGAAAACCAGCTTTAATTAATTGAGATGGTTCATAATTATTTCTAATGTTACTGTTCTCTGAGGACATAGATAGTCACCCATGAATATGCTGCATTAATTTGAAAAAGACTAATTTCTCCAAAAGGGAAAGATAATTTTATATAAAAATTTAACCAATAACAGCCTATCTAGATATTCCATATATATATGTATATATATATATTTTATTGCAAGTAGATGTTGTTAGCATGGTTCGTAAGTGGTGGGTTATACTAAGTAACATAACTGTATGTTTTTTGCATCAATCTGAACTCATGGACCTCAGTTGAGTGGCTTTAGTGAGGCTGGGTACAATATTTGCCCTAGATATGTTCTGGTTATTGATGAGAAGCTGTGCAGACCGCAGTACAATACCAAATATTGTGTTATTCACTAGTATTCCTTTTCTCCAGAGCATTTTTATGACTATCCAAGCTTTTGATCACAGTTTTTTTACATGATCAAATTCACTTTCTGTCTCTAGAGACTGCAGAGAGTAAAAATCTGATATCTCCTAGAAAATTAAGCTTCAACATTCATCTTTACTATCTCTTCCTATATCTGTAGCACTCCCTCTGGTGAGTACTTGCCAGGAATGCTTTTCATGGTTATTTATAGCAGTATTTCTTTTTAAAACCAAATCTTTTATGATAGACTTTGGCTTTTGAGCTCATTTTTATTCCATATCTACTTCAGTTGTACAAGACCTCTGACATGTGGTAATTCACTGGAATGAGAAGACTGATCAATTTAATATAGGTTTACACAAGTTTTGAGTCTTTGTCCAAGTTTTGGGATATACTTCATAAAAAATTTTCCAGTAACATTATTGTTCAAGTCTTCCAGATATTTCAGAATATATTCTGGTAATTCTTGGCTTCATAATATATGGACCATTCAAATTATCTAGGAAAGAATGAGGGTGAAAATGGAGGTTAAATGCATGAAATATTGAAAATACATCAGGAGAAATGTTTCTTTAAGAAAAGTAGATAGAGCAGAAGTCTTAAAACAGAAGGAGAAAGAATTGACTGATGGCTCCTCTGTCTGTTTATATTCCCTTGCCTCAAGATCTTTGATCCAGAACCCTGTGTCACTCAGTGGTTTAAGCCAACCAAAACTGGCCAGTAAGAGATTTCAAAATTTGTTTAGTAAGTTGAGTTGTCATTTTGTTGATCTTCTTTCTGTTGTATACATGACGCCTTATATGACTTTCCAAATGTGGGAAGTTTCCCAGCATTAATAATGCAGAAATGTCCTTATCTTGAAGAAATAAATAGTAATGTTAGTTGTTGCTTGCATCATACCTGAAGACTTCCTTCGTATCCATCCATCCTACTAATCAGGACTACATCCCTCCCCCATGAAAAAGTAAGTATGTGCTTTCTTGCTTTCCTGGGAACACTTTAGCAGATGTGTAAGAGTCCATTACATAACTGCAAATTTAGCTTCTTTCAGAGTCCTCTAAGCTTTAGTCAAAGCAATGATTTTCCAAAATTGCTAGCATTTGTCATCACTGTAGTTTCAAGCTTTTGGAACTCTCTCTACCTTATAGTGTCATTCCATTCATTTAGTTTGTTGGGGTTTTAATTTTTTAGCTACTGACTTCAATTTCAACAGGTCTAGGCCAAAGGATGGTTTTACATGGTAATATATTAAAAATGCTACTTAACAACCTGAATGAATTAAGGAATGAAGGAGCCTGGGTTTTTTTGCGTCCTTCTTTCAGCTAATTCATGCTGTTTTTCATCCCTCCTTTGTTTTCTCTGTTTCATTATTCTCCATTCTTCATTTCTGAACTTATAATAGCTACAATAAATGTGCAAAAAAATTTAAAAAAATCTGCTGAGATTGAAGCTCTTAGAAATACCTGTGATAACTTTCAAACAGCTGCAATATTCAGCGTGCTGAGCTGTGCTCTTTGTTATGATAGCTGCCCTGCTATCAGTACTGAGATAGCTAATTCAAAGATAGCTCAAATATGTTCCCTTGAGCTCTAGTGGCTGGAGTGTTGACTGTGAATGAGTACTCTGATTACACAGCGAGTAAGTATTCCGTATAATATATGGGGTATACCCAACAAGATAATGGAAAATGGAAAGAGAAGACTGCTTTTCTTCGTTTGCAGGTATCCAATTTGACTGCAGGAAATGAAAAAGGTGAAGGAAATTATGTGAGGGAGGGGCAGGACACCAGCATGGTAAGGATCCCTGTGTCCGTTTCTTCTTCAACATTAAAATTCAAAGCATCACAGCAACACACACAGCATCAGTGCCTTCCAGGAACAGGCAGTTGCAATTTAAAAGTGCCTGCATTTGTCAGCAGATTGTGCCACTGGGAAGGGGGAGTCCACATTAAAGATCTCAGTGTTTCTGCACTGACTTTGAGTTCCAGAATAGCGTATTGTCTCAAAATTACTTCCTTTACATTCGATCCAGTGAACTTTCCTCCACTTCTGCCATCCCACATCTGTTTTGTTACACAGCTGTAACTGGTTTAGAGTCATCATAACAAAAAGGAAACCTTTTTTTCTTTCAAAGCAGTCTGTAGTTTGGCGGGGAATAAAATGGCCACTTCAGCACTGGTGACAGAAAAATCTGCCTTTAATTGACAGAAATAACTTTATCCAGACTCTTTTTGAGACACACTATCTGCGAATATGTATGCCCTGATGTACCCTGGGGGTTAATATGTAGCATAGAAATACAGTGTAATCTTTTATACATTTTAGTTTCCTTTGCCACATTTCTCTGTGAATTTTTCTCCCTATTATGCTGTAATACTCCATTCAATTTCATGCATTGCTATGCTGCAATGCTGTATTTCTGTTTGCCCTCCAATTTTTTATCTTTTGCAATAAAGCATTCACTTTTCCTTATAAATAATTTGAGTTTCTCAGCTAGTATTTTTTCCAGGACCCTTGTTTCCTATTATGAAAGGAAACTCTACATAACAGAGTGCCTTTACAATCCAAGAAAATCCATAGGCTTGGTTCTGACCTGCAGCAAATTCAGGTCTATAACTTTGGAAAGCCAAGTGTTATTTGATGAACCAAACACAATCAACACAGCGTCTGAATGCTCTCCTCCTCCTCTCAAATCAATGCAGGAAACGGAGGCAAAACATTGCACAATTTTTGTCACGCATCCTGAAATATTTTTCAAATCTCTAGTGCCTTCTAAAGCTGCAGACTCAGCCTTTGGTAAGAGAGAATGTGAAGTTGCCTCTGGGCAGTGGGGTGGCAGATTTCTGCAGCAGTCATCTTCTTTAGCCATTCTGCCTCTCTGTTTTCCACAAGTTCACATTAAGCCATTCAGCAGGGAATTTACAAGCCATAAAACTGCATTATTCAGTCATGAAGTAACAACCTCATCACATGACTTCAGCAAGGGCTCATAAAAGGCAGCATCAGATTTATGAGCAGAGGAATTGCCAGCTATGTGTAACATATGGTTCACAGTGACAGACTTGCGGGTTTCTGTCACCCGATAAGGTAAAATTCTGTTAGGTATATTGTTGATAGTCTTTCTTTGTGAATGATTAAATGGTTTAAAAAGCAAAAAGCCAGGGACTTCACATAGAGCACTTCTCTTCAGGAGGTAGTATTGTCCCCTTGGATGTGATTTTCTACATTGCCAATGAACTTTCATGTTCTCCATTGTTTTTTGTGAAAGCACTCATGATGGAGAAAGGTGCTGTTCTTCCATGTCAAAGTTTTGTCACTGTCCCATGGGTAGTTTAGGAATTTTCTGCTCTTTTGATACTCCCTCAGCATGATGCTTGAGTAATATGTTCACCCTGTGGATTAGGTAGAATGCTGGGGACTTGGCTGTCTGCCTTCAGAAGAGCCAGTGGAATGTTGCTTTGCTCTTTGGGTAGTTGTTACCTCTATTTTTGAAAGACAGAGGCAACATTTTCCTTTTTCTCTTTTTTTGGGAGCTTGGTAGATCTACACCATCTTTCAAAACTAACTGCCGGTGTCTCAGGAAGTTTGTGTATTTCCCTCTCACTTGAGGCTGCACTTAATGCCATGTAATAGTGACCTGCAAAATATTAATGAAGACATCATGCCATTTTTTTCCTCACAGGAGTATGCAAAGGGGTGAAAGACACTGAGATCCTCTATGTCACCTACACATATATATACTTGGGGAGTAATCACACTGATTATTTTGAATATTTTAGGAATTGTTCTAAGGCACAAAAACCTTAGTTTAGTGCAGTATGGAGCCCATTATTATGGATGAGTGGAAACAGGGATCTGGAAAGGTCTTTCTCATTACTTCAGAATAGCTGTTGTCAATTAACTGTGCCAGGACCCTCTAATATTGCAAAAGGTTTTAAAAGGTATTTAGAGATCATTAAAAGATTAGGCATTTAAAGACCATTAGAAGGTGCTGAAATTCACCTGCATGACCTGGAGATCTTACTCGTTTCATGGCTGCCTTCATGGACACTATTACACATTAGCCATGTACTATTTTGGTAGTAATGACATCATGACATTCATAATTGTAAAACATTGAGACTTCTTGATAATATCAGTATAATTCCTATAATTCTGTCTGATTGCATGAAATTGTGTAGCTAATGAAAGAGTAGGATGTTGTCTCATTTTTGGCACAAGTGGTGTTTTGTCAGGGACAGTTTAAAAAGAGACCATATCTGCTTCTGCTTGCTGTGATTGCCTATCCGTTTCTTCTGTATTATTTTCAATTTCCAAAGTGAGGAAACTTAAAGATGGCTATTCTGGTTCTGTAATAATGGCGTTCAAAGTCTGATTTTATGCCATTCTGAAAACTATAGAATCCTGAGCATAACATTATACAATGCAAGAGTACAAACAAGAATATTTCCAAGAAAAGCACAATGCATAATGATATTAATGTTTGCCTGATGGTCAGAGTGACACGACTGTGATTTGAGGGAGGGATGGATTTTGTTTTGTCACAAGCCTGGTGTGACACAGACATGTTGATGCTGCCAGCCTCTTTGTGTACTGCAAATTATTTAATTCTGAGGTTGCATGGACTGTTTTCAGTGTGGGAGTGATGCTGAATTATGTTTCAAAATTAAAAAATATGTGGAACATGAAAGAGGGAGTGGAAGCAGCTCTTCAGCAGGAGTCTTCAGAGGCAGGAGCTGCATGACACAGACAGGGAAGTGCTCTATACTTAGGGGCATTGTGAGCATTGCCCATGCTCCCTTGGAAGTTGTCAGAGATTTGTTCACATCCTGATGGATGCTTGTGAGAAAATGGCACAAGTCTCGTCTTCCAACTTCTTTTAACCTTTGCTCCAGAAACGTCTTTTGAACAGCAATTTCACAAAGGTGCTTTAACACATGAAAAATTATGGTATTAAGAGAAGTAAGAAGAAGAACAACTGTGTGAAAATTCATTAAGGCAGAGACATGAATAAAAGATGCCAACTTAAGTCAAAAACAGTTCTTACCAATGCAACATGAAAATATGATTTTTGAATCAAAACAGTACTTTGATGCTTACGAGTATCCCATAAGTCCTGTGATAGTCCTGGAAATGGGAAGATTTTGCTTAATTTCTAAAGAGAAATGTTGATCTGTACACATTCAATTGCACATTGTATCTTAAACAATTTTTATATAAGAAAGGATGGGAAAATCTTTTGCAGGCCTATCAGGTAGTATTACCATTCACTGGTTCCCCAGTTACTCTAGCAGACTTTGTGGCCTTTGTGATTATTAGTTATCAGTTATTATTATACAGTTCCATAAATATCATAACACTCTAGTGAAGGATAGAATAAATACATAAGGAGGTCATTTGTGCAAATCATAGAATCATTAAGGTTGGAAAAGACCTCCAAGACTGAGTCCAACCTTTGACCAATAACCACCTTGGCAACTGGACCAGAGCAGTAAGTGTCATGTCCAGTCATTTAGTGTACACCTCCTGGGGTGGTGACTCCACCACTTAACGTGGGCAGCCCATTCCAACGCTTGACAACTCTTTCAGTGAAGAAATGCTTTCTGATGTCCAGCCTGAACCTCTCCTGGTGCAGCTTGACTCTGTTTCCTTTTGTCCTGTCACTAGTTGTCTGGAGGAAGAGGTCAACCCTCACCTTGCTACAATTTCCTTGGGTTTGTGCCAGGTACACAGTATGCTTTTGCCTGTGTGGATCCTAAAGCTTGTTAGCTTTTGTACAAATTGATGAAGGCTATGTGGGCATGGGTCCTGCTGGGCTCGAATGCTATTAACAGGAATGATGCATACTATTAAAACCCAACATTTATTAAGCACAGACTTCCACATCTGCTGTAGCAGACTGCTGTAGGCTTGGGTGTGCCCTCTCCTGTGGGATGTGTGTCATCTTCCTGAACCACACCAGTGTTGGTGAGAAACCAGGGTAGGCTGCAGGCATTACCAGCAGACCACAACTCTCCAAGACAATTGTCAGTATCCTGGGAACAGAGAGCTCAAGTCTCTCTTCCCCCAACCAAAGTTCCAGGTAGATGCTGAACACATGCTTCACTGAATTCAACCATTTGTTTGTCTTTAATTTTTGAAATTGTTTACTGCATTTATCTAAAAATGGTATACATTTTCTATTGATTTTATTGTAGCTTTCATTTCATATAAGACAATTCCTACTTATATCTTTCTGCAGAAATTGCTCAGAAGTGAGTTTTATGCTGGCACATCAGAAAATGAGACCAGTTGTACTTCAGAACAACACTTCAAAGATTTTATTGATTTTTGGTTTTTTTTCAGAGGAATGTTTCATCAAGGGCTTTCAGTGAAGTTCTTTCTTCAACACTGCTTGTGATATATAGTGCTCTGAAAAGACAAAATATTGTCTTCTTAAATGATTGACCTTCAAGGGCAGAAACATCAGTGACTGAAGAGTTTCAAAACTGCAGAATAAGTTGAGACTGAAGTATATTAGTTAGTAATGCAGGTTTTTCTGCTTATATTATTTAGAATTGTATCCTTGCAGGAAACAAAATACAAAATCAGCTTTCAGTTAAAGATGTCTTCTCTGGTAGTACCTGTGTTCACCTTCATGTTTCTGTGTGGATGTGTGCACATTTTATTCAGTTTTAATCTGAGTAATCTGAATATGGTAATGCAATCAGCATTTCATGTTGGGTCATATTTTTTGAATTTTATACAAGATTACACTCATGAGTTGTATGTGTTTATGGGTAGAGAGAAGGGTGAGAAGGAACAAAGAAGGTTGAAGATAAAAGCAGTGTACTATGAGATATGAGATACGAATTTTTTTGTGAGTTTTTCAGAGTCTGTCTGTATTACTGGAGATGAGCCATGACACAGTAACGTACTTTTCCTGGAAGATGCTGATAAACCTTTGTGTCACACTGAAGCAGATGGGGCCTATGGTGGAGATGGGTCAGGGAAGCTCCTTGACAAATATTTATAGTGCTCTTAAAAAATATCTGGAGGATTATTGCTCATATCTGTCTGCCTTTAAAGCTGGGCTCGATTAAGTACTATGGCCTGGAGCTTATCCTTTTAATTCTGTGCTTGGAGAGAGAGCTCACATGCTGACCACCATGCCCCCAAGGGGAGCCACCACTCAGCACATTCTGGGGCATCCGCCACTCACCATGCAGAACAACATATTTTGTAAGGAAAGATCAGCTCAGCTTAGGTCTAGTCACAGTCCCATTGAGCACCCATAGGAGTAACATCTCTTATGAAGACTTCATTCACTTCCTCCTTTTTTCTTTTTTTTTTTCTCTCCCAAGATTAATGACTGTGCTACATTTTGACAGCTTGGGAGGAATTTTTCCAAGATGAATATCTGCCCTAAGCCATATTATTTTAATTATTTTCTCTGGGAAAATGATGAGCAGAAAATTTCAGGAATTTCTGGGAATAAAATTGAGGAAGAAAATGTTTGGGGTTTGATCTTGATAAATGTGATGACTTTTTTGAGTATCTGTAACTTCTCTATATTTTGATGGAGACTTGAAATTTGTCAGGGGATGGTTGGTGGTGTGGATGAGGTGCTGAATTTCTGAAAAAAAATAATAAGGCAGGTTTTGTTGTGCCCCTCCTGCACACATTCAACAGAAAATCTGTGTGTTTGTCTGTGCCTAGTGGATGCTCCACAGAGTTCCTGTGACTGCAGCCATATGGAGCATCTCCCGGTCAAGACTGAAGAAGACTCCCTACAGTCACTCAAGGGCTTCCACAGGAAACACAGATCTGCATGTGCTTTGCATGACATCCCAGCTGACTGAGTAGGGAAGCATGGTATTTACCAGTGCTCCCCAGGAGGAAGGGACTGCTCTGGAGGGAGCCCTACACTCTGCTCCTCCATCTCCCAGTGGAGGGTAATGTGCAGCCTCACGTCAGGTGTGTTGCCTCTAGCACATGAACTGGAGCACGTACCCATGCATCATTGGCTGCCACAGCATTTGGGATCTCTGATTCACTCCTTACAGATTCCTGACTCCCAAATCAGCGTACTCATGATACCCAAAACTGGCAGCATGAAGTAGGAAATCACACTCTTGCCCTTAAACCCAGCCAGCAGAGGTCACTAATGGTGGGGTCCTGTTTTTGTGTGTGCCCCATTTAGGTCTGTTTCTAACCAACTTCATCTACAGCTGGATATTTAAGGGAGAGATAACTCTTCATATACACCCCAAGAGAGATTTTAGATGAGCTAGACACTTTGTCTCATGAAATTGAAATGTATGCAGATGGGTTTTTTTCTTATGTAAAGAGCGATCCAATGACATGGGGGCTGGCCATCACATATATCTTTATTAAAAATGAGACAAAGAGCCAAGGTTTGTGATGCCACAGCAGCATCAAATGGTGGCAGAGAAAAAAAAAATCAAATCCTACTCTTTTTAACTTCTTTATTCCTGTTAAGCTGTGCTATTGGGGAAGATTTGGGTAAGGAACAAGGGTTTGGGTAAGGAACCTGCAGTATCAAGGGTTTTGCTAATAGATGGGAATACATAATCAAGCATGGTTTTTGAAAAGGAGACAGAAACAACACATTTTTACAAACTCATGTAAAGTTGTCAATGTTGTCAAATATTGTAGCCTGTCACAGATTATGTCAAGTCGTTTGGAGGCACTAGTGCTGTGTCTTTGGTTTCAAGTTAGACAAGAGGAATAAAAAAAGTTGAAATGTGGTCTTATGCAAAAGAAAAAGATCAGTGAATCTTTTTAAAATTTCTGCCTTCCCCAGTTAGGCATGATCAAAGCACTGCTGAGGTGGTTTAGCTCTCTGCCTCTCACTAAAACTTAGTACAAACCATTCACTTCAGTCTGTGTATGAGAAGGCCCCATTACTCCAGCGAGTGCAGCACATTGACAGCAGGGCAGGCAGACCAGGAAGCTGATTAATTTTTCCTGAAATCTGACTTGCTGTTGTTATAGAAGTGAGGTTAAATTCTAGTAGCTGGTTAAAATTTGTGGCAGCAGTCCCTGGGGCTGAGGCCCTCTCAGTGGTACCAGATGCTGTGATGGTCTTGGTGAAGGAGTGCAGCTGTTAACAAGAGGAACTGAAGGAAAGAAGGTTGTTGGACCTTGCCCAGGTATGAGCAGGTCCTCAGTGGTGGGAAATGGGTAGTCCCCAGGGTCCCCAGAGAGGAGCTGGAGAAACCAACAGCCCTGTGCCCTCAGTTGCAGCCTCCTACCTCAAGGTGAGGATTGACATGCTAAATGATGAGCATCTCAAAGTGAGACAATTCAGCTGTTTTGGCTAGCAGATAAACATCTTAATTAATTCTGAATCCACTGAATGCAAATGGGGCCTATGTGACAGGTTTAGTGAGGTGCCTTATTGCCAGGCAGCAAAGACCTGATGCTCTTCAGCATGTTCACATCCCAGTCCTGAATTTGCTTAGGTCACATTCCCTAAAGAAAAACTAGCTTTATCCTCTGCCATTGATATAGTTGGGCATCTTTTTTCTCCTGAGTGCTGTGTAAATGAAAAAGAAGAGGTTACTCTGACCAGATGGAATGCAGCACAAGCAATGTCAAGTTGAATTTACAAACTGTTGAGAGCAGCCCTGCGGAGAGGGACTTGGGGGTACTGATCAATGAAAAATTGACCATGACCTGGCAATGTGGACTCACAACCCAAAAAGTTAACTGTATCCTGGGCTGCACCAAAAGAAGAGTGGCCAGCAGGTCAAGGGAGGTGATTCTCTCCTTCTACTCCGCACTGTTTCTCTGATTTCACTGATTCTCCCCACCTAGAATCCTGCAGCCATATTTGGGGGCCTCAACCCACAAAAAACCCCTATGAGTCTGTTGCACCAAGTCCAGAAAAAGGTCCTGAAAATGGCCATGCAGTGGAACACCTCTTCTGTGAGTACAGGCTGAAAGAGTTGGGGTTGTTTAGCCTGGAGAACAGAAGGCTCGGGAGACTTTATTGCAGCCTTTCAGCACATGAAGGGGGGTTATAAGAAAGATGGAGAGAAAATTTTTACCAGGGCTTGTAGAGGTGGTTCAAGGGACAATGGTTTTAAACTGAAAAGAGAGTAGGTGTGTATTGGATGTAAGGAAGAAATTCCTAAAATAGGGATGGTGAGATGCTGGAACATGTTGCTGAGAGAATTTGTGGATATCCCATCATTTGTAGTGTTCAAGGCCGGGTTGCACAGAGCCTTGAACAACCTGATTGAATGACAGATATCCCTGCATTGGCAGGGGTCTTGCACTAGGTGGTCTTTGAAAGTTCCCTCAAATGCATGATTCTAAACCAAGTGAGCATACTAACCAATAGGTGATCTGAACTGGTCACTGTAAAGTTTTCTTGGGTGTTATATGCAGGAGAGTGTAAGGAAGCATAAATGAGTTGCTCAGGGGCTGATGGGGAGATACATCTTTGTAAGTTAGATAGCAGACTAACAAGGGTGGTCAAGGACTACAGATCATAGGTCATAGTTTAATCATCAACAGTTTGAAGCACATAAGAAGTTGTGAGTGAGCCTAATAAATTATACAGGCTTTGGAAGTCAGAACAAATGCCATATAGCTGATACAGCAGAGTAGCGCTGATCAGTAAGTGACGTATAGATGAGGTGATGTGGTCAAAGACACGGTCCTGGTAAAATGATGTCTGCAGAAGGTTTCAGGATGAATATGAGCAAGTTCACATGATACAGGTAGAGATGACAGCTTAGACTGCATTTCAGCTACACAGCTGTCTGTGAGAGAACAGATACAGCTTGTGCAGGACATAACAAATATAGGACATGGAGTGAGAAAATGCTGCCAACATGATAAACCAGAAATATGGTGATAGAACCCCAATAAATGAGATGGAAGGGATTACCTGTTTCTTTTTTGATGTATCAGTACATCTTTTGTCATAGATATCTGACTTTACTGCATACAGCAAAGCTCAGCATTTGTCAGCTATTAATTGAAATGAATTATCCCAGGTTTGGAATGTTCAGCACAGCTTTGATGTCTCACTGCCTGGCAGTGACAGTTTCTTAATGACTGCTGTTGTATTATGTGAAAAAGTATACAGAGAAGTATGTGAGCATTGTAGTGTCAGGTTTGGTGATTTATTCAGTTTTCTTCATGTTTTGTATTTCAGAATATTGATATTTTCAGTCCTCAGAAATGTGACACTTCTACAAGGTTTGTAACTGCCGCATCAGTAAGGAGCTTGGCACGCTGTCAGCATGGCACAGTGTTGACTCTGCAACTTACTCTTGAATGAGAGAAAGCAGATGAACAAGGAATTTCAGATTCTGGCTCCTGAAAATCATGAGCATGGCCTTTTAAAATAATTATTTGTCATAGGTTTGGTTTTAAGGCACTTCTAAAGGACTTAGATGAGTAATAAAATTTAAAGTAATTTTTATTAGAGTTCTACCTTTGGAACAAAGCAGGCCTTCCATAAAGGTCATATTTATTCCTGAAATCAGAAAACTAAATCCCCCTCTTTGGGCACAGCTCTTCCACAGGTCACGAGCTACAATTGCAGTATAGTCCATTACTTAATTTTTGACAACCAAAGGCATACAACTTTATGTCCTCTAGGACAGATAATCTTGAGCAGGGAGGGAGGGAATTTTGCATATATTATTCATGCCTGTTAGAAAACAAATAGAATACAGTGACACTTGTCTTCTTCCAGGCCTTTAGCTCCATATGTAGCTTCAGAGGCATGAACGATTGCACCAAGTGCTGCTGAGGGACTTCAGATCCCTCTGGCAAAGTACAGGAACTCCTTTCACCTCAGTCTCTGCCTGAGCGTAGATGAAGCTCCATGAATAGCTGCCTCTCAAGGTCAAAAATGCAGCTTATTGAATATGAACTTATGAAAATATCTATTTAAAATAAAAATATTTCCCATGCTATATTCCTGACTAAATGTCACATAAATGTTTTCAGAATATTGAGGAGCAGCTGCTGGACACCATAGCAGTTTTCTCTGACTCACATTATAAAGACAGGATGCTGCTGCAAATGAAAAATCCTGCAAGGTCCCTGGCTTTTTTTTTTTTCTCAATAGGGTCACAGGAAACTATCTCCCCCATAACTGAACTGTACGTATCTGTCTTCTAAATTGGCAATTTTTCCTTTATCTATGTAAAATGGAGAGCTTGGAGGAAAAGAAAACCTCACAAAAAATACTCCAGACAAAACCTACCTCCTCTCCTAGTAATGAAATTCTTTATTGCACATCTGCTACTACTACTGATATTTTAAGATGTGTCTAGATTTACAAAACTTTACAATGTTGCCCCCAAAACTGTTAGAGTATTTATTCTAACCTTCCTTTCTTTAGCTAATATTTTAATAGCCTTGTTTTGTTAAGTTGAGCCTTACATTCTTCTAAACGTAGGTTCCAAATGAAAGATACATTAAAACTACCTATGGCAGAAAGATTAGACAATATTATGTTAGCAGCTGCTTCTTTTGTACACATCGACCTTTTCCATCGACTGAATGAGCACTGACAAACGTGCTCCTTCCAATGCTTAGGAT
This sequence comes from Campylorhamphus procurvoides, assembly GCA_013396655.1. NCBI lineage: Eukaryota > Metazoa > Chordata > Aves > Passeriformes > Dendrocolaptidae > Campylorhamphus > Campylorhamphus procurvoides. The sequence continues at coordinate 401,221 of WBMV01005348.1, read as the reverse complement.
TCAAAGTGAAATAAATTGATATAATTGCTGATCTATTTTTCTGCAGTTTTGATATGTGTGTACTTTCAAAGCAGAGTATTGGAAAAGTGGTTGGAATCCATAATGAATGATGACAAGTAATAATCCTTATACCTGTCAAACACATAAATACGCTGTCACACTGGATGAAACGGAAGAAAAGATGTTGACTGCTTTGCTATATAAAAATTTTTGGGAAAAGACAGGGTTAGAAATTAGTGCAGCTGGAAAATCCTTTCTTTGCATTATTTTTTCTTTCATTATTTTGCCATTTGAAAGATACTTTAAATACCATGTACAGTCCCTGAGATCTGGTTACATCTTTCTCAGGGTGCAGTAATGACACAGCATTTGGAGAATTAAATTCATGCCTGAATTTAGTGGAGAAAGAATACTGTTACTTTTTAAATGTAATTTTAATTAGTTCTACTTCTTATCCCTGGAGTCATCTAGAAGGAATCAGATTCATGAACATATACTCCATACTGCTGCTGGAATCAAGCTGGGAGACACCTCTCTGTTGAGTTACTAATATTTCCCTGTAAGTAGCCAAAGTACCATATCTCTTTCCCATGTGCAGGTCTTGGTTACCACAAATATATGTGTATACGTACACAAACATCTGTATGTATACATATGCATATTCATATACATATGTATACATATAAGTATTTTGTCAGTTATCTCCTGATCTCTGATCTTCATATTTAAGGTTTAGGATGGGCAATTTCGGCATCATCTGGTTCCTGTAGTTCTCTCTGATCCCTCATATTAAGACACTCAGTCTGAAACTGAGAGTATGGATGGCCTTGGAAAATACTCACTATGAGCCCTTGAAGGCCAAGTACTTGATGTTCATGTTAGGTTATTCTATCCATTCTGCTCGTGTTTTACCTGCATGGTCTTGAAGAGAACAGTGAAATGCTGCAGCCATAACATCTCCGAGGCCTCTTTGCTGGAGTATTCTTTGAGATGTTGCCAAACACTATGAGGTAAGCGGTCGAAGAAGAAAGGCCGATATAACAGAATATCTGGGCATAATTCAGTTCAGAAGTTGAGAAAAAAAGAGTGAGTAGGAAACCAAAATTCATTGCAGAACCATTATTTCTCACCTAGTACATTTTGGTTTTGGACTATAACCTGCCAGCAGTTGTAATGGATATTTATGATGCTCCCTTTAGGTTTTATCGTCTGTGAACTGTTTGTCTGAAAATAATGTATTTGTTGATCATTGGATACATATCAGTGTTTATCCCTTGTCCCCATTTTAATCTATTCCCTTTTTTTTAAAGACATTATGATTATGACCTGTAGATCAAGGATTTAGATAACAATTTGGGTTTGATGTGATGAGGTTATTGGTTTATTTATTTATTAGGTAGCTAACTGCTGCCTGTTATTGCAAAACTGCTCTGAAAACACCTCTTCAGTAAGGTTTGAGAATGGGGGATCTAAAATTTTACTTCTTTTCCACATGCTATTTTACTCCATCTTCAGTCATGGATTTTCTGAATGAGAGTAGTCCTGTGTTTCCCAAGACCCGTCTAGGCATAGCTGTAGTGTGTGCTACCACTTTTAAGAACAATTAAGAGATATGAACAGTAAGTCTTATTTTCTCTTCATCCCTTATCCAGCAGTTTCCTTTTCATAGTAGTGCTCACCAGTTTTTGCATCAGTGATGCATATAAAACACAGATAAACAGTTTAATAGTGCTATGATTTTGGTTGCTACTTGCTTGTTCTCTGCAGAAATTCCTTCTTTTTCGGAAATTATTTATTTTAGTACTCCATAAATTTCTTTCATTGTCACAAAAAATATTTCTAATCCCAATTGTTGACTTTTATTTCTGGATATTTGGTGTTATGCAAGGATTTTGCTGAAGCAAACCATGCAGGAAAGAGTGCATTCTTGTTTGGATTGGGGTTCCTATCAGTTCTGAGTCTCTTTCGTTAACATAATTGCAGTATCCAGACCTGGCAAATGTAAACAAAAATGTTGTAGAAGAGCCTGATTTTTATAAGAAAAATGTTCTGAGTAATTTAAATATAGTTGCAGAATGCAAGTGCATGTAAGACAATGGTATGCATAAGATTTTCACATTTTGGTGATGGCATTAAGAAGTACTAAATAGCATTGCCTATGGTTTCTCTTTAGCAGAAATGAGTGAGCATTGCATAAAACAAGTATATCCTGAAGAGGAGTGAGTGCCCACTCCCCTTTTCTTTAATTTCTTTGCCTGTATTTTTTAAAAAGAAAACCTTGGAAGTTTTTTTTTAAAAATGTAGAGGTCAATATAGGTTTTTAGAAATAATTTTCTAGTGGTAAAACATTGATGAAAATTAAAAGGTGAAATACCAATTATTGATGATTGATGCTGGAGTCTCTGTTGACTTATTGGTTTATGAAAAGGTCTATTGAAACCACAACTTTATAAATAATTATTGAATCTTTATATTCAAGTTCAGATGACACTCTAGAAGAAAAACTTTGGCTTTCTTTCTTTCTTTCTTTCCTTCTTTCTTTCTTTCTTTCTTTCTTTCTTTCTTTCTTTCTTTCTTTCTTTCTTTCTTCCTTCCTTCCTTCCTTCCTTCCTTCCTTCCTTCCTTCCTTCCTTCCTTTCTTTCTTCCTTTCTTTCTTTCTTTCTTTCTTTCTTTCTTTTTCTTTCTTTCTTTCTTTCTTTCTTTCTTTCTTTCTTTCTTCCTTTCTTCCTTTCTTCCTTTCTTCCTTTCTTTCTTCCTTTCTTTCTTCCTTTCTCTCCTTTCCTTCTTTCTCTCTTTCTTTCCTTCTTTTCTTATTTCCTTTCTTTCCTTTCTTTCTGTTCTCTCCAAATACTTTTGCACTGATTTTTCCATAAGTACAGATCCTTTTTTCAGCCTTTTTCCTTCAAAAGAATCAAAGTCTAAAGTCCATTGCATCCATACTGTTGCCACTGATGGAATGCTTTTTTTTCCAGGATTTTAAGCATGTGCTGCTACCTCTGAATGGACAGAGACTATTGAACAATAGTAAGATAATGCAGAGAAATCCTCAATCTCTCATTGTGTTGAAAAATACTGGCTTTATTCTGCCTTTAAAGATTAATAGTTTTGCAGGGATGTGTTCAATTCCTTTGATGTTTAAATATAAGAAGCTATAGCTCTTTCAGACAACATTAAACAGTAGTGATATTTCTGTTCAGATCTTGATGTTTGGCAAAATTCTCTCGCTAATATGTACACCAACTGAAGGGACCTTGTGCACCTTCACCTGATTCTCATGCTGAAATGCTGGGTCCAGAGAATATGAGGTGTATATTGCTTGCATTTTAAATATGCTTTGGTCAAGGTTTTGGTTTTGTATTTCATTTTTTTCCTTGGGTATTTTGTTTGGGATTTTTTGTTTGTCTTGGGGTTTTTTTTGTTTTTGTTTTTTTTTATTCTATCAAAACCCCAAGGGATTTTTTACATTGACTCCAGTAGCATTTGAACAGGGCATATAGAAATCTGAAAAACACAGTTACTTTGCCAAGGAGTTGTTTTCCTTGATCTGTTTGACCAAGCATTGATTTTGCTCCCCCATGTGCTCTGAATGCACTTTGGAATTAATGTCTGCTTTTATTAGCAGCTTTTAAGACAGAGAGCAGCATGATGTCTTTCGTAAGCATCTTTACAGAACTGCAGCATCACAGCTGCTAGAAGAGCTGTGCAATACACGTGTGTTAATTAGTACTAAAAAGTGCTTGTAATAAAGGAGGTATGATTCTACTTAGGGTTTTCTTTAAAAAATGCAGTCCAGCCCTGACATCTCATTGGCATGCAGTAAGAAGGCCTCTTGTTTAAGTCAGGAAGGTTTTATCCCTTCTCCATTTTCCTCAAGGTGTTCACTTCCAGCAGAATAAGTTCTGGTCCCAGTGGTTTGGAGAGTGTATTTTATCTGCCCTTCCTGCACTCCTCGGTCTGGCAATAAGGAGTGAGACATCAAAAAATCCACTTCTAAACCTCACCAATGGGAATTGGCCACAACAAAAAGAGGATCAATGAAAATACTTTGTGTCCAAAGGCATTTTTATTTTTAAACCAATTCAGTTAGTTGAATTAAAAATTTTACTTTTTCTCAGATCCACCTACTGACAAATACTTAGTCATGGATGTGAATATGCAGTGGCTTGATTTTCATATATTCTCGTATCACTTATCATTGTTGCAGTGATCTGCTTTTTGTACTCCTTTTAATTTTTTTTTCCTGTCCTCCCACTTGTCATCATGGCAGCTTTTGCAGAAGACTTTTGCATAACCTTATGGTGCCTAGCTCAGGAAATGCTCTGAATCCTGAGGAATGCAAGTCTCTGCCATAGTGTATTTTAAGAGCAACAGCTATGTTATAAAGAGACATCACTGCAGGTGTCCCCAGGCAGTTGTGGCATGCTCTTCTGCCAACCCAGGAGGAAGACTTCCAAGAAGATGTGGGAACATCTATCCTAGATCTTGTGCTGCACAGCAGAAACTGGTGCCCTTTTTTGGTTGGTTGGTTTGTTTTTTTGGTTCTTTTGGGGTTTTTTTTGAGCATTGTGTATCTATGGTTCAGTCAGGTGTGAAAACCTTGTGTAGACCTTATTATGTTCAAAGGGGGAGTGAACTGAGAAATGTGTTGTCTGTCATCATGACCAATGATATACAAACAGTCCGGTGTGATTTTGGAAGGAGGGGAGGAAGGGGAAGGATGGCTCACACAGCAGATGATACGATTGATCCGCACATTAACTTGTATTGCAAAATCTCATCTGTTTATATGGTTTATGTCTTTCCTAACTATGAAAAAGGGATGGAAAGAAAAGACGCACAGAAACAAATCCAGCATGAATGAAAAATTGGAGTCCAGTGCAGTTACTGATGAAACAAGCACAGCTTCAAGAAGAATAAGATCATGTCCTAAGAGACAGTCTACATGAACATTCACTAATACTATCCTCCCCTAATTCTTCTTGGCAAGGACAGTGGGGCCTTTTCTGTCTAGATTTCCATTTTTTGTTTGGACTGTTCTTAAGCCTCTGTGTATCTTCTGCAATAATCAAGCAAGATCTAGAATAGAGGATATTATAACAAGGGAGCCTTTTGTAATAACTAATTGCAACTTAATTGCGGTTTGAGTTTTTCAGTTTTTCTCTGCTTGGTTTCTTTTATTCATGCTTGTAATGAAGCGAGTGGATAGTAAAACATACTGAGATCCAGACCTGTTCTGATAATTTTGTTACTTCTGGTTAAAATATGAAGACACTTAAAAATTATTATTTGTGCCTTGAGCAGATTCTATGCAGTAACAGCGCCCCGTGTGCCTCGCTTCTTTCTGTAGTTTCTATGAAAGAAGTAGCTGAAATGGCTTTAATTCAAAATGAAGCAATGTTTATGGTTTCTTTAATCACTGTTTACTTTCAGTAAGAGAGCTTTTTCAAGTAATGGGAGTAAAATATATTCTTCTATCAATCAGTCTAAACATTAAGAATGCTATGTAGAAAACTATTATAATTTAATCATAGATGTACTCATTTAGGAGAAAAAAATCACCAGAGGCATGCATGCAGAAATGTCTTAGCTGTGTATGCAGAATCGAGAAAAAAAAATGTCTGTGAATATATAATTCTGCATGCACAGAAATTCAGACTATCAACATTTTGACTTCTGTCACAGTATGCAGTACTCCACGGCATGCCTGATGAAAAGCTGTTGTAATCTGCCAGAAAATGACTATTATCCCTTACAAACATGGAATCAGGAGTAATTTGTGTCCAATCAGTCTGTTTTGGACCTCCTGGATGTGGGCTGTTGCAGAAGGTGGGGAGTAAAACTCTACAGAAGGTGCGGTGATCACAGGTACCTGAGAAAAGAGGTGGAAGTTTTACAGTGCAGTTAAGGTGCACAGCTATACAGAATTGGAGTACAAATGTGTTGCCCACATGGTATTTTTGGTTCTAGTCACAATTTGGGGTACAAAGAATATGAGTAATGACAAATGTATTGATTCTCCTTATAAAGCAATCCAGTGTCCAGTCTTTCTGAATTCTAAGTTTTATCTGAATCTCAAAGTAAGTTAGATTCTTTTGATGATATTTATTCAAATATATGGCATCTTAAGACTACAATCTGTTTACCATTATATTCGTCAACACCTGCCATAACAGAGCCCTGGTCTTAGTGTGCTGGAAGTAACTGTATATTACCAATATTGCTGCCTACTACGATGATACTAAAAATTTATAACTTTAATATGGTTCATATCTTTTCCAGCAGCCAAGAAAACTCCCTTTTCTTGTCTGCCACTGTTGAATTTGGAGAGTAATACTACCTTTCATGTCCTTCCACTAACCTTAGATATTTATGGTAATGTCAAGCACTTTGACAGTCTTTGCCTCCTGCTCCTTTGGTTTCTGAGAGAAAATGCAGTTTTCACCCTTCCTCATAATTACCCGTATGTTATGTTCTGGTAGAAAGTTGTTCTCTGCAAGCTTTTTTCTCTCTAATAGTTGGTGCAGCTTCTGAGTTCTTGTCTTTTTGGGGGAGAAATAAATTAATCCCTACTTCCGTTCCATACATTCTCAACTAAGAAAATAAATACCTGATTTTTTAGATTTCTCTTTTCATTGTTTATATTTTTTCAAGCCTGTAGTTTGCTTGACTTTTCTTTAATATTTCTTTTAGTAAAGTACTGCTGCCAATCTGCTTTTTCGAACAAGCTCATCGAAATTTTTTTTTTAGCTGACTCTTTTTGCCCATGTATTTCTTCACTAATTGTTATAGTATACATAGATTGCTAATTCTGCATTTTGACATAACAGCAGTGTGTGTTTGGAGAATGTGAAGAACTCAGCACATATCTAATTGATTCCTAGGCTTTTAATGACTGGCTGGCATTTCTTTCAGGACTTGCTTTTGAAAAGCAATCTTTTTATAGCCACATGGAAATATTTCACATTCAAGAAGGGGAGAAAGAAAATCCCCAAAGTCAAATACCATATATAGAACTCTGCTATAGGATTTTAGGTGAATTTTGAAATAAGGTCCTGAAACTATCTATGTCCTTATGTCAGTAACAGGGATTACATTAGTTTTAAAAAATTCAGAAATGATATAGCATCTGAGTAATTTTTTAAATGGTGAACTGTGTATTTTAATGTCATATTCTTCCTTCAAAATCTGTGGTTTAGCTCTGTGAAGTAGTGGAAGTTTTATTCAAAAGGTGTGACCAGGAAAGGAAAAAAACATAACAGGAATTATGTTGCCTGGGTGAAGGCATTGATCATTGCATTCTGGTAAAGGACTAAAAGCATTTTCCCTTGGTCTCTGGCAAACTCAGGGAACTCTGAGGTCTTGCTTGAGCTGGCTGAAGAACTGCTGACTTCTTTGCCTGCTCACCGCTTAGTCCCAGCTCCAGGACCGTAAATCAGAGCAGCTCCATTTGTGTGATCTGAATAATATTGGTTTGCACTTGTTGATGAGTTCATATTCTCTTGAATTGTATGACAGTTCCCAGTACATGTAGGTGAGACTTTCAAGGGTGCCTTTCTGATCCCAGCAAATTATACCACTAGAAGTGTGAAAAGTAGTGAATAAAATTCACAGATTTTGCTGAATTAAGCAAAATTCAGCAAAAAAAAACTTTTATGTACTGAAGATAATTTGAAAATTATCAAAAAATTAATAATGCATTAATATTTGTTTAGAAATATTTGAAATAAAGTTTTGCTTTGGATCAAACAACTCAGTCCATGTTGATATAATTAGGAATCTTCCCCTCCCCAACTCAAACTGTGAATAACAAACATTCCCTGTTTCTTCAGTTCTGTTTAATAGGTCAGAGAGGCACACCTTGAATTTTCCCTGATATCACTATTAGCTGATTTAGTCCAGTGTCTCATGAGTTCAGTGTATTACTGCACTGGCCACTCTTAGAGTTTTCTCTTTCCCTTTTCACGTGCTGCTCTGGTTGGATCCTCAGCTGGTGTAAATAGCTGTGATCACTGTAAGGATGCTGCTGATTTATACAAGCAGGTTGTCTTACTGCTCTGTGAAAATGGATTTAATGAGCAAAATTTTTCTGTAAATGTCTGACCTAAGTTTATTAGCATCTTACTATGCCCCAGGCAAGTGTTTTTTTGAGGGTGTTTTAATTTTCTTTCTTACGAGAATTTTATAGTTATTCTTTCTTTATTACTTAAAGGCTGCATTGAAGAAACAAATTCCCCATTGAGGTGGGTTTAGTGGAGCATTTGTTTTATTCTTGACAGAATGGTTCTCTGAATCCATTAAAAAGTAGGAACAAAAAAAGAAAGGCATTTGATTTAGAGTTTTGTGCATGAAATAATCAAGTAAATAAGTACTATGGGTAGACTTGAATTGACAGGTGGGGTATTACCACTCCATTAATTAAAGTGAATGAATCAGGAAGACTTTCAGCCTTTACCTTGCAGCTGTGTAACAGACAAACCGTGGACAGGCTGGAACCTGGGTCTGCAGGGATTTCAGGGATTCCTATTGCTTTTTGGGGAATGCCACAACATTCTGCTAGTGCATGCCAGGACTGACTCTGGGCAAACAGAGAGGGAGAAAGGAGCATCTTGCAAAATATTTGCTGTGCACATCTTGGTAGTGTTTGCTTATGTCAGTGTGGATTTGAAAAGTCTGTACAGACCTGTAATTCAGAGAGGGAGCATGAATGTGGGCAGCCTGTGCCACTTCATGCTCCATCCTATCTGTAGCCCATGATGCTCTTGGAGAGCACAGTGAGAGCAATGACTCCAAAACAAGGAGAAGGGTTCAATCTGGCTAGAGTGAATTGTCTCATAACTGTTATTTTCTGAGCTTTAGGTGAGATAAAGGAACCTTTATTATTCTTCTTATCTTTTTCTTTTTTTTTCCTGGAAACTGATCAAAGCATAATTTTAGTGAGGACTATGGTGAATTTATTTTTCTTTTCTCAGTGCCATAACTGGTAATATCTGTCTCAAGGTTGTTGAAGATAGTACAAAAAAAAAAAGTGATAGTGCATATTCCATTGTTCTTATAAGTAGAGATGTACTGATGCAATTTTTTTCCAAAGTGTCAGGTAGCCTACTGCTTTTCAAGCATTAGTGTGGAAAAGAGTTTTCCCAGGAAATGGTGCAGTATGCCCATGTCTGCCTTCAGTAGCTCTGATACTGGGTGTTCACAATAGGAATTGATGTGAGAATATTGTGTTCATTGGACTTTCTCACCCTTTTTATGTCAGTCACATAAGCCTCTTATTGGGCTCCTCTTTGGCCAAACAGCTGCTCGGAGCTGTCTTAAATGCTCAACACACAGCTGTGCCCTTTGAGTGAACAGGACCTCCGCACATGATGTTCACCTAGATGTGCAACATCAGTTCCAGCACAGAACTAGGGTGAGACAGGAGTGAATTAGTCCACTTTGACTTCCCCAGCCAAAAGAGATGAAGGTGGACCTTCTCACCCACAGGCTGCAAGCCTTGGTGACCTGGCATTGATCTCCGTAAGCTGGGTTCTGCATGTTCCCAGGCACCTACTCTGGTCATGCCTGAGCCAAGCATCAAAGTCCCACCTGGTGTCCAGCAACATGCATGTCACCTCTATGTGTGTCTCTCCTTTTCTGATATGCAATCTAGCTCAGGAAGAGTAAGGCACAGGCTGAGGCTGCTTCCTTGAATCCTCTGCCATAACTTCTACAGGAATTTCTCCACGCCAGTGGAGAAATCTCCGCTTTCAGCAAGGTGGAGGCAACTGGATTTGGTTGGTTCACCATTTTTCTCTGAAAACTTTAAGGTGAGACGTTGCTTGTGGTGTCTGCTGGTTAACCTTAAGTCATCTCATGTGTCTTTTGAAAGCTGGAGAAGTGAAATGTACCACTTCATGTTCCTGCTGCTGATACCTGGAGCCAAAGCTGACTGAATTTATCATTGTAACTTCTCAAATCTTTTTCTGTCAAATGTTTCACTGAATCCACAGTCAAAGAACTTTGTAGTCTGGCTTTGTCTCCAGTGCATTTACACAGGGGACTCCAGTTTTTTGTTTAAAAGTGAGAGTTCATTGAAGGTCCAGTGAAAGTGAAGGATTGCTTAATTATGCCATGATTTGCCAACAGTATACTCAGCCCTGTTCAGAACATGAAGATACATAATGTCTTCTCCCCATGGAGTCTTAGCAAAGTCCTGAATATCATTACCTCCACACAGGTTTCAATGGGTTCTAATCTACTCATGTAGGATCTGTTGTGGCTCTAACTTAACAAATCTAAGAGTAGGGAAACATATTACAAAAGGTTTGAGAATATGTGCGGCAGAAACTCCCAGTCCCGCTCTAACCACATTTTCCTGAAAATGTGTGAGATGAAATTGATTTATTGGGTGAAATGGGCAGAAAACTTTTTTATCAGGAAGAAAACCTCCATGCACATCTCCATTTTATTATGATCTAGTTTGCTTGAAAAGGAGAAAGTCATCTACTGATTTTCTTTAATTATTATTATTCTTTATAGTTTTCCTATTCCATTTAGTAAATTTCTGAATAAAGAACCAAACCTGGTTTTCTAAGGATGTTTCTCAGTGATGGCTTTGAAATAGAAATCTGGAAAGATATTTAATTCTTAGTCCCATCTCTGGATTGCTGATCAATGTAAATAATGTCTCTGGACTTCTAGTTGTTCAGTCTTGTAAACCGTAAATTTCAGAAGAGAGATTATCTCTCATTCATTATCCGTGGTGGACAACACAATGTTGACCAGAGCCTCCAGCACCACAAAACTGAGGATGATCATGTTAGGTTCACACAGACAGGGAGCAAGAACAGCGAAATGTCCACTGTTAAACAGGGAACTATAATGCAGTGGTCTTCTTACCTCAATATTACCTTTAACTGTGTGTGTCTTTATACTGCTTACAACATAATATTACAGATTATGTTGCACCTTCAATGTTAGGTACTACAATGAAGAAACAGTGAGAGAACTAGTTTTTGTACTAGGGGGCTCAACTTGGGAAGATCACTAAATGACTGTTATTTCTACAGTCAGAAATAAAAGTGGCATGATTCTCTTTACTTGGCATCCTTATCCTCACTACAGAGCTGTGATTAGCCAGTTATACATGAGGCCCTGTGCTGCTCAGGCTGAGTACAGGTGGGATGGCTGCGGCCGGAGCTATGTGGGGCAGCAGTATAGCCAGAATGGCAACTTAGCTCAACAACTTCTAAGGCTCTTCTTTTCTTTATCAAGACACCCACACACAGCTTAGAAGGAACATTTCAGATCACTTCCTCTTGGTAGCCAGCCAAACAGCTGTTTTTCCAGAAAGGACTTGATCAAAGTTTTGGAGCCAACTCCGTTTCCAATTTTGGTTTTGGCTTACAGTGATCAGGATGTGTCTGTGCTGGTGTGAGTTATTGTTGCTGCCTGTAGTACAACAGCTCCCGAGCTTGTGGACTGCAATGATGTACAACAGCATTGTCTTCCCAGCCACTGTTCCCTGTATATTGGCAGTGCATGAGCTCTCCTGTTCTTCCACCACATCGTTTCATTCTTTGGTGAAGGATTAAATAAGTCTCTGGATGATCCTTTGGTGCAAGATCTTAACAATAAAAGAAGGCCACTGCCAAGAATTTTATGAATGTGCCTGGAAACTTAGTTAAATTGCAGTATCTAGCCACATGACAGCTCTGCAGCGTTCTGATGCCAGACCTCCAGAGAAAATCCTAAGCACTTACAGGAAAGATCCCCCACACTTAAAGTTCTCAGTACTCTCAGTATGTATGAGATAAACCGCTTTCCAGACTGCGGAAATTTTGTTTCTCAATGTTGGTTTTATCTAAAGGATATAAAGCTGTCCCTATGGCCCTAATCATGTTCTGCCTTCATGCTGGGAAAAGACCTCAGTATCTCCTGCCTACTTTGTCGTGGTGCTGTGGTTTTCAGCAGAAGAAAACTGAGGCATATGGGTAGAAAAGGGAACCATGGTGTGCTCTGCTCTAGTGTAAACTGTCAGAGACCCATGGCAGTGTGCCTTGGAGTAGGAAGTAGAAAAGCTGCTGGGTCTTTACTTTTTTTGGCTAAATGTCAAGTTCTGGTCCCTGTGCCAAAAATTTCTTCTGCATTTTACCTCCATCCATTTCTTGGAAAATAACAAGCCATCTTTGAAGCAGCATCCAGAACCCATCCTTCCCTTGAGATGAGACAGAAGCGGTCTGAATGCTCTCAATAAATAGAAGAATAAAAACACAGGCTCTTGTTTCCTTGGAAGAGATTTAGCTGTGTTTTGGTTTTGACTGGGATATAGTTAATTTTTTAGCTGTGAGGTTGCTGCAGAAATAAGGAACAGATTACCAACAATCATATTTTAATACAGTGAGATCTCATTTCTTTGTTTTTGTTTTGTTTTGTTTTGTTTTTGAGATTTAAGATGAAGGTAGTAGGTATTTAGTGCACCTGCCATAAAGGGACTGATCTATCCCCACAAGCTTTTATCTTTGTGCAATCTGTTGATATATGGTCTCTAAAAGAGAAAAAAAAAAAAAACGTGCTCATGGAAAACTCAGTCCAAGGAAACAATGTCTGCTAGAATTCTATTGCCAGACTTTCCATTATAAGAAGTGACTTTTCACTCCCTTACAGAGATTTCAGAACTTCAGTGCTGACATAGAGGGTAAGGAAACTCACATCACAAGAGAAAATTGCATTTTGAAAGATTCTTCTTTTACTGCCTAATGTTCTAACATATGACCTCCACTTGGTAATTGCCTGTCTATCTGCTACAATATGTTTAACATGAGAAGCCTTTCCCCTTTTTTCCTTTCATTAACATTTCTCTTTTTTTAAGGAATTTCCATGTCTTATTGAGACTTAGGAGTGCTTGACTGAAACAGTTTCTAAAGCAATATTTTCAAACAATTTCTCTTTTAAGACTTGAGCTATGCCAGACAGGTGGCAATAAGTCCTTGTTTGGTTGTAAAAATCTGAAAAATAATGAAGGCAAAATGGAAAAGGAATATATTTTCATTGCACTAGGAGAATTTGAAGGAAGCTTCCCACAAAGATCTGTTTTCTTGAAATCACTGCCTAAACAGGAAAATTTGGAGTGCCTAAGTCTATTTCTCTGCAAAACAGCAGGAGCCAAAGTCCGGTGTTGATATTTGTGCTTAATAGCAATCATGTCTCTAATTGGCATCATTTTGTCCAAGGCACTTGTGGTAGATTGACCTTGGCTGGACTCCAGGTGCCCACCAAGCTGCTCTATCCCTCCCCTTCCCAGCCAAACAGTCGAGAGAGAATATCTCAAATGTCTCTTAAGTTGAGATAAGACAGTTTACTAAAGCAAAAGCAACAGTTTTTGTGCACACAAGCAAAGAGGAAATAACAAGGTCTATTCTTTATTTCCCATTAAAAAGCAATGTCCAACCACTTCTTGGGAAGCAGGACTTCAGCACATGTAGTGGTTGCTCAGAAGGCAAATGTAAATAATGAATGTCCCCCTTTCTCCACCTCTCCTTAGCTTTTGTATCTCAGCTGACATCATATGGAATATCCCTTTGGTTAAATTAGGTCAGCTGGCCTACTTATGTTCCCTCCCAGAATTTTGCTCTTAATGTGTTGGGGTGGGGGAAAGGAGTGTTGAGGGACAGTGCTGATGCTATGCCAGTGCTGCTCAACAGTGGCCAAAATACTGCTGTGTTATCAACACCTTTCTAGCTACCTACCAATGCAAAGTACAGGACTGTGAGGGCTGCTGTGGGAAAATGAACTCCATCTCAGCCAGACCCAATACAGCACTACACAAGTTTTATGTACTAGCCTTCTTACGGAGGTAGTGGCGCTCACTGCAAATATCTGCTTCAGTTATCATGTTTCCTTTAAGCTCTTTACAGCACCAGGGGAGTCATTTCCCTCTGTATTCTTTTCTCACAGTTTCTCAAGGTTTTATGTTTTTATGCTCATGATCATAGGGATATTTCCATTAGTCTTACTGCACATGATTAGAGCTACACATTCTTGATATATACATTTTCCTCTTTCATACTTAATTATGGAATCCCAAAAGAAAAATGCATTCAATTTGCTGTTGGTTTAAGAGTTCAACAGAGAGATGTATTGCAACACTACCACCCATCATGAAAGAACTAGCAGTTAACAAAGTGTTATATATGTTGGCCTAACATATGTGACTTTTCTATAGACACTTTTGCTTTAATATAAGACATTCAGCATATTCTTTTGTGTAGAAGAAAATCTCTATCAAGAAGTCAAATAATAGCAAGTAATACAAGTCACTGCTAAAAGCAAACACCACTGAGTTCAATATTCTTATAAACATACTAAGAAATTGTTTTCTCAGTGTTCATCTGTGGAAGCTGAGCAAGGCACCTAGCAAAGTAGACAGAGAAGAATACCAGCCTTCACCCACCAAAATGCGGTCCAGCGTGTTCTTCTTTTCAGGACTGTTTCTTTAGTATTGCACGCAAAATGCAATTACGATGGTGTCCATTCCACAGTAAAAATAATATTATTAAATGAAAATAAAATAATGCTTACTATAGCGAGAAGCATATAAAGAGGCTGTCTCTATGAAATATATGTCTAGACTTCCTTATCAACTGCTTATTTGATATTCTCAAAAGTGATCTTTGCTGAGGCCCTGTTTAAGCACAGATTGACTGTGTAACACCAAGACTAGCAGGGTTGTGCTGCACAGAACCACAGGCATACTACTAACCATTCTGTTATCAGATGGATGATGGCTCTGAGTGAAATTTTAGATATCTGGGGTGTTTTAATTCTCTCATATTTCTGTACTGATGATCTGCACTGGCTAATGTTGTTTCAACTACAGATCAATTTTTTGTTTCTTTGATATGTCCTCTATAAATACATTCTTCTAGTAAAGATCTCCACACAGCTCAGGCACTTGGAGGCAGCTGATAGCACGTGAGGTCTGAATTTGGCTGAACTTGCACAAAGCACCTTTTGGTACTGCCTCAGTGATGGAACAGATCATGTTTTGGATTTCAACTATGATCTTGTCTGGAGTATCTTTCATTAAAAAAAAAGGGGCCCACTGATTAGAGAAGGAGCAGGTAACTGGAGCTGCTTCTTTGAAGTTCAGTGGCAAAACAACCAGATTTAGAGTCTGTCATCAACTCTGGTTGGATTTGGGTCCTCTTTTTAATTGCTCATTTGCTGTGTGACATAATGGATGATGTTAAAGTGCTGTTCTCTTTTTCTGGGTCTTTATTCAGCAAACTCCTTAAGCATAAGCTTAACTAAAAGTTTGTAGTGTCCTTGAAATAAATGGGATTATTGAAGTTGTATAAATCTAAAATCAACTTGAAGTCATTCTTTGGACTCAATCCACTGCCCCACTGTACTCTTATATATGCATCCCTATACATGATTGACTTTTTCTCAGCTTAGTGCCTCCATAGGAGACAATTTACAATTTTTATTCTGGCTGTGAATGTGGTATTTCTGTTTCGTTACTGACCATCTCAATCCTTTCCCTCTCTTGGTCTGCCCTCTTGGAGAAGTGCTAGTGAATTGTGATGGAGGAGAGCTGACCTAGGTGTGTTAGACCTCTGTCCTTAAAAGGATCGAGATCAGTCTAAAACTGTTATTGCAGTACTGCCGTATAGTACTATATTATTCACTAACTAGGATTAATGTTATTGTTTATATCCACTTCAAACAAACAAACAAAACAAACAAAACAAACAAACAAACAAACGCGCAAACTCACACATTTCTAAGAAAAATGACTTTACAGTTTTATATCTTCCCAACAAGCTGGGACAAACTATCAAATACACTGTTTTGACCATGAATGCTGATCTTTTCATCTGGTTTACAGAGAACCTTATGGATAACAAAAAAAGTTTCTGCTTATTTCAGGAGGGTGGGGAAAAAAAAACCAAACAAAACAAACAATGACTATCTGAACAGGCTGCCATAAATACAGCTTTCTTGGCATGTCTGTCCCCGAGATGAACGGATTTGTGGCCTGGATTCAAAAATGTTTTACTGTTCTTTGCTTCTCAGTGGATTTAGTGATTTAGATCAGGCTAATTTTCAACTGAAGGAACTGAAGGGCTATTATTCTCCCCGAAGGTTATCTCATTTGTTTAAAAACTGGTGGCAAGCCACTGACTGCTGTATTTGTTTCAAAGACAGCAGCCATGGGGGAGGAGAGTTATATCTGGAAAACTCCCACGTGCAAACTCCCAAGGTCCTTTCCTGAAATAACAAATAGTTTCATGAGTAGTAAAATGGACCTTACTGTGGTTCCCAGCAACTCTCTCCTCAGCTGTAGCAGAGGATGAGCTCATCAGGTTATACTCCATGGAATTTAAGAGGGTGTATTTCTTGTCATAAAACAAGTCAGAGTATGGTGTATTTTCAGCCTTTACCTCTGTATCAAAGTTGGCTGGACAGCCACTGCTGCAAGGGGAGGAAAGACAGTAGCAAACTTATACACAAGGCAACGCTTTAGGAAGTGAGGCTGAAATTCCAGAAACCTTAGAAAAGTGGAATTAATTATTCCATATTGTTGGTTAGGTCCTTAGACAAAGTCATTCTCTGAATTCTTCTTTCTAAAGGAATTGGCACTTACAGACTCTCCTTGCTGAACATATTGTAGAACAGATGTCAAATTAGCTATTAGCAAGCAGAAATTGCCTTTTAAAAATATTATTATTATTGTTTTAGTGAAGGAATTCATTTTCTGTTCAATGATGATGATACAAGCAAACTTCTTTCTGTAGTAGGCATGTCAAAACTAGGAGCAGCTTTAAGAGATATATGTTGATACATTGCTAAATCTTGCAAGGAAATACAGGCATTCAGAGAAAATGCAGGACTAAATTTTTGTTTCTGAATCTTGCTCATGCAGCATGGCCTCACTGGGAAGGGGAAACATTGGATGTGTTGGGTACCCTTGGTGGGGGCAGTGTTGAGACAAACAGAGTTTTCTGAATATTGAAGTGTACTTCCCAGTTGCCAGTCTGACACCCAGCTGCCCTCCATAGGCAGCAAGGAAGGCAAGCACTTCGGAAAATGCAACTGCCTTGAACACTTAGATGGGAGCTCCTCTGACTTGGACAGCTGGACTAGCATGTATGCCATTATGTTTAAAATTAGTGGTTGGGAAAGAATTAAGAGGGGACAAAAAGGGAGATTAGTTCAGATAAATAAAATATAGAGCAAGCTGTTTTCCAGTCAGTTCAGACTCTCTGCAGGGAATTGCCTCACTGAAAAGGATGTCTTCCAGATTTGTTTGTTCTCATCTTCCTTATGAGATAGTTTTCCTCCCAGAGTACAAGGATGTCTTTGTGGCTCCTGCCATTGAGAATATCCTCCTTCTGTGTATGGCCTAAATGGCCTTTTTGCCTTATGACTTAACACCTGCTTTTATTCATTGTGAAATGATTTTATATGCTTTTTAGTAAATGTGACAGGCAGTGTATTGTGCACTGTCGTCTTTTATTTACTCCCATAAAGCGTTATGGAATATAGTTAGTATGTGACATTCAGGACACTGTGTAGTACTTCATTGCTTTGCATTGCATTGCAACATGCAACAGTTCAGTGCCTTGAAAGACACACTCTTTTCCTTTGCTTGTATCTTTTCTTAAGTGTTTTTTATCCTGACTTTCCCCTTGCCTAGTGTGATTCCCATGAGTACCCCCAGTGTATCTGATGAGGCCAGTAACTTGTCTGCTTGTAAAGGTCTTATTTTAATCTCATATCTTTATTGATACAAGAAGTACAGGAGTTGCTCACATCTCCTCAAGATGTTTCCCAGATGCTTGATGATTCATGAGGGGCCAACCTTGTGAGAGCGAGTTTGTGTTGACTGTGTTCCTGTCTCTTCTAAGCCAGTTAACTCTGTGAAATCCCAGTGAAAATCCCCTTAGAAATTTCTAGCTTGTTTGGTTCCAGTGCTGGCCACAAAACTTCAGGTCATAATTTAGCGCATGGTGAGGGAGGTGGGAGGGAATCAGGCTGTTTCAGAGCTCCTGAAGAGCCTGCTTCAATGTCTAGTGAAGGCTCTGAGCAGCTTTAGATTTCATCTCATGTAGTCTATAGAAGCAGTACTTATGTCCTTTTTCATCAAACATACTTTCTTCCTTTGTGGAAAAGGCATATCCTCAGAGTGCAATATTTGGATGTCTCTTACTTTACTATAGTGAGAATTTTCTCCCCATGCTTTTCTCCAGGTGTTCCTCTATAATGACCTTATAATTCCTGCATTTGCCATGATAGAAATAATGTCACTGTGTTTTGATTTTTAAGCTTTATAACATGAGCAGCTCTATTGCTCCATGTACCTGTTCAATTCAGATACTACAGAGCTGCACCAGCCGTGACATTTCAGTGCTGGTCCTGGTCAGTTGTGATTGACTTGCTGGCAGATTACTGGGGTGTGTGGGATTCAGAGTTGAAGTTAAATTAAAAACCATGACAAGATCCTATCTTCTTGGTGTAGAAGAGCACAGGTAGTGTGCATTCTCAGCATGTGTGCTGAGTTAAGAGCACAGATGCTTTGTTTGGCAGTGTGTGTATAAGCACATTTAGGAGATAATGTCCCCAGAAGTCTAATCTCAGCAGCTGATGACCCCAGGGTAAAGCCTGTGCTAGGACTGTCTGGGAGAAGGAAACTTTTCCCTCAGAAGCATGAATCACATTGAACCATACAGTGAAATGCATGATGAAGGGAAAATGGCAAAAGTTTACTGTCCAAGAAAGAAGAGTAAAGAACTCTTGGACATAGGATGAATTCTGCCATGTTTTGCTGTAGTAACCTTTGTTCTGACTAGGGAATGGTTGTTACACTAAGAAGTACGGAATTTGTTATCATCAAAATTGTTTTAATTTTGTCCCTTTTCTTGGACATTTTGGACATAGCCCTGTGAAATATCTTGTCCTCTCAGTGGACTGGGTGTTTTTAGAGTCCAAAGGTCCTCAGCATTTTAGTAGGAACTCAGTAGTGTTGGCTGAACATTTTGTTTCATTCCAAAATAGGGGGGAGACAAAAACCCCACAGATGTCTTTTTTCCCTTTTTTTTTTTCCTTTTGAATAAGATGAAAAACAGACTGCAGCATAGATGTCCCTGATGAAAACTGCAACAAAATTAATAGGTGGATGGTCTTTTTTTTCACCAAACTGTCACTTTTCCACTGCAAATTGGTCAAAATACAACAAAACAAAACTGGCTAGTTCTTTACTTTGTGAGCTAGAGCTGTATTTGCTTGGAAAGGGTGGCTCAGAGTGTGAAAGCTGTATTTGCTTAGAAAGATGTCACAATTAGTTGTTTGGAGATAGTTTACAGGAAACACAGACTTTTATCTTTCAAGTTTCAGGTTGTTCGGAACCTAGAATTATTGCTCTGTCAGCAGAGTACAATGAACTGTTGACATGCACCCATGCTTTGCTTACAGCTGCGTGTAGGGAGGTATATACAGCTAGGAACCAGTGAAAAGCAGTGGTGAAAAATAGGTGTACTCACCATGAAATTTGTACCGTTTCTCTGAGTTCCTGTTTTCAATGAGCATTTTTTGAAACAAATATTTTATATTAAGAGCCTTCAGTCGAAGGTTAGATTTTATTTTAAGAGTGAAAACTTAGATTACTGTGTGCAACAGTTGGCTGCAGCTGGTTGCTTACTTTGGTTTTGTATTTCCAACATTCACAGAGTGAGTTGGTGGAGATAATTTTCCCCCATTTGCTCTTCTTCAGTATCCAAATTCAGGACAAGGCACCAGTTTTCTATTTCTGTTCCTTGCAGTGGAACTGGAGGTTGACCTGGCATTCAGCAGAGGACTGGCGTGATGTTCAGTTTGAGATAAAGACACGAGAGTTTAGGTGTTCACATGATATAAGTGTCCAAGTTCATGTAGTAGGGAGAAATTTGCTCAATGCAGTTGGTGACTGACCCGTCTGGGTGTAGTTCCTTCTGTTTGTTTTGAGAAGGGCCTCATCTTGCCCACAGGAGGTGGCTCTGCGAGACACCATGGCTTTCACTGGACCTTTGCTGTGGGCTGATGGATGTGCTTGCTGTTGCACCTCCTTATCCTCATGGAGGCCATGCTGAAAATCATTCTGTGTCTTAAAGGGTGTTAAGCAACTCTCTGTGAGTGACTGAACTGAGTCTTAGATTCCTACACATCACATAGGAAAGGAACACAGATAGCTGTCTCACAGGTAGAGACTTGGAGCTGAGTGTCTTGGCTCCCTGGAAAGGTGGTCACAGTACCAAGCCTGACAGACTTCAATAAGCATTTGGAAAATATTCTCAGGCACATGGTGTAACTCTTGGAGTTGGCCTTGTGCAGAACTAAGGATTTGACTTGATGATCCTTGTGGGTCTCTTCCAACTCACTGTATTCTGTGACTCTGTGACTGGGAACTGAAACCTGCCGTGATCAGCATGTTGCCTTGGAGCCTTCTGAGCCTTGAATTTTCCTCACACTGAAGTTGTCAATACATATAAAAGTGGTTGTTTGCAGTTCTTTGATGCTGGGAGCCAAATTCCAGTATCATAAACAGTTGGGCAATGCAAGTGCATGGTGCAACTGAGAAGACATTTTGACTTCTGCGGAGCTGGGTCTTGCCACAGTTCCTGTTATCCTTGGAGCCAGGGATTTACAAAAGCAGAGGCTTTACCTCAGTATAAGTAAACTGTAGGAACAATTGAGTACTTGCTCGGGCAGAAGTTGTGGAATTCTAATTAAGTAAAGACCTAGCTATTTGTCTTGAAGTTACTCAGTAAGATGGTTGTTGGGACAGAATCTGACCGCAGTTACATCAGTATAAGCGTGGAGTAGCTGTTTGTATTAATCATCCACTGGCAGCAAATTATTCACACCGTATAAATAAAATAAAAATGTGACCTAACATGTTTCTGTGAGGAATTACTTAAGCACAGTAAACAAACTTAAATTCACTCATGCGCACTTTCCTGCAGCCCTTTATTGCTGCTTTTATTCAGAGGGCATTGCTCCCCGGAGCACCACATTTGGGAAGCAGCAGTTTACCTTTTTAACTTCAGTCTGTCTTACTTCATTGTTCTCAAGCTTGCAGCTTTTATTAAAATTTAATTCTGTTTTAAAATCAAAGTCGTGAGAATGAAATTATATAATCGATATAAATGTAAAAGTAATTATATATTTCTTATAAAATAAAGAGTCTGTATCCTTGTGTTCTATTGTTCTTACTGTTTATAAGGGATTAAATTAAGAGAAAATATACTGTACTTCCTATCTAATAAAACTGCTCCTAGACTCAACTTTTTAGAGACTTTAAATGCAAATAATTTGTGCTGTGTTATAAACTGTTGTTTTTTTTGCTTTCCTGTAACTGGAACAACATACTAATTTCTACAAGTTGTGACTACTAACAGAGAGCAATCACCTCACAGACTTGTACCGAAAAGAAGAGACCATCAGCGTGGCAGGGAATGGCTGCATCCACAGTCCTCGCTTCCCCAGCAGCTACCCCAGGAACCTCCTGCTGACATGGCGGCTCCACTCCCCAGAGAGCACCAGGATCCAGCTGGCTTTTGATAATCAGTTTGGACTGGAGGAACCTGAAAATGATATCTGTAGGTGAGTGGCAAGTGGAAGTTTGCAATGGGCTCCTTAATACCACCTTCGAGTTCACCGGCATGAGACTGCAAACCAAAACGTGGGTGTCCCTGACCAGGTCTAGGATGTCTTTGCATGGAGGACAGACCTCCAAGGGTCCCTTCTGACTTAAATTTGTCTTTGACTTTATAAATGATCTTTCTTGGGCCTGAAGCAGTTTTGGCAGGTTTTATTCCTTCTATAATATTTTAAGCACAAGGTACTTGTATGCTCAAATCTAGCTACCTAACAACATAGATACTACTTGAATAGGATTTTGTCTTCTATCACCTCTGTCATGTTTCAGCCAGGCAAAAAACATTTTTTTCAGTAGGTGGAAGGCTCTGGGTAGTGTCAGCAAGTAGGTAAGTGTTTATATTGGGGTGAGAGGGACACATAAAAATGCATCGAGAAATATAACTATGTTCTTCAAATTGCTTGCTTGTCTTTATTGTTACTCTTCACTGGTACAATTTCGAGTAAAACCTTTAAATACAGTCCACAAACATCAGTGTACTGATGCATACTGATGTATCTGTATATCTATTAAAATATACCCTACTATATCCCAGTTGTTATGGTTCCCCTTTTAAGCAAAAGTGACCTTATGCTCAGTTGATCTGGCTGATTAACCTAGGTGGATAAACTGCTTTGCATTAGTAGAGTACAGAGGTGAATCTTGCCAATATTCACTAAAACAGTATAAATCCATGGAGTTTCTGTTTATATTTATTTTTTTCGTTGTTTTTTTGTTGTTTTTTGTTTGGTGTGGTTTTGTGTTGTTTTTTTTTTTGTGGCTATCGGTTCTATGGGAGAGCAGGCTCAGGATTCCTATGCGCTCTGAAAGGCAGATCGCTGTGATGCTACTTACATAAAATTCTCAAGTCTCAGTTTCCAACTCTGCCTGATCATGTTGTTGCTTACACCTTATCTATGCAGAGAACTGGGTTGTTAGAGTTTCTGCACACCCAGCCTCTTCTTATCTTATCTCCTTTGTCACTTAATTTGTGTTCATAGGGTTTGGCAGCTCTGCAGGGATTTTACAGGGTGGATTTTTTTCCCCCTTTTTTTTTTCTTTGTTAAATTTTCTGCGTTACCAATAAAGAGAACCATTCCTGCAGGTTTGTTTTCCATCTAGTAATAAAAGAACACAGCCTAAAACTGGCTTTCCTTCCCTGCTCCTTGGCAGGTCTGCTCTGCTCTGGTGCTGTTGGTCCAAGATCAGCAGCAGAGTCAGTAAAAACAGTTACCTCCCAACACCCCAAATGCTTTCCCAGATTCGAACCTAATGCACACAGAAGCAGCCTGTTAATATTTACATAGTGGGTAAACTGTGGATGACCTTAAAGCATTGCAGCTTTGAAACAGAGGCTAATTTACTGTGGAAAGAAAAAGATGAAGTATTCTCTGTCAAAAGCCATTAAAGGTGGTGGCACAGTGAGGGAAAGTAAAGCTGTTACTGGCATTATGGGTTTGGAGACTGTCTTGGAAGACAGTCTTCCTGCTTTTTCCAGAGCAGCTAATTTAGGATGCAGAGAAAAGCAAAGACCTTCCATCATTCATAGTGTCTATAGAAGCTGCAGAAATATCATATCCTTTTCTGCAATAAAGCTTTCCCTAGTTTCTGGAAGACCTTTATTTGGGTAGTATTGCTTCCAGAGTGAGGAATTTCTTGGACAGACAGCCTTTAAGCCTGTCAAGTACTGTGTGCAGTTAGATTTTTTGCTAATGCTCAGTATATTTTTCAAAACCAAATCCTTTCTGCAGCTTCAGTCCCTGACAATCTCTGCAGTGCTGCTTTAGAGAGACATCCAGGCATGTTTTAATTGAAATGAATGCTGAGAGCTGAGCATATGCTTGAAGGCTGTGCATACTGGACAAGTAATTCACGACCTCTGCACATTATCTTGCTTTTGTGTTTGCTTTTGACCTTATGGTTTTTTTCTCCGGAAACTTCCTAGTGTTTTCTTTCAATTTTTCATTAATGCTAATTATTGTAATTTGTATACTATTAAGACTGAATTGATTGAAATTCAGGCTGCAGAATGAAAAGCTATATTTCAGCAGAACTATATTTCTCCAGAGCTTCTGAAAGAGGGGAAATATTTAAGGTTTTACAGACTTTTCTAGAAGTGCTGTTAGCATTTCCACAGGCACTTGATAAGAGATGATTCTGAAAAGCAATTAAATTACCCTGCTCTGAGACTCTGGATGCACAGAAACAACTGAGAATACACCTACTTCCATGATCATTGCAGCAAAGCCTCTGCAGTGAAAGCAGAAATAATCCTTGAAAGTCCATGACTTTCCCTGTTTCTGCTCTACAAGTGCGGAGGCCAGTCAGGACTGCTCTTCCCAAAGCTTACAAGGTTATCTCGTGCTGAAATCTGCAAGCCCTTGTGTTACAATAGGCATTCACAGCTGTCGACATGCCTTGAGGGGGGCGGTGGATACTTGAGTGGGTAAGGTGGAGCTCTGCCTGTACCACGTCCATCATCACGAGGGAGTGGGAGCTGAGGATGGTGGAGAGAGATTGAGACAAGTTCTGATTGATTCAGTTCTGCCTGAATTTTGGTGTATTACAAAAAAAGAATATTTCAGCAGAGTTTGGGCAGATTGAAGTGATTTGATCATGGTGAATCTGATATTTTTGTTCTGTGCAATTTGGGGGTTGGTGAATATAAAAGCAGCAGTACTGATATTCTCAAACCACATAGTACTTGTGGGTTTTTTTCTTATGGGCTCTCAGCAGAAAAAGAAAAGCAAGTCTCTTATTTACAGAGCTGTTCAGCTCCCACAACTGGGCAGGGAGGAGGATGCTTGGCCCACAGACACAGGGGTGGGGAGCAGTGCATTGCTACCAAGAACAGTCTTAAATTCCCTCTTTGTAGTGAGTAAACACTTTGATAATAGGAAACTTTTCTGGTAAAGATTTCCAAAATTTTAAGGCTCAACTGTACCGTGAGGATGGTGCTCAACCTGTCCCTCTTGTCATCAGCTCCCTCACCAACTGCAATGTATGGAGCCTATTTCTGGTTTCACTGATATTGAGAGACCTTTTTTGTCATAGATGTAGTAAGATCAGAACTTTATTCACTGCCTTCTTTAATCTCCAGCTCAATTAATTAGCTCAGTAAATGACCCAAACAAATGAATATGCATGCTGGGGCAGCAAGTGCTGCCACTCTGTCCCCTCATCCCTGAGGTTTAGTGTCTGCTGCTCCTGGCAAGAGCCCTCTTTGGGTTCATAGTGTCACTCCTGTGGCATGGGTGCCTGGCCAAGTTGCACAGGACAAGACGTGCTGTTGCATTTGCCCTGATGACAGCATCCATGTGAAGAGCAGAGTTCCCACCACAGCATGCAGAGTGCCAGTATGCTTTTCTGCTTGAATGCTTGACATTTGCTCCTGACACAGTGGCTGCCCAGCTCCAGCTCTCTGACTGACACAGCAGGCGGGATTCTGTGGCTGCTGCTGTAGGGAGTTGGGTGACCACCAGAAAGTGCACAAGTGCTTGCAGCTGCTCAGCTTGGGCAGCCTGCCTTAAATAATATTTTATCAGGTTTCTAAATTATTTATCCACCACATGAAGCACAATGTGTATACTTACTGTGTACTAAGCACATGCAAGTGCCTCTCATTGCTATTTTAACATGTTAGAAAATACTGTCTGTCATGTTCCAGAAGCCCAGAAATCACTCATATGAGTACTCAAGCAGTAACTTTCATCATAGTGCATTTTGTGTTGCATGAGAATGTCCACCAAGTATAATATTTAGTCTGATGTTTTGGAGTGGAGAAAAGGGGACAGTTGTCTCTGTGTCTCCAGCTGTGTGCCTTCCTGTTAATTTGCAACCACCCCGTGTAACCAGAGTTAGCAAAAACTAATTCTTCATACTGGTTTTCAGGTATGACTTTGTGGAAGTAGAAGATGTATCAGAGACCAGCACAGTTATACGAGGACGGTGGTGTGGACACAAGGAAGTACCTCCAAGAATAACATCAAGAACAAATCATATAAAGATAACTTTCAAATCCGATGACTACTTTGTGGCTAAACCTGGATTCAAGATATGTTACTCCCTTGTGGTAAGTCACCTAGGCATGACAGGGATGAGAGACAGATTGCAGCGTAAAAGAGAATCAGTGTTTGAAGACTGGATAGTGTGGCTAACTGTGTGGGATCAGAACACTAAATGACTCAAAGTATTTTCATTCCAGCAACTACACTAATACAGATCAAAGTATTTTTGACATCCTGTCATTAAATATAAAATAAAGTCAAGTTTGGTTCAAGATTTACTCTAATAACATGTTTCAGAGGCACTCACGTTCTACACTGAGGCTGCACTGCCAGTACCTCGAGAGATGCTGCAGAAATAGCAAAGAAACGGCTGCTCTATGAACTCTTTTCATGTTCATTTGAGGTGAAATAAAAATACATTAAGGAGTTATGGCCGTGATTCTCTGTTAGATGAAGAGTAGTTTATTCTGCATGCAATAAAATTCTACATGCAAGACAATGTGCAAAAGCTCAGGCTGTATTTTTAACTAGACATAAACATAGCTCTTTGTATATGCAGAAGCATTAGCAGTGTATCATGTACTGTTTCAATGAGATGAAAACCCCCTCCTTTTTTTTTTTTCTTTATTTGGTTCAGTTTTTAGGGAGCAGGAATGCTTATTACTCTTAAGTAGATTTTGATACAAATATGTATTCCTTTGTATTGTCCTGATTAATATTATAATGCTTTTGGTGCAGTGTAGCTCGAAAGAGGCAGATTTTGCAAACACTCAGGAAATGGTAAGCATTAATTTATTATACTATCATCATTATATTTTCATATCCATCACACTTCTTATTCTCTTTTTTTTCAATCCTCTGTCATTTAACAAGAATAAGAAAGCCTGGAATAGCAATAATGTTAATGCTGTAACAGAGGAGATCCGTTGTTTGAGTCGTTTAACTTCAACCCCTTGGCTTTGTATGCATATATGCCTAAGAATGATAAAAAGAGTCCACAGACAGCACATCTCAAGACAGAGTAAAACTGTACAGATTGTGCTTCTTTGCGTTTGAATTGTTAGGCTTCTAGTGGAGTAAGGTATTACACTGTAAGTAAATCCTGAGCTCTAATTTACTCTAATTTGAAGGTAATCTACTAAAACTCACGTTCAGACAGAACAGTCTATGAAAGACCACTGGGCATAAAAATGAGACAGTGAAGCAGCAGCCTCTCTATCCTGCTTGCATTTCAGCACAGCCACAGAAACTGCTGCATTTAGCAGGTTTAATTCCAAACCATGTACAGATAGTCTGATAGTATTAGACTCTGCAAAAATGAGTGTTATCATTCATAAGACACAGGACTCTCTGCATTAGAAAGCCCAGAAAAGGCTACTCTAACCATTTTCAAAACTATGAGTAAACAGAGAATTTTGCAGTCTAGCAAATCTATTTACAAGAATAATCTCCAAGTGCACTCTCTGAGTGAAATACTGTTTTATTTCTGAGGATAGCACTGTACAGGTGATTAGTGGTATTTGCAAGATAGGAGATTGTATGTACTTAGCTGGTCTGCAGAATCCAAACTGTCCAACCTAAAACTGCAGGATTAATATTCAGCAGAGTCAGCCCTTATTCAATAGTCCCCACAGATACTTAGAGCTCAGTTCATAGATGTGCTGAGCACTGCTGACCCCTGAAGGTTGAACTCACTGTGTGTTTCTAGTTGGTAAACCAGGGAGCATTAATGAAGCATGCAAAAACATATGGTATTTTGTATGAGATGAAACGAAGGACCTTTACATTCCTTTTTTTCCTTTCCTTTGTAACTTGGTCTCCAAGACAGGCTGCTTCTGGGGGATTTCTTGGAAAAATGGTGCTCAAGATATGTGCAAATCTTTTACTCACTCATATTTTCTGATGTTTGGAGTTTGGATCTGCATGGCAGTTGTTTATTTGTATACTAGACTCTGATAATTTTCCAGAGAAAATTAAAGTAAATTATTTGGAGTTTATTGATCAACTGCATATCCTGTGCATGGTGCCAGAATGACTGGGTGAATTTCTCCCTGTTACTCTTACAGCCAAGCAACCTTGCAGTTTAGCTCACTGGCCTCTCATTTGTAAATCTTCAAGGAAGTCAGTTAAGTTCACTACATTTGATGCAGATCAAGTTTTTACTTAGTTCAGCACTCTGCACGAGGCACAAATAAGGCACCACAAACCTTAGCAGAAACATCCTTCATTGTGTACTCACTTCACATTTTGGTACCATTTAGAGAAATAAAAGATCACTTTTCTAAAGAAGACATAAGTTAGACTTGTATCACATTTGCCCGAGGTATGGAAAGTAAACAACCCATGAAAGGGCTCGGTCACTCAGGACAGTGGGATTAGAACTCGGAGTGACTCTGGAAAATGAGTCAAAAAAATAAAAGGATGATCTTTAACAGTATACGTCTGAAAACTGTATGGATATGTGTAATTAACTGTCCCAATATAAAATAGGGGCCGAGCAGCTGGAAGGCAAATCTGTGAAATAAAATCTGACCATCTAAACGCAGCATTTAGCAACTTTCATTTGCCAAGGATGGCTCTCTCCGCCTTCTTCCTCCTATTCTTCCTTCATCCTCTCTCTCTGGGCACTTCTGTCTCTGGGCACCTCTGCCTCTGCCCTACACTCTGTGGGTCTGAGGGATTAGGAAGGCTGGAGGGGGGGGCAGTGATGGTGGTTTTGGAGGCAAGGGGCAGGTCCAACATGCTGCTGCATCATGTCCCTGATCTGCTGTTTGCTTATAAAGTTCTAGCACTCCCTTGAAGCTTCACAGGGCTAGAGTAAAAATGGTCTGGAGCAAGCCTTGGACAGCTATTAGGCGTGAGCCTCACTTGGTTGCAAATTTGTTTGAAATTCCTCCCTGCTATTATCACTTAAAGCCCTTATTTCTTGGTATTTTTTTTATGCTTTTCTTGATTGACCTGCCTTAGAAACATTATTTGTAGTAAAGAAGGCACTAAGGTATTCCAGTATTTTTTTCTCACTCCTTACACAAGGTCTTACACTAAGGACATAGTCATTCACAACAGTGTAGAAATACATGAAACAGAGGAAGATAAATAATCATTTTATTTAATCATCTATTTCCTTCTGAAGTGAAGTTCTTCCAGTCTCATAATTCTAGAAGGGAATGTTAACAAGCTTGGATCCCATGTTTTACAACCTCATTAGCATGGAACATATACTGAAATAGTCTAGGAACTCATTCAGGACCATGTTCCAACATAAAGGTGAATATTTGGAATTAAAATTCCCAACCCTGCATCTAACGTCATTTTAATGAGACAGCTAGAAAATCTTGGATTCCTTTTGTTATTTTCAAACATTTTTGTAATTTATTGTAAAAGGCACATATCTTTTTATACATTTATAACAGTAAATTACTATTGCCTTACTAATTGTTAGGTTAATCCTAAATGAACTCCATATTTTGGAACTTCAACTAAAATCATTATTGGAAACAAGGGCTACAAACAAGGAACATCTGTATATGTATTTGCATAAAAATGCATTTATATAAAGATATAAGGCTAAAAAATATATATTTACATGTACATCTTTTTGAATATATATATACATATTTGTACTTTACCTTTCTTTTCTTTATAATACAATTCATGTCTAGGAAGCACCACATGGCATATTAAGAGCAATCTTATTTGCAAACTTATTTTGGAATTGTAAACCAACATTGGTGGACATACGGTATTAAACAGGAGAACATAAGTGCAATTTGTCCCAGGATAAACTTATGTATCAAAATCTGTATCAATGTGTTAAATCGTGAGTAATTTTGTTTTGTTTGAAATTACATTTTTTTGAATGAAGGAGCTAAAAAGAAATTAGTGGAATGAAAGAGAGGGGAACTTTGAGTTTTAATGTGGAATTGGACAGGAAAATAGCTTTTTGCTGAACACCCAGGCTATAGGTCGCCACTCCTATGATTCAAAAAAAAAGAGCATTGGTCACAAAGTGGGGTAAGAGACCACAGTTAGTCTAATAAATTTAATTACTTTCCCAAAGAATATTGACCAGTCAAAGTTAGCTCAAATTCTAAACTTAAGTTTTTTGGTACTTGCCTGTTAAGCTCACAATAAAACAAAACTGGAAGAACAACCAAAAAATGGAAATGGACAAAATAGGAACCTGATCCTGATACTTGTACTCCCTGACATCACTCTGAATTGTCTCCTTTTATTTTGCCAGATTTGTTTGCACAAGTAGTGCAGCAGCAGACTTCAGGGGTTTTTTTGTAAATAAGTTGATAAATAAACACCCTTGTAAGAGTTAACACAATCATGAAAAGATTCAACCACCAGTGTGAATACAGATTCATAAAGATCATAAGAAATATTTAATTCTAAGCTAAATCCAGTCTGGAGTCTGCTGTGCTTCTATTTTAGCTTGTCACGTCTTTCACAGAATGGATAGATAATTTATTCCTGTATCCAAGGCAAAATATTCTGCCTGAAAACCTGTATAATATATCTCATGTGACAACAGGAGTGATAATGATGCATGAATACCTTCCCTGCTATTAGATAATCCACAGAAGGAATCCCAGTAAATTGTTGGGGGTACAAAAGGAAAGGAATGGGGTGGAGGGAAATGTCTTAGTTAATAAAGTCATTGAACATGAAATAGATCTCATGATGTAGAAGCAAGAACTTACACGTGGACATTTTGTCAGTTCTTCTGCTGCTCTCTCTGATTTGAGTTTTGATAGCCTGCCTATGCTAGACAGAAAAGATTTTTTATAAATACAACCCATGTGCAAAACTCATAACAATCTATATGATGAAACTTTTATTTTCTTAAGTTTTGGCAGAAACTATTTTCTCCGGGCATATCATGCTCATAAAATTATCAGCCAGAGGCTCATCTTTCAGGAAAGAAATAATTAAGTCCTAGTTTCTAATTAGATAAAACTTGCTCAAAATCTTTAACATTCCTTCCCCAACTTTACTTAAGCAGAAAATTTAAGAGATTATCTATGCACTTTTTTTTTTTTTTACTTTGAAAGGTGTACAATTTTTTTAAAGCAACGTAAAATGACAGCGTGTTAAAAAGATAGATTATGTCTCAGTGCATCTTGAGACATGGAACATCTCAGAGTAATTTATACGGGGAGGAGGAACACTTTCCATTTAATGAAGGTTCCTGAGAATACAGCAATCCTTTTAGTCTGCTGCTTAATTCACAGGACCTGACCTGTACTTCAGCAAGGTTTGAGGAAGAAAGGAAGGTGCCATGGTAGAGAAACAAAGCAGTGTGGTAGGCAGGGACATTCTGGTTCTGCCAGCACTCAGAGCAGAACAAAAGATACTGAAGGGTTTCAAAAGTGAAAAGAGTTCGTTGGGAACACGGGTGAGAAGTTGAGTTAGGAAGATACAGGAAGATACCAGAAGCAGTAGGACCCAGTGAGCACACAGAAGCTCTTGGAAGCTGTCAGACTTCAACTGACAAAACAATTGTTTTAATCAGAAAGGAAAATAGACCGTAATGCCTGTGTTTTCTCAGCTGCAAGCGTGTGTGCCTGGCAGTATTGTTGTTTGAACAGCATGACAGAGAATTGGCCATTTACTGTCCTCCATCCCTGATTTGTTAACAGCTCAGTTAAAGGGTGGCTCCTTTGCAGGATGTTGTCATTGATCTGCCTTAACATAACCACAGTTCTGTTAATGTCCAATTCCTGCTGAAAACCCCACATCTTTAACCCAGGCTTGTGTTATATACTGTATGAGAATTCATCAAAATCGTGGTGGTGACCAAAGATGAGAAAATGTAGTTCTTTGCGTCTTCAAGGCATTGTACAAACACAAGTGTGTTATTTTCAGATCCAATATCCTGTTGCAAATAGTTGATTCTAACAAGAGTTAGAGACATTGTACATTTAGGATAGCTTTAGATTTTGAAGGACTGTATTTCCTGAAGACAATACTTACCTGTTTAAAGAATTCCTGGGGAAATCAGTGATCCACAGGAAATTTCTACTTTTCCAAGGTAAGTTAGAAGTACAAAAGACATCAACAGGAAAAGATCATCATGTGTGGTACAAGAGTGTTACCCATGTTAGACAAAAATAATCACAGACTCAAAAGCCTCATTCAATATCAACATGATTTCTTGCAAAATACAGAAGCAAATTGCAAGATGCAAATTCCCAGAAGCACACAATCATATTAGCAATGACATCAAGCAATTACATAACATGTAAGAATAGCAGATAAAAGCCACAGGAGTGTTGCAGTTGCTGGGAAGTGTGTAAACCTGGCAGAATAGTGACTTCAGTATTTTAATTAAATGAATGAAGGGAATCACAGTATCATATCAACTGGCCATGATCTTGCCACTGAACTTGACTAAGTGAGGACATGTATGAAGATTCACAGTGACTAGTCAGTCACTTTAGCTTTCATACCCATACTGCTTCCTGGTTCATAATCAGGTTTTAGTCCTAATATAGCTGAATACATAAAAAAAATTCTATATGAAAACTAATATTTTCTCTGTTCTTCAAATGTCAGTTGCAGTCAAGCAATCCCTGTTTAATAAAAATACAGAGTACACTACAGATAGACTTCCAGAGAGCCAGAGTTCATTAATTTGATTATGGCAAAATTGTGCTATTGGACAAGTAGGAAATTAAACCCATCCCCAAACTTGTAGGGAAAATCTTAAGTAATCTTTGTAATTAGGGAAACAAATCAGTGATTACTAAGAGTCTGATAGTCTTGTGAATGAATGGTGGCTAGAAAATGGATGAAGGAAATTCAAGATATTTTGAATTAAAACTACACAAATCAATCAGTTTTTAAACAGTCATTATTTCTGGCTTATTTTAGAGGTTGCCAGTCTTAAAATCTGTAATGCTACTTACCATGTGTGTTGGACAGCTTTTTCGTGATCCCCATAAAACAATATATTTAATTAACGTTACATATATGTAAGTAGCAGAAACTTAGGATGGATCCAGCACTGAAAATCATAATGCATTAAATGAAAGGGTACATTTTCTGTGTCAACAAAAAGAAAATATAAATAGCTCAGACTTGGTGTTTTGACACTGTACAAGAAACAGACCAATCACAGCCTTAACACAGCTCTTGTTAGAAGACTTACAAAAGCTTCAAGTCTAATTTGTCTGTTTAGCGTTGACCATTAGGAAGGCACCAGAAGGAGAGATGGAAAATATAGTAGTGAACTGAACATGCCATAAACACCCCATCAGTGCTGCTGTTAGAAGAGTTATCCTCTCTTGCATCTGTACAAAGCATTTTCACTTAAGTTAACCCTAAACAACACATCAGTATATATGAATATGACATGAGTTTACACTGTCAAACCTTTTTAACACCACTCATTAACCTGTCCATCACATTAGCTGTTTGTTTAAAAAGTGTGACTATTTTAGATTTTTGACATGAGGATGTAATGCTATCTCTGTAAATCCATATTCTGTCCTTTAATTTCTACTTCAGCAACAGCTGAAGAATGTTAGCATATAAAATTATTATAAAATATGAAGAACTACTCTTCATTTCGGTTGATAACTGTGGGGGATGTTTTCCAGAAATCTAGTTAAAATGACAGATTTGTTGTGAGAATAAAGATGGCATGTTTGATTCTCTGAAAAGGTTTATTAGGCACCAAGGCTGTATTACAGTGCTGCAAATGGGTTTTAATTAAATCCTGGTTCTTCAGTGTGGCAAGGCTGGTCTGCCTTCCCACTGTGGCCACAAGGGAAGAGGAAATGGCCTGTTCTTCCCGGGCCCTGTTCCTCTTGAGTAGTCTCTGCTCTAAATTTTGCACAAAAGGCGAAGGTGCAGCTTAAATGAAGTGTACCAGCTGTGTTGGAGAACAGTAGAAAGGCAGCCTGGTTTTGGTATTTTTTTCTGACAGGCTTCCAGAGGAAGTGACTGGTGCCTTGAAACATGCTAGACCTCCAACCTGTAGTGTGGAAGTTGTGGAAACCCATCACAGCAGGTGTTGGTTGCAAGTTGTCTCTTAAATCAAAACAAGGATTGCATGTCTTCACAGTCTTGTGCATAGAGGGGGTCTCCAAGGTGCGACTTCGTATTCCACCAATACTGTTTATTTGACTGTGTGTCAGCACTGTCTTACAAAGCCTGGCAGCACAATCCTGTTCTTGTACTGTTCTAGCCAAGTTTGAGTTGGAGGGTCTATTTCAACCTTAGCACTGTTCAATGTGTTTTTGTCATTCTTGGCAAGCCAGAGAACACAATATGTTGTGTATAATGGGTGTTTAATTGCTTACATAATAAATCTTTGCCTTGTTTGTTGCAACAGCTGTAACTGCTGTAAACAACTTACAGCTCTGGATCAAAAGATACTGATCAATTAAAGATTCCTGAATCTAAATTTAGGACTGGGTTAGGCTCTTTTTTTTATTATTTTTTTTTAAATTTATTTTGTTCAGTAGTGCCTAATGCAGGCAAACCTAAAATCTGATAATTTAAAGATGTGTGGTCATTCAGGCCATTTTTCCCTCAGGACAAGAATTCTCTTTACTTTAAATTCATTGATCACCTCATATGATTTTTAAATGTATTAAGCATAGGAGCATACCTTATGGGACATTTAACCATAGACTAATAAATCACTGTTGCAAAGACACTTGGATAACCAGTTTTAATTTTCCTCTTTTTTTGATGTCATACCATTGTCTGCAATTCCAAATTTATGATAAAGAAGTCTGTTCTCTTTGTCGTGGATATATATCTCCTTCACATATTTGCAGTGGGCTCTTACATCATTTCTTTCTGCTTAGTGAAGGAATGATGTTCATATTTAACTTCTAATCTTTCCAAAAAATTCAGGCTATCCAATCCTCTCAAGAGTTTTTGATGTTCTCTTCAATACTCACCCAGATTTTCCTAGCTTTCTGCAATGTCGCTATGGCAATGAAGGGAATTGAGCCTGGTGGTTCAAGCATCAGGGCTGTGTTATGGGTGAAGTGTCACCTGCCAAGGTACCCTGGTTAGTGGCCAGCCTGTCTGTCCTAACACTGGGAATGTGTCTTTTAGTGTGTTTCCTGTCAACTCAGTCCATCTTTGAGCTCCTAGGTTTCCTAGGTTCCTCCTTCCACTCAGCACATCATTTAGAAACACATTAGGTTGCATCTTTCCAGAGTGAACTTTCCTCTTGCTGGGTTATGATAATATGCCACCAGGCTGGGCTACATGGCCGAACTGAGAGCAGTGAACAAAGAGGTTTGTCTGCTGTGCTCTTTTATTTGGATGTTCATTTTTCCTGTGCTTGTCGGACTTACCTGAGGTCCTCTCTAGTTAAAGAAATTTCCTGACTGCAAAATGGAGAACAGCAATCCCAAATTCCAAACCAGAAAGATGAATGAAGAAAAGTCAGCTTCAGATCACATCGAGCCATTAGTTCGGTGGGTGCGAGAAAGCTGATAGCTATTCTCATCCCTCCACCCCACCTTGGGTGACATCATAACTGGAGCTCTTGGGATCTCTACACTTTTAACAATTCTTAGTTTTATTATGACTGCAGTTCTAGGCACAGGTCATCAGAGAAGGTCCTTCCTCCCTGCTGGGTAAGCTGGTGTACTTGCAGGCTGCTGCTGTTTGCTCAGCACTTTGGTTCTGGCTTCAATAACCTTCATGTGATATACCACATTTGCAAAGATAGTCACAGCACTGTATAAATCTGTCTTGTGTTTTTTATGCATACATCTTTATTAAATTTACAACCTTCTTTTTTGCTCTGAGCACTTGATAAAATCCATGCATGTCTTCGTAATAACACAAATGACACACATGCCAGGGTATTTCTCATTTTCCCTTACACATGTATATTCACACACACATCTTTTATTAATTGCAGAGTTCCTGTCATTTTAGACTTGATAGGATAAATCTTACCAGAAAATTTTTGGCTAAATGGCACTGCTACATAAAATAACCCCCTGCCTTGTGCTGAGCTTTGTGCTACTGAACTGAACACCTCCTTTAGCCCAGTGCCTGAGTTGTTACCATAATTCTTTGCTTATAACCATTTCTCTGATTTTTAGCCTATAGATTTCTATCCATGTTAAACTGATTTGAAACATACATTCCATGAAAAAAATAAATCTGTCACAGTTCCTGTAATACCAAAAAAAATGCAGTTCTGTTTTCCTCGACTGTCAGTTTGATGACGAGCGAGAGCTTAATTAGAAAAGGTCTGAGTCTGTAATGACAGGGTCATATTTTGCAACTCATCTGTAGCACTGGAAGCTAAAAATAATTTTTAGGTCTGTGGAATTTATGTATCTTGTTGTTAAATCATTTTCAGCAGAATCAAATAACTTCCAATTTTTCTGTGACCCTTGACAACAGGGTTTTTTTCATTTTAATAATTTTGTGGGAGAGGTATATTTTAATTGTACGGAATGATGTTTTGTGGCAAATAAAACTTATTTTCCAGTTCCCTTTCTTAACCTGCAGAAGCCTTTTTTTTTTTAATAATAGTCCTGATCTTGGCAGCTATAAAAATGCTTTCTTTTAATCAATATTTGTGTCATGATGTATTTCTTAGGTCATGTGTGGTAAAAAACACTGTAATGAAAGTTTCCCTCAGACTGTATGGATCAGGCACCATGTCGTCTCATTGCATGTTCCTGGGTCTAGGCACCACTGTTGTCCAACCATCAGTCATATAATAAAGCCTAAATACAAGCGCTTGCAGGGTTAGACTCTCTAATAAAGATGTCTTGGAATCCACAATTGTTATGAGACACTGTTAAACAGGATGGATGTGAGCCAAGGCATAGGCACAAGGTTGTTTGCACTCTCACATTTTTAGCATGGCTAGTTTGGAGCCATCACAGGCTTCGGGCTGTTTCCAGTGTGCAGTTTGTTGTGGCCACTCTGTTTTGCAGGGTAATAGTTACATCTGAGGAGATGAGTCATACTGTATCTGATCGATCTCTACCTCATTTTATTACTAATAGAGATGTAGCATGAAAGTTCATACGTGGAGGTCATCTTTTCTTTCATTTTCTTGTCACTCCTGACAACACCATGAGCGACGAGAGTTAATGGCATTTGTGAGCCCTGGGGTTCAATGTTTGCAGATTTATGGGTAATTTTGAAAGGGAATATCATGTTTGAGGGAAAAAAATGGAAATAGAAAAGAAGCCCTTAAACTTGGAAAAACAGGATAGAAAGTATGAGGGTAATTTTTCCACTGCTGTAAGGCAGGGCAAAAAACACCTCAGGCCCACAAAAAATTACCTCATACCAAGGTCTGGCCAATAAACTTGAAACAAAAAAAATTCTTGAAAAAACCTGGGCACTATGAGGACAAGTAGTCTGACTGCTCTGTATGGTTTGTGTTGCATGCTGAGGAGGCCACTAGTGATGGAAATAGGCTACTGAAAGGTTTGCTTTCTTTAGAAGTGAACAAAAATTGGGAACGCTGTGTACCTTTGGGAATCTAAACCAAACACAAAGCAATTGCTGCTTTTTACAAGTGAGGTGAAATTTTTGTACCTGACTGGAAATGAGATCCTATTTCAAAATGTGCATTGTACTACATGTGTGTATTAGCTCTGAGCTGCTTCTCCTCTAGGCAGGCATGGTGACCACAAGTTCGTGTTTGCTTATCCTATGCTGATGGCTAGCAAAGAGGCTGAATATATCAGTCGTGTTCTTATTCAGGCCTTCCACCTCTTTTTGCATCTGCGTGAGTTTATACAGAAATATTGATATTATTAAGCTTTGAAGAGAAAAAACACCAGGTCCGACAATGTAATGCAGCAGAAAATAGGACATTCTGCTCTCTATATATGTAATTTATCTCCATCAGAAATGTGTGAATGTAAACACTCTGCTTTCCTACCTTAGCAGCAACTTTGTGCGCTGACAGTGCTAGTTCAGTGCTGGTTCAGGTACATTTTCCAGGTGCGTTAGGAAATAGATTAAAAGCAGAGACAACACTTCTAATGCCAGTCGCTGAAATCTGGAGGATTGCATGAGTGCAGGTATACTGCTGGTGCAGTGGCCATCTGGGAGAGTTAGTCCTCCTGGACAAAGATGGAAAGAGTGACTAGGAGTGCTGTGCTAAAGTCAGCAGTAGAAACTCAACAGTCTGTAGGCTTGGTACATTAAAAATGCTGTCTGGTGTTCAGAAAAGACTCAGATTTTTTGAAACACAGAGCAAGCATTTTCTGATGGAGTGTGCAGGAGTACTCTCCTGTTTTCTCCTCATAAGCCTGCATTGCTGATGGAGGTGGACAGCCAGACAAGCTGGCCTCCACAGACCAGGACTGCAAGGCCAGAATGGCATGGGTTTGGTGTCACCTTGGCATCTCCATGATGGGATACGAAGCTACCTTCTGCAATTATTATTGATACCGATGTCACACCCAAACTAACTGTGCCTGTTGTCTGGAGAATTCACATCTTTGATTTCCAGAGGAGCTGCTTCCATTCACAAACCTTGCTTTTTTCTGCGCATAACTCTGTCTTGCACCCATGGGAAGGTGGTGAAGATGTGCAAATGTTCACATTTCCGTGCCAGTGAGGAGATATTCCACTTCTGCCCATGATCCCCTGGGAGGTGGTGATTTGTGGTAATGTGGTAACCCCTTGGTATGGGGAGAGCATCTCCTTGTGCCTAGGGGAAGATCTCTGTTTGTCAGGCATAAGTCATCCTATGCCATTGTGTCACATTTCAGATTAATTTAATGTTTGTTTTTACTTTGTTCCATCCAGACTCTTGGCATAAGTTCTTTTCTAAGTCCGTGTGTGCCATCAAATAGAGTTTATGGCTTGTACCTTTTTCTCAGTTTAAATTCTTATAATAAAAGCTTATTTTTCTTTCCTGCCATATGCTTCTGACTTCTGATAGTCATAGCATATTTCTTTACATTAAATGGTGTTTACAACTTCTTTTTATTTTTTCCAGTTTTAATTTATTTTTTCCAACTTCAATTTCTGTGACATTTTCCAGGTTATTAGTATAAAATTGATATAAACTGTTCTTGATTTTCATTGCTTGAAAATATTTAGCCTATTACAATTCTACAGACATCCTTAGTCTGTTTAGTTATGCTTGTATTTACTCAGAATTTAAATAAAATATGTCACACAGTAATTCTAACCCAGAACATACCATTCTGGTTCTGAGATTATGATCTCAGTTTGGTGTTTAGAGGGATTTTCAGTGCTGGTTTTTTTGTAAACAGATTCCAAAACCGATAGCTTGGTTTAATCAGATTGTTTACAGGAAGGTGGCAAAGGTAAGGTGTTTTCACCTGGTCTTCATTCATAGTGTTACTTACAATTGCTATTTGTAAGAATTATGCATAAGAGAAATGAGAATCATAACTGTTCCTAAGGTACTTATATTACAGCAATGGTGTTTTTAGGAATAGATATGTATCTGGAAGTTCAGTTGGAATAGTTTTGTTTTTCCTTAATCTAGCTGTTTGGTCAAACTCGAGTTAAATGAAATTCCCAATAAGCAGTATCCTGTGCTGTTTGCAGTCAATCAACTGCTTTTGATCCTAACAAAAACATAGACAAGCTAAGAGGAAATGTTTCTTGTATTCAAAGATTATGTATTCTTGCTATTTTTATAATTACAGAACATCTTAAGAAAGTTTGTATAGCAGCCCTTTTTTGTTGTCCGAGAAAACACAATGCCTTCCAGTCAAAAAAGGAGGGTGAACAAATTGCTTTGTTTTGCATTATCTGTGAAACATAACACATGCTCCTGCTGCATGCTT
Source organism: Campylorhamphus procurvoides (assembly GCA_013396655.1). Taxonomy (NCBI): domain Eukaryota; kingdom Metazoa; phylum Chordata; class Aves; order Passeriformes; family Dendrocolaptidae; genus Campylorhamphus; species Campylorhamphus procurvoides. Next base: position 361,762 of record WBMV01005348.1, on the reverse strand, counting down.
ACTGCAGAATTAAACGGCATTCTCTGAGAGAGAGCTCAAAAACAAATGGATCCTTCACAAAAAATCAATAGGCTGGGATTGCTGCTAGGACAGCTAATGTCCCTTACTGGTACCTTTTCACATTGTGTCCTCAGCTTTGGAATTAAATTTGCTTAGCTCCATTGGAGTTCTTCGTCATTGTTATTATTATTCTTAGTGCTTCCATGTTTCTCCCAAATCTCGTCTGAAAATCTAAGTGGGCATGTCAGAACACTTAACAGATCCTCCTAGTAAAACAATGGAAAACTTGGAAAAGGAAATGAAGTCAGGCTGGATTTGTTAATGATTATTTTTCACTGATTATAGAGCATGCATAAATCTATAAAAACTGTTTAGAAACCCAAGTAGAAAGAAGTCAGAAAATTAATAGCTTGCTTCTGGGAAGTTTTCTGCTGTTAGTATTTTTTCCTTATGTCCGTAGTACTAGGGCATTTCAGTACATTCCCATTTGGTATGAGTCACACCAAGAAGGTGTACCTGAAATAACCAGCTGTCACTGCCTTCTGTTAACTCTGAGAGTTTTTTACCCACCTGGACACTATCGGGCAAGTGAAGTATTGGCTTTTTCAGTTTTGCTCAGGGCAGATTCTCCTATTACTAGGGCGGCTGCTTCCAAAACCCTGCCAGTCAGCATAGACCCATGTCCTCACAAGGGCACGGGACTCTGACCTGCGAGTGAGGTTTTTGCTTTTGGGATCACTCCTTCCCAAGCTCTTTTCCACCTGGTAGCTCTCTGACACCACTTAGACATGCAGCATTACACTGAGCAGGACCCCCTGGATGTCCGCTCCCTGCTGCCCTGGCAGCTGTTATGGGGCATCACACACCAGCAAGCCCTGCAAAATGAGGCAGAACCATGGTCCAGGTGTGCTTAGGCATTGAACCAAGGTGAGCATGGAGCCCAGTTGCCTTCAGAACCCTTCACTGTCACTGCCAAGAGATGGACACTGCAGACCATAAGGCACAAAGAGTCATTGCTGAAAGCAAGTCTCCTTTCTATACAATAGTAATATAAAGGGAGAAGGGAGCAGGGAGCAGGGACCAGATGCAGTCTAAGCTCAGTGCACCTGGATTGCATCCATGGGTAGTGATAAGTTGAGCCAAGGCTCACATGGAAATGGTGAATGCAGTGGCAGTCCATAGCATCAATGACAAAAGAGTGGCTCAGGCACCTGCATGCTGATTAGTCTGATCTAGGAAGCTTACAGGACACTTGTCAGCAGAAAAGGTGGTTAAAGATGCAGGAAACTAGAAAAAAAACTCCACATCTCTTTATCAAAGGAACTCACTCCAGACTGAAGGATAGCCTGGAAAGAAAGGAAATGCTGTCTAGGAAGTATAATTAGACTTCAGAGGAGCATCTCATCCAGTGTCACACTGGAAGCAGTCCCTTATGCTGGAGAAGATGGCCACGTGGCAGTAAGGCTGAAGTGAGTGTCCAGCCAGGGAGAGCTTACTAATGGGAGTTTCTAAAGGTTGGTCTTAAGGTCGGTTTTATTTCTGGGCTGTTTTAGGAACCAGAGTCCAACCTACAGTGTCATTTTAATGGCTTTTGCAGCACACAGAACTGAAGTGCATTGCTCTTTAATGGGAAAGTCAAGAGTATCAGAGAGGAAAATGGGATGGCCTTGAACAGCAGAGAATTGATTTACAGAGAAATGCAACAGCCCAAAAATGAGCAAAGAGGTCATTCATGTAGAGATTAAAGCAAAAGGATTTGCTGTTGAATGGCATCTCACTGGTTAGTGAAGAGGGGTGAAGAAAATGTCTCGGTGTACTAGGCATAGGACCGGTGAGGCTGTAGTTGCATCTTTTCTGAAATACTTTGTACGGTTTTGGTCTCCACAGTATGGAGCACTACTTTTTTCTTGGCCTGAGTTCAGGGACAATTGGGGGAGAAGAGGACATTTCTTACTAAGGGCCAAGACAACTTGGCTTGCTTAGCGTAATAAAATGTATGCTGAGAGAAGATACAACATCTCTTCAGAATTACTGCAGGAAGCAAACTTGGGAGGGGAAGAAAAGGATAAAGCTGGTACTTACATAAGTTCAATAAAGATAAATTTAGCATAGAAACAGCCAACCAGTCTGAGGGTTTTGGAAGTGACAGCCTGGAAGAGCCTTTCAAGTTTTGCGTCCCAGTGCTTAATTGCAGAAGTAAAATTTGCTATTCAGATAAAAATGGCAAAAAAAGGAATGGCAGAATATTTACCGTGAATGTTACTTGATTTGTATTTTGTTTACAATTGCTTAACTGCAGTATACACCGTATTAGCTATTAGCAAATCACTTGTACATGGAGATATGAGGACAGGCCTCTGTTATAAATAGAAAATATAAAGGCAATGCACAATTTGCACAGCATGACAGTAAAGTACTGCATACTTTCTTATGAGTATGTGTAGCAAATAGGCAGCTCATAGGCATAGTAGTGTTCGACGTCATCTGATTTTTCAAAGGCATAGCTGTCATCTCATTTGAGTAAGTGTTATTTGACTTTTTAGACAGATCATTTAAATGTCAATGTCTTGGACATTTGTACAGTATGCACCCAGCAACGCCTATTTCCAGAGCTAGATGAGGGATGAAGAGAAGTATTGACCAAACATAACTGTTATATTTTCTTCTGCTTCAGTTTTGCTTCAGCTTTTTATAAATAAATATATCAAACTGCAGTTAACCTAAATCACTATTACAGCCTTAAACTTATGAAATTTTAAGTATGTTTCCTGCTCAGTTACAGCTAGTAAATGTGTCAGAACAAATCAAGAATAATTTTATATGTCCTCTTGCACAAGTATTAAGTTAGTCATAAGTGGTAAGGTTGTAACTACTGATATGTAGTGGCAACTCAGAAATTCAATTTATGCCTTTTTTTTTAAAGGGAAAGAATCATACTATCACATTTGGGATCAGGCACTTTTGTGGCTGTCTGACCTTTTGTTACTGATTTTAAAATATTGTTGTCATGGATGGTCTGCTTTTATGAGACTACATAAAAAAATAGAAAAGAAAATTCAATATGATTGAAATTCTTTGTTAAATTATTACCTGTTTCAGTAATAGTTGCCCTCAGTGGTAAAATTTGCTCACACTTCCAGTTTGGATATTATTGCCTTGAGATTACAGTACCTGAATTTGTTAATGCTTGCACTGCCAAATGAAAGAGCTTGTTGACATTGGTTGACATTGTCTCTTGTAGCTGACTATACGTTATTATCTGGAGAGACAAGGTCAAGTTACATCTAACCTTCTTGAAAGACACTGGCCTCCACTTGTTTCATTGCCAGGCATGAGTCCCAGATTGCAACCTATCATCGTTGCATGCTTTCCAAATTCAGTACTTTTTATTTTAATGTCTGGTCACCAGAGCTGAACAGAGCAGTGGGTTGACTATTACTGTAAGAAAAATGCAGCCTCTGGTGTCCCAGTGAATAGTTTGCTGTAGATATCTTACAGCATCCTGTGGAGAAGTGCTAATAAATACCATTCTGATATTAAATTAAAACCTAGCAATGTGATGAAATGAAAGTATGGTAAAATAAAAAGATATTTCTAAGTGTACATCAATATGATTTTTATTTATATTTAAGAATAGAAATTGCAGTGTGCTAAAATGCTACATGAGAAATTATAATTAGTATGTTGAAGTATAAAAACTTGAGTATGAGTCAGCATTTTTTGAATGGAACTATGACTTTTATTTTTCCTCTACCTTAGCTAATACCATTTCTGTTACACAGTATGTTCTGAGTTTGGCATTTGTTTGCTTGAAATACCTGTTGATTTGTATATAAAATATAATACCTATAAATTCAATTCTTAGAGAAAATATTGATACTAATGCTTGTTGCATGGTAAAAAAAAATATAAAAAAAGAATTTCCAGATTATTATAATTTGTTATTGCTATTTACAAGTACAAGTTCATCTGCTTATCAGCTACCTGTTTACAAATAGCTCTGAATGCAATAGATACATGTTGACCATTGTTCAAAATTAGCTATGATTGAGTTTCCTTTTATTAATCAAAATGTTATGATAATTTTGTCTTTTTTCTTCAAGTGTTAATTTACCCTACTTTTTCCTTACAGACCTTCCATTGTCCTTGGTCCCTAAGTTTTACATTTCATGGGGAGTTCACAACTTCTTTTTGTTTCTGTACTGGACCTTTTTGAACATGCCCCATTTTTCAGGATCTGTGGGCCTCATTATATCCCTTAACCCAATTCTTCTGCAAATTTCTAGAAAGTGATTCTGTTGTAGTTTATTACATCTAAATACCACAAATGGGGTGGCCACAGAGGTTCTGTCCTAACCTTCAGCTTCTCTGTCTTAATTTTTCCTTAGTTTGGTTCATTCTTTCTCATGTTTGCTTGCCCCACGAACATGCCTGCATTTTCGTAGGACCTCTCTTGTCCTGAGTAGGTCACAGTAAGAAGTTTGCTCCTGCAGAAGAGGATCTTATTGAACTGATAGGCCCTAAGCATTAGTCAAGGATACTGTCTGGACTCTTCTTGGTTACAATTCTTTTGAGAACCTTTCCCACTCCTTGGAGCAGAGAGCATCACCTTAGCTTTCATTAACCATAGCTTATAGTTATTTTGGCAGATAAAAAGTCTTTTACCAAACCTAGTCCAATCACACCAGAGACCTGTAGATTAAGAGTTTAGAGAGAAGTTTGTAAGACATGGGGCAGTTTCTTTCCAGTGAGTAGAGCTGCCGGTGTGCTGTGCCCTCATCCTGTGTGAGGTATTGCCTATCCGAGGCATCCTGCCTCATAGATGTCATGCACCAAGATGACAGAACACTTGCCTATAGGGCTAAACTATGTAAAAAATGAAGAATCACAGAAATGTCAGAAAGTGGCATTTGCTTTTAGTTTGAGGCCCAGGCAATAATTCAGCATGGCTGGGAGGACTCACATGTTTTGCCACATGGGTGGTACAACAAAGTGAGTCATGGACAACATGCTTCTCAAACTGGCAAGTTTCTGATCCTTATCCCTGGTGTTTTCCTGGTGCCTCCCTGTTCCTACTGATCCTGCCAAGGTCACAAACCCCCGGGCTGCACATCATCTTTCTCAGCAAACAGCGCAATCTGGCTCTGAAGTATTGTATCACATTGATAGTTGTGATTTTACCTCATGATCTCCACTTGTGAAAGTCTTAAGTGAAGCACAGAGTATTGTCTGTGACTCCTTGTCACTCGTTGGTGATCAGTTGTGGGAGACAGGCTATAGACAAAGTCAGTCAGTGAAGGAGAGAGTAGATTTACTTTGTCTGAAATAGAGCCAAGAACAATATATCAATGTCCATACATATTTAACTCTAAGAACTGACTCAGAATTTGTCTTGCTGAGGTGTAATTTTGGAAGTTCAGTTTTGGGAGTTGTTTTTCTTCAACAAAAGTAGCTACTCTCAGAAGGTGATTTGTAGTCCTGTTGTTTTGTCAGTAATTTTTCTGCTTGTAGAATAGTTAATGCAATGCTGTGTTGAAATCTCATGTAACATTGTTATGTTACCATGACACATACAAGAATAGAAGCACTGGTGTCAGGGTGAAGTAGCCAAACTATTACCACCTTGTTTTTCCAGTAGTCAGTTAAAAAAGATGTGGGCCTTATGGTTGGGATTTTTTTTTTGGGAGGGGAGACTGGGGAAGTGTTGAGGTTGTTGTGGATTTTGTTTGGGGTTTTTTAATGTTTTAACTAAAAGATGTTACTTAATTAATTAAGAAAACAATAACCAGTGCTTCTAAGCAAATTCACATAAACCAGGTAGTATAAATTGAATAGATAGTGCTGAAAATAAATTTGTCCTTCAGGTTCTGCTATGGACAACACAGAGAAAAGAGGAGAGGATTTTGTAATGATGAGAACAACTTTGATTTTGTTACTTGAAATAGCTGCAAACAGAAACCATAGATAATAATAATCTTCAAACTGTAGAGGTTGAAAGCTCCAAGAAGCCAAGAATGACTGCAGCTGCCTTGAGTGATGGTGGAACAAAGCCATAAGGTTGTGAATAGTTTATGCAGGTTGAATATAATCAGAGTCAAAATGTGCAGTCATAAGGTTTGAGATCCAAGAAGCAGGTGGTACACATGTCTATCTCAGGATTTTGGAGGGGTTTCCTGGCATCAACCAATTCAAAGAACCAGACGAAAGAAACATTTTTGATATCCACAGTTAGGTAACACAGTGGGACCATCACTCTGAACACACTCTGGTCTACAGTCTTCTCCAAACATTCAATGAGGCAAATTGTTCCTGTTTGAAAATAATGCCTCAGAACTCAATGCCACTTTTTTTTCTGGAAGTGCTAAATGGAAGCTAATGACCAAGAGGAAATGATTTCCAAATTTTGCAACTGGCAGCCATTACCAGAGGATTCATGAGCTTTTCAAATCCATTTTTATTTAATTTAAGTCATGGTGGCTTGTCAAGAACCGGGCAACCAAACGTGTAGAGAATGCAGCCAAGGTAACTACATTCAGATTATTTATGACCTGATCATAACATTTGCAGCTCTCTACTGTTTTTGAGCAAAAAAAAAAAGATCTGCATTGAAATAATATACCAAAAATGTTTTGTTTCTGTATTCCTAAAAGAAAATGATAACTTATTTATTAATCTTTTAATAGCCCTGCGGTTTCAGAAATCCCGTAGTGATGGCATTTCTTAATTTCTAATCTTAAGTACTGAAGAAATGACTACAGTTTTGCTGTTTCAGATTTGAGAGAAAGGAACATTTTTAGAAGGAACAGTAGCATTATTGAATACACAATCTTGTGACTTTTTAGACATTTGAATATTTTTCTATAGCAAATGAAAAAAATTAAAAAGCCATGTATATTGATTCTGGATCAGAAAACAGTTCCTTCTTGAAAATTATAGGAGGAATTAGCAGGTTCTGAGATCAATTTTCTGGTTTCTATGCCTAAGAAATAATTTACTATATGCATATAGGTATGGTCTAATGCAGAATCAGGCCTAGTGAGCACCAGCTGAGCATCTACCCTTCCATTTTCCCTTTCAGTTGCCAGCTTAAAAGAAAGCTTAGCAGATACTGAGTCACTATGAAATTGTTAGCCCAGGCATTGCTCCATCTTCTTTAAATCTTTTTGTTATAAATTCTTTTATTAGAAATTAAAATCTTCGTATGCTGTCACTTTAGTCCTCTTTCTTTACCTGCATAATCATTAGCTATTCACTGCATGTGTGTGTTTAATAACCATTCTCTAATGCTACCTTTTTTTTCCATCTTTCATGGTTTATTTATTCCAGTTGGAATTGTGCAAACTGCCGAAACATTAAAGGAATAGCTTCTTCATTATTTAAGTAGTGATTACTTATCACTGGTCAGACAAATGGGTTGGGATTTAGGTGACCACATGTCAGTATGTACAGTTTTGTTGTCTGTATCTAAGCTTATCCTCCCAAGTTCCCTTTATAGAGACAATGGAGACAAAAATGCATTTTTATAATGCAATGTCATCCCCAATTAAGCTTCTAAAACAGTTTATCAGATGATTTGCACCCTGAAAATTCAAGGTTTAGTTGACTGTAAGAGGAAACAAGAACAAGTAGCTTAGATGTTGGCTTTATGGATGTCCAAAACCAGATGAGATGAATCCCATACCTGTGCTCAAAGGTTTTGTGCAGTGGCACTTCTACTGTGAATTTACTGTGACTGCGTTTTTTGACGTCAAGAACATAGTGCCATTTCTGCATAGAGGAGCAAGTCCTTTTCAGCACAAGCACCAAAAGCAGTACAGTCATGTTAGGACTACTCTTCAAATGGATTAGATAACTCTGCTTTTCACCTTGATTAAGTAGTACCAGGGTATTAGCATGTACACATTCTTTTCAGAACAGATCAGTTTGGCAACTGCATTAATACTCTGTAGGCATACAAAAGATGGTGTTTGATATTTATGTTGGAAGATAAAAGTAGTGTCCTTGACCAGACTGGGTCCTGCTATGCAAAGCAGAAAATATAATATTGGTGGTATTGTTATTGATATCAATTATTGTTAAAATATATCATTATATATAATTATCATTATTATTCATAATAATAGTACTATTAATACTACTGCTAATAATAATGATGACAATATCTACTCTTGTCCCAGCAAGCTCACAATTAACTAGTTTATAAACATTGAAAAGGGAGGAACTTGGACAGAAATAGCATTATTTAGGAATGGCACATGGCAAAGGACTCTTGTTCTAAAAAGAGTTAGAAAAAGTGACATATGTTGAATGCTGAAACATATCTTAGGTTCTGTAGTTAATTTTGGATATTGCCTTAATGGTAGTTTTTCCTGTGGATTTTTCCCCTTAGGATGATTTCCAGCATGCAGCCTCAGAAACCAACTGGGAGTCAGTCACAAGCTCTGTCTCAGTAAGTAATTTCTCAGTATTCTGCTCATGGATGGCTCGAATCCAACTCACAAAAATGGCACCTAAATGGAGAAACAATATATTCACTTTTGGAATAGGATGAAATAGGTGTTTATCCAACTCAAACTAAAGTCAATCAGTATGTTTTTAGAGATAAAAGATTCACGATATGCCATCAACTGTTGTAACCACGAGATAGCCATTTGGAAACATTTCTTGCTTTCAATCTCCTTCTTCCAATATGAAAATACAAGATACAAACTTAAAATGTTTAACTGTAGAATGTCTTGACCAAAACAGAAGACTATAGTTAAAACAGGCTGGCAGGAACATGGATCTAGCTTTTCATTTGAATACTGAGAAAATTTTTTAAAGTGTTTCCAGTATCTGAAGTCTCCATATTCAGCAGGGAAATGCAACTCAGGAGAAAAAAAAAGAGGAAAAAACCGAAACAAAACTAAAACAAATAAACAAACAAGCAAACAAAGAAAGAGGAAAAAAGTAATGCAGTACAAAATTTTATTTTTCTCTTCATTGCATTTGATTTGTGTCATTGGCAAAAATCTGTCCTCTCTTTCGTTTCCCAATGCCTGGGAATGGCAGTGTTGCATCAGAATTAATAATATGGGCAGTCCTCTTCTGTGTGCTCTGCCTGGTCAGCACCATGTCACAGCTCTAGTTAACTACTCCTCTTAAAATCCAAGTTGGGGATAAGTGTCTAAAGCAGATTTGAGGCCAGTGTTTGGAGCATTCATAGAAGAGAGCTTAGTGATACCACCTATGTTACAGTAGCTGCCAGGAAGAGCCAGTGAAGGGGCAGTAAGTAAAATACATGTAAATTCTACTGATCAGGGTCCAATCAAGACAGTGAGAGAAAAAAAATTCTGTATTGTCAAAATTAGAAGCTGTTAAGCCAATCTCACTTGTGTTTACCCTTCAGTTTGCAAATGACACTTGCCCTTCATGATACGATGCAATGGTTGCCTGGAACTAATTGTGCTGAAAGTCTTGAGGAGTGATGTTAGCAGGGCTGAGATCTACTAGATGTGCCAAGCAGGAGATGCTAAAACAGTTTTACTGAGAGACATAAACTCATTTTTCATTCTAATATGGGCTTGGGAAAAAAAACCTATGTGATGGAATATTTTGTTTTAAAATATGGTAGGCGGATGTTTGAAAATGTAAGCCTAGGGCTCCCTCACCAGGTGACTACGAAAACGAGATCAAGCGCATGGTAAAACACCATGTTAGTTAAAATCCTTAACATCATAAAATGCACAATATGCCAAGCAAAAAATCCAGTGTCCTTTTCATATTGAAAAATTAAGTTTATCTTTTATGTCTTTTTTTTCCTGAAAAATTGTTTCTAATGTGTTGCGGGTAGGGAAATTCAGTACAAATGTTACAGGTAGCAAGCTGATGCCCAAGGTCACATGGAAACCTGCAGCTCAACCAGAAGGAGAACCTCAGTTTTATTGGTTCTCCCATGCCATCCGCTGTCTCATAAAACGTACTTTCTTCAACTGAGTCTATATCACACCCACAAGTCCTTTTTATCCTCAGGGAAAATAAGGCAATTTTTCACAACAGCACCAAGGAAGAAGTCTGAGAACATCCAAGTTCTTCAGGAGAAAAAGGGATTCAGAGATTCTACTGTGGTCTTGAGGGGCAGAAGGACAAACTCAGACCTGTCAGTCTCAAACAAGATGACATACTATTCTGCTGATGCTCAATTAACATGGCAAATCTAAGTTTCCTCTCTCAAAAAAGCAACCCAAAAAAACATTTTAGGATGTAGACACATTACAATTCTCAGAATGAAAATTTTAGAGAGCAAATTCTGTGTTTGAGATCATATTTCAGAGTTGTGTTTTGTTTGGGGTTTTTTTGCTCAGAAAGCTAAAACATGCTTCTGCCCTTAACCTGTCATGGCAAACTCAGGAAAAGAAAAAAAAAAGGAAACAAAATTCACTCCTTATTAGGTTAGTTTCCATTATTTTTTAAGTAATTTTATGACCAAAAAAACCTGTGATGTACATTGAACTGCCTGTCACAAGAGAAAAGAAGAAAAGAATGGGGGAACAGAAACTAGGAGCAAAAGCACTGACAATAAAAGAAAAGAGACCTTTGTGTTCCATTAAATTAAAAATGTATTCAGTGCTTTTAAAAAATGCAAAAGAGGTACATAACGTGGAAAATCTTTGCTCTTCGTTGCTTGTCGCACTTCATTCTTCCTCTTGCCCCCTCTTTGGATGCAATCTCAGAAGCCAGATTACAACAAGCACAAACTCTCTGAAAGCCAGTGCCTCATTCTTGGCAGGGCAAAAAAAAAGGCAGTTGGGTTGGCAGCTTTGAAGTTGCTTTTGGGCCTGTCACATGGTGTTGCTGCCAAGAGGCTATCTGAGCTGTTGAAATAATTCCTCTTGATTTGGCTGTCACTGAGAAAAAGTTAAGCTTTCTTCTATATTTCAACGATGTTGCACAAATCTCTTGAGTAGGAGCTTTTATGTAAAAGGAAAATGGGAAATCCTAGCTGCCTGTATGAGTTTGAAATGCCTTGCACGTTCACTGACCTGCACTTCTGTAGTGAAATGTACAGCTGAACATGTGGGGAGAAAAACCTTCTTGCATTTAGTAAGCCACACACCTATGGCCTGATTTTTATGGTGCTGTTTCTTCAGTGTCCTTGCACCATCTCCCTTGCTTTTGAAAGGCAGTCGGGGTCTGAAGTTTCCCCGCTGGGCTGCCATGAGCTCCACTGAGCTCTCCTCAGTAAGAAAGTAGTGTTTGGGTGTCTTTTCCTTTTGTAGCTAACCACAGCATCCTGCAACATTGCTTTAGATAACAATGCTGTGTTTACTTTACTAGTGTGAGCTTTTTGACTCCTGGGACTTCCATCTCTCTGACAGTCTCTGTTCCAAGCCACTTAGAAGTCAGGAGAGAGGTTTTGAGATATGCCTTCCCTTTTAAGGGGTCATGAATTTTTACAGTCATCTGCACTGTGTCTTACTTAGCATGGCACTAGAGAGACATTGCAGTCACAAGTGGGCTCTCTGAAACTTCTTGGGCTGTTGGTCATAAGCAGTAAAGCACAGCTGTGCTTTCTTGACTGCACTATTATTATGTTTTCTATTTCTTCTCTTTCTGGTTTTTAATAATTTGGGCTGCCCATAATTTCAGCAAATATATGCAGTAAAATATCAAGGGTTGTTAATTTTGTGATATAGCTTACCATTAGAGACAACTGCTTTATTTTAAAGACATATATACTCTATTATAGTAGGAATTGAAGGACACAATCCTGAAAACGAGTGAATTTGCTCAATTGAGTTGACCTTTCCATTACTACCCAGATGAGTGAAGTTAATCACAAAGACTTACTTGGGAGATAAGGCAAAAAAAATTTTGGAAAGGCGCTAATTTTAACTGGTATATTTCTGCCATATTACTTCAGAGCTGGGTTTTCATAAGACAAGAGATTTCTAGGGTTTCTCCCTCAGTGTTTTAACTTATAAGACCAAACAACTCGTGCTCTACCATGTTTCTTGTTGGACAAAATCATGTATTTTGATTGTGACCCCTCAGAAAGTAAGAGTTCTGCATTAATACTTTTTCCTGCACATATTTTACATAATATTTGTATACTATTTGGCTTTGCACTTGGATGGGGGAAAATATGATATCAGGGTAGTGAATATTGTGATTCCAAATAATGATTTTTTAGATATGTTTGAAGCCCTCTCCAGTAAAACTGAAATTGCTGCAATCTTTCTGTCAAAGTCAAGTTGTACCACAGTTTCAGTGGGAACACTCAGAGAATGGTACTTGGCCCTTATTGATGATAAATAATATTCCATTTGACTCAATTAGGAGGATATAACTATGTTGGTAATCCAAATATTCATTGCTGACATCACTGAATCATAGAGTCAAGAAGTAGCTTGGGTTGGAAGGGACCTTAAAGATCAACTAGTTCCACCCTCTTTGCTGTGGACAGGGATGCCTTCCACTAGACTAGGTTGCTCACAGCCCCCTCCTCCTGACCACGAACAGTGTCAGAGATGGGGCATCCACAGCCTCTTTAAGCAAACTGTTCCAGTGTCTCACCACCCTCAAAGTGAAGAATTTCTTTTTAATATCTAATCAAACCCACCCTCTTTCATTTTAAAGCCATTCCCCTTGTCCTATCACCACATGCCCTTTTAAAAAATCTTATCTGTCTTGTAGGTTCCCTTCAGGTATTAGAAGGCCACAATTAGGTTTCCCTGATGCCTTCTTAAGGCTGAATAATTTTAATTCTCTTAGCCTTTCCTCCATCCCTCTAATGATCTTTGTGGCCCTCCTCTGGACTTGCTCCAACAGATTGATGTTCTTCCTGTGCTAGGGACCCTAGAGCTAGATGCAATATTCTAGATAGAACAAGAGGGGAGTGGAGAGGCAGAACCCTCTCCCTTGACTTGATGGCCACAGTGCTTTTGATGAAGCCCAGGATACAATTGGTTTTCTGGGCTGCAAAAGCACATTGCCGAGTCATGTCCAGCTTCACATTCACCAGCACCCCAAGGTCCAAATATCATGTTTTTTTCTGTTTGCTTAGTAAGCTGTATTTTTTGGTAAAAAATGTCAGCTGAATGTCAATTCATTGGTGTATTGTAATTTTTGGGCAATAAAGGGCCATTTTTTCAAGTCTTCAACCACGACAGATTTTTTGTTCAAACTGATGAGGGAAATACAGTTTAGTAGACTTGTTGCCTTTGTGCCCTGCTGTGGTTTCTCATCTGCCTCTTATTAAATAACCAACAGAGCTGGCCTCTCCATTCTGTGGCCATGGCCCTCACTGTAGTTTCAAAAGACATTTTCATTACTTATTTGTATATGTGCAGACCCTCATCCCCTGTGAGGATTGGATGTAAATTGTGACAATTCAGCAGTGGCAATGCACTGCATCTCCTCTGGGATTTGTTTGGGAGTTCCTTGATGTCTCTTCTCCTTACAAAAAGAAAACACAGGTATAACAAAGCCTGGGCCACATAAAGACTTCAAAAGATGGCCTGAAGTAGCTGTTTCACTCAATAATGAGGAAGTTTCTCAATAACTGTTTTCAATTGCTTTAAGTGGTGCTGTTTATTCCAAGTGCACTGAGATGTATGTCACTCTTAGGGGGTATCCTATCCCTCTCCATCAGTGACTGACCCTACGCTCACAGCAGAAGCACTGGATCAGACCATTGCTGCATTCGACACGGTGGAGGATCTGCTCAAACACTTTAACCCAGACTCCTGGCAAGAAGATCTTGAGAATCTGTATACAGACAGTGGACACCATTATCGAGGCAGGAGCTACCATGACAGGAAGTCCAAAGGTAGGAAAATGCTCTATATGCATACTTTGGGACAAAACCAGGGTATTCCTTCACTCCTTATAGAAAAGTTCATTGGTCGTGTACTACATTCTGGTGGCTAAGTTCCTGTTGGAACCACAGGGCAAGGTACCACCTATTCAAACCAGGGATAAGTCATTTATTCTTAGTCAATTTCTAAGTAGAATCTTGCTTGAGAAATCAGACTGAAAACTGCTCATCATTATGATAAATTCATAAAAAACCCCCATTGGCCCACATGTAAAGACAGATGGTTCTCAGCTTCACCCTCTTAAACATTGCTTTGTGTGTAAACCATGGGGCTCCTAATTACCTGCATTATCATCCTTTTTTAAATACCCTGCTTAGGGACTGTTCTCTGTTGAGTGAGGAATAATCACTTTTATCACATTGTGCTTAGGAAAGCATCTGGTGCAGACACCTGTATATACAGCTGGGTTTTTTAAGATGTGAACATCTCACTGTTTTTCATTATGTTGGCAGAGAACATTATCATGGTTTAACATCTTTGTCTATAATGAGCAATGCACACATTTCTGGATTATGTTTCTTGTTTCCTTCTGTTAGTTCAGATCAACCACCAAATGGTAAAGGAAAGGAATGTTAAGCCAGCAGTACAAACCCATAATGATAAAGAAACACTATTGAGAAGAGACAGTTTTGCTCTGGGGTAACCATGCACCTAAAGACCTGATGAAATTGCCAGTTATGTGGTGCAGTATAGACATAGAAGGTCTGTAAGGATTCTCGAAGATGACAATCACTGTAGTTTTCACAGGAGATCTGAAGTATTTAATTTGATTTCTCTTGTTGCCTTCCATTTTCATGTTGTGTATTCACATGCATTCTTCTTTATAACAGTATAATGTGCAGATCACAGCTCCAATTGTGTGCAAACCACCATTTATTTACATCTCAAATCCCATCCCCACATACATTAAGCATGTGCTAAGAAGGGAGAGAGAATTGTAGTTCTATATTTGTAACTTACTTGCAATCAAATGATGAGGCTTTGATTCTAAAAGGGATATATAGACTGCATCTGTGTTAGGGAAAACAGTGTCAAGGAATGTTCCCAGGCCCTGAAATCCAATCACCATATTGCAAAATTGTCAGCCTGGTCATTGCCGGGCATGAACCAGGATCTGGCAGAAGCTATCTGCCATTCATGTGGCCGCCTTGATTTGGAGAGTAAGAGACAAATGTGGGCTGTCCCATCTCTGTTATCCTTGAGGAGAATGGCCTCAGACACATACAGTTTTATTTGTAGATAGAGTACTGGTGTGCATTTTCCAAGACACGCTGGCCTTCTCTGTTTCTGGGCTCAGCACTTCAAAGAAATCTGCAATAAGGCCTGAGCTCATATCCAGTAAAAACGGAACCCCTTTACTTTCCTCCCTTTAGACATGTCAGAAATTTCAGGCAACCACAGCAGCCCATGTTTGTGAAAAACTTCACTGAAGTTCCACTGCATGACTTTAGAGAGTGGTTTGATCTCTGGGGGGTGTCTGTGGAACATGACCTGTATTGTCCTTTATTCCCTGGCTGGGTTTAGCACCAATAGATACGCATAAAAAATGGAATAAAGGGCCTGTTCTGATTTTAATAAAAGCTGATTAGAAACCTGGATTTTGTACTGGTTCTGCTCTCCAGATTTAATTTCATTCTCAGATCATATTTGGCCTATCCCATACATTTAAACAACCATGTAAATATAAAAGAGGATTTGGTGTTTTATTAATGCAGTCTAGAGGTATCAACCTGATCTGGTACTGCTTAAAAAATTCAGATGCATAAAAGTTTTTCCATTTAGTAAAAATGTAAATCAGCTTCTTGTGTAGCAAACCATGATAGAAAATAGGAAAAGGAAAAAAAAATTATAACATCTTTCTTTTTGTCTTCAAACTAAAGACCAAATTCCCTGACTGTTAGCAGCCCTCTGGACAATCAAATGCTTTAAAAATTTCAGTTAAGATTTTTTATTTAGTCATAAACTTCTTACAAGATTAAAGGTCTGTTCTTGGATGATGTCAGGAGTAGGGAATAGCTTTAACAAGTCCTTCAGTTAGGAACGCTTGGTGGCTTTTAAACACAGACACTGTGGATCTCTGAGGAATGTTGATAGGCACTGGGATAACCTTGCAGCAAAGAGAGCAATAGATTATATCATCATTTATTTCATATACCTATCTGTTTCTGCTTCCAGCCTGGGTTTTATTTTTCTATCCCAAGTTAGAACAGCCCTGAGGCAGGTAAGAACAATTTGATGTAATCTCTGCCTGTCTTTCACAGCATTTTCAGAACATGCCATATAAATGCTATAAATTAATCACTAATTTCGCTCCTATCCAACTTTCTACCCATACCAAATTGTGGCACAAAACTGAACTTAAGAGGCAGTGTTTCTGAATACCAATTCTGATAACAAGGATATGTCATAAATTATATTTAAATTGTATGTTTTCTTAATTTGGCAAGTAATCTACAAATATAAGTATCAAGGTCAAGCAAATAAGACAGTATTTTAGCATAGCTGAAACTCACAGAATCAGGGAATAGATAAAGTGGGAAGGCACCTCAAGAATTTGTTTAGTTCAATCCCCCAGCTCAAGGCAGGGCTATCAGTAAAAGTTTGCTCATGACCATGTCAGGCCAGGTTTTACATATCTCCAAAAATGGAGGCTGCACAACCTCGGCTGACCTCCCTCTGAACAAAAAAAA